>OZ030023.1:3190000-3705000 GCA_964023405.1 Apodemus agrarius
GAAAACAATAAGCCTTAGTTTAGGCTTTAAATATCTTCCCAAAGAGTGCATATCAGGATTGGCCTATAGCTTATGACATCACCGAAAGATGTCTGAACTTTTTAAAGGTAGGACCAACTGGGAAACAGGCTAATATTGAAATGACTTGTAAGGGGATATTGGGAATGCACACATTATGAAACAAGCAGATTTTCTGTACCCTAGTGTCTCATTATGATGACTGTGCCAACATAGCACTATGCAAGAGACCAAGTAACCAAGAAACTCATGAAACTGAGTCAAAATAAATCTCTCTTCATCAAAAGCTGATTCCACTCAGGCATTTTGTCACAGTGTTGGAATAACTGACTAGTATAGGCTAAAACCAGTTATAACTCTCCTTTTCATTGTTTTTGAAACAGTGTTCCACCATGTTGCTGATGCTGGCCTTGACTTCATCTGACTTTCCAGATACTCGCGCTCTCAGTTACAAGTGTGCCCCTCTATTCCTGGAAGAAGTAAACATGGTAAACATTATTGTAACTGTGAAACAAATATTATGGTTATTTGAGCAATGTACGTTATTATTCTTGTTAAGCATTCTTCATAATGTTCAGACTTCTTTTTTTCCTTTTTTTAAATTGTATATATTCTATATTTACAATTCATTTCCCTTTTTCTGGTTCCCCACCCCCAAAGGTCCCACATAGCCTTTTCCCTCCCCCTGCTCCCGCATCCACCCCCTCCCACTTTACTGTTCTTGTACTCTCCCACAATGATGTTTTGGTCCATTCTAGCACCAGTGTCCACTCCTTTCTTCTTGTGAGACATCACTTGATATGTGATTTGTGTCTTTGGTGTTCCAAGCTTCTAGGCTAATATCCACTTATCAGTGACTGCATACCATGGGTATTCTTTTGAGACTAGGTCACCTCACTTAGTATGACGTTCTCCAGCTCCATCCATTTCTCTAAGAATTTCATGAATTCATTGTTTCTAATGGCTGAACAGTACTCCATTGTGTATATATACCACATTTTTTGTATCCATTCCTCTGTTGAGGGACATCTGGGTTCTTTCCAGCTTCTGGCTATTATATATAAGGCTGCTATGAACATAGTGGAGCATGTATCCTTATTGCATGCTGGTGAATCTTCTGGGTATATTCCCAGGAGTGGTATGGCTGGGTCCTCCGGAAGTATCACGCCCAGTTTTCTGAGGAACCGCCATACTGATTTCCAGAGTGGTTGTACCAGCTTGCATTCCCACCAGCAGTGGAGGAGTGTTTTAACTGCATGTTTCTGTATAGTCTTCTCCCAGGGGAATGTTTGTGTGAAAGTTTCTCATATGTGTCAACTAAGGTAAAAAGGTAAAAAAAGATCAACCCTAAATGGTAGTCTTTCATGTGCTCTGAGCCCAAATTAAATAAAACGAAAAGAACAAACTGAACATGAACATTCATAACTCTCTGCTTTCTACCAGCATTTTCAACCATCAACCTCAAATTGCTGCTAACATGACTTTCCCATCCTGTCCATTGATATGCTCTATCTGTGAATCAAAATTGAATTTTTCCATTACGTTTCTTTTGTTAAGCATTTTGTCACAACAAGAGGAAGATGGCAAACAACACTGGCCTACTTTAAACTCCTACATAAAGATCTCTGCAACTTTCACAGAGTCACAAACCTATGATCTTTGACTACTTTCAAAGCTCATCCAATTAGGCCATTATCTCCCAGAAAAATCTCTCAATGAATCAGTTTATAGTTAAATTATTTGGAAAATTAATGTCTTCTGACTCTTGCATCTTCACCTCTCCAAAAAATATAGCCTGCAATTACCACCTGGAATATATGTGGGATTTCCACATTCCAGAGCACAACCTATATACATTAGAAGCTCTACATGAATCCACCTGTCATCAAGGACACTATTAAAATCCTACTGACATCATTTTGAGAGTCTTCTAAGGACAACTAACAACATTGAGGCTGAAATTCAAAGTGTCTCAAAATAAGTTAAACAATAGAAAACATCCACTATTTTATGCAGAATTCAAAAGTCACTTCCATCATTTATCCTTGGTTTTCTGCCCCTCACCTTTCCAAGAGAACTGTTGGCTCATCCTTGATGTTTTTCTGATATAGATCCTGAACATACTGACATATGGAGCTGTGTTGTGTTCTGAATATATTAGCAAACAATTTTAGGAATCTAAGCACAGCCTGTGCAATTGATTTCTTCCATTTCTTCAATCTCTGAAAAAAATTTGAAAGATTCAAAACAACCATGAGATAATGAAGATCTCTGTGAAAGCAAAATGCCATAAATAAAAAAATCTCCAGTATGTCAATCATTATGTCAGAGAAAATGTCTTCCAGGGAAATAAGTCAGACTGATTTATACATTAGCATCTGATAGTGCATACTCATGCTCAGCCATAAACATCCTTTCTGCTTCTTTTGTCTGCATTCACAAACCAAGAAAAGATAAATTAGCAAAGTAAGCAACTAAAATGTGGTATTAAATGTTTCTAATTTTGTAAAACCTGAAATAACACCTGAAGTTAGTTAACAATTTCAGTGATACATGAACAAGTTTGGAGCCACCTTTATGGTGGTGTGATGATGCAGGTCAATATGTTGTGGAAGTAAGTAGAAGTGTTCCAATCAGAGAAGATATTTATTGTATTTTCTTGACTGTTGAAAATAACCACAATAAATATGTAGTGTTTCCATTTTTAAGTTTTGATATACAAAGTATTCCCTCAATAAAATCTGCTATTTTAAAAAGTAGATTCTTTTCTTATTCCATATATCCTGATTGTATATTCTCCTCTCTCTATTTTCCCAGTTATTTCCAATCTTTCCTTCCCTCCTGATCAGATTACTTTATGTCCCTTATTAGAAAATATCAGGCTTCTGAGAGATAACAACTAAAAAAATGACAGAAAAATATAGCAAGATGAAGGGAATTTTTATATGTAATTTAAACATAGAAACTCAACAAGAAGAAAATAGTCCTAGGAGCAAAAAGAGTCAAAGACCAACTCATTCTAATAGTAAAAAGTTCCAAAATAATATTAAGCAAATAGCTATAATATATACACATAATACCCACGAAGTCTGTGTGCTTGCTATTTCAGTCTCTCTGTGCTTATGTGCTTTTTTCTTAGTTGTTTCCAAAGGCTTTTGTCTCCTGGCATTCCCCCATCCCCACTGACTATTACAATATTTTGTCTCCTCTTCCACAGTATTCCTTGAGTTCTAAAGGAAGGGGCTTGATAAGACCTTTAACTAACACTTTCTCCACATGATGTCTACCTGTCAGTATCTGCACCTTTTCTCATCTGGTGCTGAAGGAGGCATCTCTAATGATCACCAATCTATGAATACAGCAGAATATCATTAGTGATTATTTATTTTTGACCAGTTGTGCTTAATTTTAACTTAGCACTCTGGGCTATCTTGCCTCTGGTTCTTGGTAACCCAAGAAGTGTTAGATATGCATTACTTCTCATGGACTGGGCCTTAAGCCAAATCAGACATTGGTTTGCTATTCCTATAGGTTCTATATCAACATTTCCCTAGCATGTTGTTTCAGGCAGGACAGATTATCAGTCAAAGTGTTTTTGTGGACAGGTTGTTGTCCATATTTCCATTTTGTTAGTCTACAGAAACTTCCTATAACTTAAAACGTAGAATGTGGTGGGAGAGGCCCTGTGCAGGCACCAGATTGACTTTTCCATGCTCAATAAATTGTGTAAAATTTTCCTTGGCAACGAGCCCTACCTGTCAGGTTGGAAAGAACAATTCTTTGTCTGACCATTATCCTGGGTTTCTTGGGGATTTCCATGAGAACCCCTTGGACAAAATCTCAATTGAATGCAATCCATTCCCTCCAATGGAAGTCTTGCCATGCTACAAGAGATGGCCATTTGAGATTCTGTATTGTTCATTACTTAGTGACCTCATTAGGATCACCTTTCTACATTCTAGAAAGTTTCCACCGCACTAGATGATGAAACATAATCCCCAGGATGCCCCACTGTTCCAGCTATTTCTCTCTGGCACTCTCGCTCCATTCCATCCCTCTCCAACATTTGATCCTTTCAACTCCTATCCTTATTTGCTCACATCCACACATAAAATCTATTATAATCTATATACCCCTCCAAAGGAGGACTTTGCATCCCTCCTAAAACCTTCCTCTTTACCTTAATTCTCTATATCTACAGATTTTTCTTGGTTAGTGTTTACATAGTAGCTAATATCTCTATATAAATTAATATGTACTGTATTTGTCTTTCTAGGTGTGATTTACCTTACTGAGGGTAGTATTTATCTAGATCTATATTCCTGCAAATTTTATGTCGTGTTTTGTTGTTGTTGTTCTTATTGTTTTGGGTTTTTTTTTAACAGCAGAGTAATACTCTATTGGGTAGATGGACTACATTTTCTTTATTTTTCTGTTGAGGGATATCTAGGATATTTTCAGTTTTTGACTATTTATGAGTAAAGCTGCAAAAACATGGTTGTGCAAGTGTCCTTGTGGTAGAATGGACTGATTTTTGCAAGTATACCCAAGAGCGGTATTGCTGGGTCTTGAGGTCCTACTTTTCTGAGGGACCACCATGAAGGTTTGTATATACTTGGCCCCGGGACTAGAACTATTAAGAGGTATGGACACGTTGGAGTAGGTGTGTCATTATGGAGATAGACTTAAATATCCTCAATTTAGATGCCTGAAACTAAGTCTTCCACTAGTAACCTTCAGAAGAAGATATAGAACTCTCAGCTCTGCCTGCATCATGCCTGCCCTGATGCTGCCCTGCTCCCATCTTAATGATGATGGACTGAACCTCTGAATCTATAAGCCAACCCAATTAAATGTTGCCCTTTATAAATCTTGCCTTGGTCATGGTGTCTGTTTACAGCAGTAAAAACCTTAACTAAGACAATTCATATTGATATACAAATTTTCAATCCCACTGCCAAAAAAAGTGGTCTCATTGTTTCACATCCTCACCAGCTATAACTTGTGTTACTATTTTAGCTATTCTGACACATGTAAGTTGGAATCCCAAATCAATATTGAATTATATGTCCAAGACTGCTAAGGATGTTGACTATTTCCTTATGTGTTTTGTAGACATTTCTAATTTCTTTATTGAGTATTCTCTGTTTAGATCTATACTCCATTTTTAAAATTAGATCAATTTTCCTATCTAGTTTCCTATGTTATTTGTTTGCAGGATTGTGTCCTTTGCTGTACAGGAGCTTGTCAGGTTCATGAGGTTACATTTATTAATCATTACTATTAGTCCTTGTACTTGGTGTTCTGTTCAGAAAGTTGTCTTCTCTGTCAATGTGCACAAAGATATCCCATAATTTCCATTCTATCAGGTCCAGCATAGCTGGTTTTATGTTGAAGGGAGATAAATATGGATCTATTTGTGTTTTTCTACATGCAGGCATTCAGCTTATTCAGCATCATTTGTTGAAGATATTATCTTTTTTCCCAGTGTGTATTTCTGTCTTCTTTATCAAAAAATAAGTGTCCATATATACCATGTGTATTTGGATTTATACCTGGGCCTTCAGTTTAATTATTTGATCTACATTTCTGTTTTTATGCAATAGAATGATGTTTTGTTGTGGTGGTTTTGTTTATTGTTATTTTGCACTATAGCTATGTAATACAACTAGTATACATAATTCAATGATGGTGTTACCTCCGGCAATTCTATTATTGCTCAGAGTTGTTTTAGCTATTCTGGCTTAATCCCAAAGAAGCATAGGTGGTGTGATCGGTGAAAAATCACTAATTTTAGTCCAGTACCTTTTTCTGATAAAAGTCTGGGAAAGATTAAGAATACAAGGGACATACATAAACACAAAAAAGGCATTTTACAGCAAACTGATGGCCAACAAAAAATTAAACGTAGAGAAACACAAAATATTTCACTAATACCAGGAGCAAGACAAAGCAAACCACCTTCTCCATATCTTTTTTCATATAGCACTTGAAATTTTAGCCAGAACAAGAGACAACGAATGAGATCAAGAGGATTAAAACTATAAAAAAAGAAGTTAAGATATCATTATTTGTAAATGACACAATAGTATACATAAGTGACGCTAAAAATTCCACCATGGAATTTTTGCAGCTGATAAAGTTTCATTGAAATGGCAGGATACAAGATGAACTCAAAAAATAAAACAAAACAATAACAAAAACCCAACAACAAAAAAAGAATAAAAAGCGAATAGCAAACAGAGACAGAAATCAAGGAGACATCACTTTTCATAATAACTTCAATTAACATAAAATATCCTGAGGTAACTTTAACCAAGCAAAAGTTCAAATTTTTTTTTATTGTAAAATTTAAAATTTTATTTTGTGCTATCTTCAACATGGCTCATTTTGTTAAGGATTGTTTGGCTATTTGGATCTTTTATAATTTTATATATATTTTTGGGTTGCCTTTTCTTTTTTTTTTCCTTTATTTTCTATATTCTTTGTTTACATTTCAAAGGCTTTCCCCTTTCCCAGTTCCCCCCTAACCATATGTCCCATAAGTCCTCTTCCCTCCACCCATTCCCCAATCACCCGCCCCCCATTTCTCTGTTCTGATACTCTCCTACAAATCTGGATCCAGTCTTTTCAGGACAAGGGTCCTTTCCTTTCTTCTTCTTGGGGATCTTTTGATTTGCTAATTGTGCCTTGAGTATTCAGAGCTTTGGGGCTCATTAATATCCACTTATCAGTGATTGCATTTCATGTGTATTCTGTGATTGGCTTAACTCACTTAGGATGATATTTTCCAGATCCAACCATTTGCCTACAAATTGCATGAATTAATTATGTTTAATTTCTGAGTAGTATTCCATTGTATAAATATACCATATTTTCTGTATCCATTCCTTTGAGGGACATCTGGGCTCCTTCCAGCTTCTGGCTATTATAAATAAGGCTGCTATGAACATAGTGGAGCATGTGTCTTTATTGTATGCAGGGGATTCTGCTGGGTATATGCCCAGGAGTGGTATGACAGGGTCCTCTGGAAGTGTCATGCCCCATTTTCTGAGGAACCGCCAGACTGATTTCCAGAGTGGTTGTACCATCTTGCAATCCCACCAACAGTGTAGGAGTGTTCCTTTTTCTCCACATCCTCGCCAGCACCTGTTGTCCCTTGAGTTTTTTTTTTAAGGTATTTTATTTGGATATTGCAAATGGACACAACTGATAAATTTTAAACTTTTTTTTATTTAATTTTTATTTTCTATATTCTATGTTTACATTCCAAAGGCTTTCCCCTTTCCCAGTTCCCCCCACCATATGTCCCATAATTCCTCTCCCCTCCCAGCTATTCCCCAATCATTACCCCCCTACACACAATTTCTCTGTTCTGGGTCTACAATACTGGATCCAAGTTCCTTCAAGTATCTGTAACTATGACTCAGCTGCAGAGATGGAAAGTAGCCTCTACTTTGGGGTCACAAATGAAGCTCTTTGCTTAAATTGTGTTTTCAGTGTAGCAGCAAACATGAAAGAAAGTAATTCATATGGCAAGATATTTCTAAATGTAAGTATTTATGATTGTCTAACTATTTTATTTAATTGAGGAGTGAATTAATATATATAACCCATCCATTAATTTACTCATCTAATATTATTTTCTAAATTCCAGGGCTAAGTATAGTAGAATATGGACTAGTAAACATATCTTAGAAGATGATATGCACATATTTTAATCATAATTTTAAAATATAGTTCATTCTTGTTGTTAGGATTCTGTCTAAGTTTCACCCCACAGTTACCTAGCAACAGCCAGTTAGGCCTGGCCTACTATAAAGGGATGCTCAGCCCCTTCTCTCTCTCTTACAAATCTTCTCTCTTATTCTCTCTCTCAGATTCTCTTTTGCCCCCTCTTGGGCTTTCCTCCCCTCTCCCATCTCTCCACTTGGTCATGGCTGGCCTCTGCTTCTCTACTCTCTCCCTCTCTCTGCCTTTCTGGGTCTCTACTACCATGTTCACTTGCCTCCCATGCCCTGAATAAACTCTCTTCTATACTATATAAGTGTGTGTCTTGTCCCACAGGGATTGCCTCAGAATGGGCCCGCTGAGGCACCCCTTCCCCCACACCGCAGTAGAACATATCCTCATACCTTTTTCTCTTTTTATGATCACAACATTGGTGCCTTGTGACTTGGTCCCAGAAACTCTGCAGGTTTGCATTCCATCTCAGTCACAGCCCTGCTTGCTAGCCCTGGTCCAGTACGCACCCCATCCCCCCACTGGTCAGAGTGACTGTCTGCATGGTCCTAGGTATTTCTTGAGCTTGGAGCTAGCCCTATGTTGTCCTTGAGGATGGGGGAGATACTCAGTTTTTCACTGACCTTCATTTTAGAACTTTTTCCCGTGGGTGAGATTTCCCCCTCTTTCTCATACCTGAGAATTCCAGGTTGGGCATGGTTACCCTCACATGTCTTGACCTAGGGTCAGTCTGTTATCTTTAGCCTCCCCATCTCATTTGTGACCTATGGTTCAGCTGGTTTGCCTGAAAATGAAATCTGGCTCCTGGCTCTGCCATGCCAAGCACACTGCCTCCCTTCTCCCCACCTCCTCATTCTCTGATCCTCATTCTCTGATCCTCATTCTCTGATCCTCATTCTCTGATCCTCCGGAGAGGCAGTTTGTGCTCTGTCAGTGGAAGCACATTGCTAGGATAAAAAACAAGCTACTTTAGTTTCTTCCTTCCCCCTTTTCCCTCCCCCTCCCCCTACTACTGGGGAGGAGACTTCCCTACTGGTAGGAAGTTCCACCCTGCAGCAGCAGACTTGAGGCGCCAGCTGTTGGCTCCCAGGGGCTCAACACCTCTGTCAGACAGATTCACATCTTCTGCTACTAGACTGCAGAATCCCACAAACACACACTGGCCATAGTAATTGGTAAAAAAAAGTTTCTCCTTTTGACAGGAGGGACCCTTAGGCCCAGATAAAGCCTGGCCAGCCTCTTTTGGGATAAGGGTTGGCTTTCAATGCCCAGTCCATATGACTGGACTCCTGACTGACCTACGTGTTAAGACATAGGGCCCTTGGGAGACTTCCCTTCTCGAAAGCAGTTCATAAATCTCTTGAGCTCTTGCAGCTGCCCCAAGTCCCCGGACCAGGTTGGATTGCTTTTCGACATTGCCAAGAAATGTTGCAGGGCCACTAGATTTACTCATGGTGACCTGAATTTCTAGCATGGCCATAACCCTGTTGCTGAAAGTACACTAGGACGCTAGTATGGATTATTCAGTAACTTCCCTCCCACTCTCCTATCACCCTTTGGGCACTAAACTGTCTTTGACCATATATTTTTTAAGAGATCTCCACACATACTCCCAGCAGTCTGGTAAATGAAAAAAGACCCAAGCCTTACCTTTCAGTGCCCCTGCACCCCTGGCTTGTTCTCATAGCCTATGTGTGCAGCTTGGGCCACAGGCCTAAATCTGCTTTGGCAAACTCATTTTCTATCCCCACAGTTTTATGCCACTACTGCTGGCTCTCTTATTCTAAGATTTTCATTTCTATCCTCTCTTGACTACTGCTATTCTATCTCACACTCAATCTTGTCAGAAGGTTTGTTAATTATTAAATGCATGACAAACAGGATTCCCAAAATCCTTTAACAGTTTCTTCTATGAGGTCTCAGAAGTTGTGAACACCACTACAGGATGCTGCCTAGATTATATGTAATGTAATAATCACTGAAGAACGCAGTGGACAAGATTGAGTCAAACGACTTAGCTAAACAAAGGTAAGCCATTTCTCAAGTTATGTGTATCCATTCCACAGAGAAAAATCTCTGCATCTCCTGCATTTGAAAGCAAGATTGACATCCCAAGTCACCATGGAGACCAGAGACCACAGAGAACTGCTGGCTACTAGAATCTGTCTTTTTTTTAAAAAAAATAATATAACTGCTAATTATTATTCTTCAGACTTCTGACTATATTGACAGCTAGACAGTTATCTCCTTACCTAAACTCTATTTCCATTAAATGCTTCATATTTCTTTTTCTTGCTGTGTCACTGTCCCAACATTATCTGAGTTCCTATAAATTTGCCTAACTCTAATAATTCCACTATACAATCCAACTTTCTGCTGACAAAAAGCTCATCTTAACAGCTGTTCATGTGGTTAACTGATGTTATCTCTTTAGTAAACTTGTTAGCTACAGGAAACCTACCCAGATCTACTATTCATGGACCAAATAGACTCCATCCAGATAAGTACATCTACCCAAAGTTCCTGCTTACTACTTATTCCAAAGGGTGGGATTGCTCTAGGTTTCAAATGTACATCTTAAATTTTCTTATTTCTCCCAAACATACTTAATCTTATTCCCTACCTATTCTAGTGTGTTTCAGCATCTTGTCAAGTCCAGGATCTTCCTACATCCAGGACAGCTTCACAGAAGCAAACTTCAGATGCTCTAATCTCCTCTCAACTTCTCTAAACACAGCTTCTACTGGACCTGTTCTTTTGACCTATCCCCAGATGGCTCCACAGACCCTGAACAGCAAGAAAGCAGCCAATTCCCCTGAGACTGGACAAAGATCCCCCATACCCATTTCTCTAGGTTCCCCAGAGACATGTCACCCACCCCCAATGTCAACATGAATCAACCAGATATCACAAAGACCCTATTCCTGCTTCACCATCACCTCTTTTTAATTTTTTCCTTTTTAATTAAACCAAAACTGAGGAAGGTTAGGATTCTGCCCAGCAAAGTTACCTGGTAACAGTCAGGTATACCCCTCCCCACTAGGCCTGGCCTACTATAAACTGGAATGTTCACCCCCCCTCTCTCTTACATCTCTTCCTTCTCTTATTCTCTCACTCTGATTCTCTCTTGCCCCCTCTTGGGCTCTCCACCCCTCTCCCATCTCTCCACTTGGTCATGGCTGACCTCTGATTCTCTACGCTCTCCCTCTTTCTGCCTTTCTCTGCCTCTACTACCCCCTTCACTCCCCTCCCATACCCTGAATAAACTCTATTCTATGCTATACCACCATATGTCTGGTCTGTCAGAGGGCAAGGGATGCCTTGGCATGGGCACGCTGAGGTACCCTCTTTCCTCACACTGCCGTAGAACATATTCTCACACCTCTTTCTCTTTTTATAATCACAACACTTGTTATCAAATTAAAGCAACTTATTCTTGTGTATTGTTGTATATATCTTTTTTTTTATTTTCTATATTCTATGTTTACATTCCAAAGGCTTTCCCCTTTCCCAGTTCCCACCCACCATACTTCCCATGTATATATCTTTAAAAGGATGAAAAAATTACTTCTAAAAAATAACTCCAAGCTCAAATGAAATGATCATGCTTTGTGTATCAGAGTTCACTAACTTCTTTGGTAATAGTAGAACAAATTTCTGGGGACATTCATAAACTTCAAATGTATGCGTATGTATGTCTTTGTGTATATGTGTGTGTATACATGCTAGTTCTCAAATCACATTTCGCTGAACTAGGCTATTTCTCATTTTTTTCCTGGAAAAAATTAAAAATATGAAAGAAAAATTTTGCAACTGGCATGTGACTTTTGTCAGCCAGGTTCCATAAGCCACTGTTTCTTCATTTTAAGTAATTACACAATTATTTGTGAAAAATAGCTGCTTTCACACACTCTACAAAAAAAAAAATCTAACTCGAGAACAAAATTTTTCTTTTAGCATTTTTTCTTCACATGTAAATTAATCCTTGGGTCTCCCAAGACATTATTTGTGCCATAGTGCACATGATTGCTTTTTCATTTGCATTATTTGGAACATCTTTTCTTGTAGAATAACAGATCTTTTCATTTAGATAATTCTCTAATCAAGAATTTACACAAAAGTTAGCAATAACATTCACACCAGGGTCTAGAATGGAGACAGCTTTATTCCTATTAATTCACTGTAAAACTCTCTTTAAAGAAGGACCACTAACTTACATCATATTTGTCTTATGTATTCAGAGAGTCTGTAAACACATGCATATTGTATTTGCTCTTTGTGGTGGTAAATAGATGTTTTACTTTTTGAGATAATTACAACATTCTCACTTCCCTTTCTTCTATGCCAAAGTCTTAATTTACTCTTAGGACCAGAGTCAAAAGTTCAAAATAACATTGAAATATCACCCAGCTAAAATATGAATCAGTTTCTAGTTACAATACATTCTCTCAATTATGAACCAATGATTGATATATAATGAATTCACAAATACTTGAGTAAGATAGGCACAGAACACATAATCCTAGTGCAAACAGGGAAAATAGTAAAAATAAAGAATAAGTCCCTAGATCATCTTTGGCCTAATGTAGAAAAGAGTATTAACCATCAAGGCTCATTAATATTCTTTGTCTTCATGTTCCTCCAACTAGCTCCCTTCATGGGCAAGTGCTTCTACAGAATTGTCAAGTAAGCATTAGATTCACCAGCCTCTAGGCAACTAAATCACCCATGGATTTCATATGTATGTCTGTGGATTTCCATGCATTGGGTTCTCATCAGATATTTATTTCTTCAAGCCTTCATTCTTAGGGGCAATGACATCTTTTTCCATGATTACAATGGGCTCTGAACTGGAAAGTCTGTGTGGTGGTTTTACCCTTATAATGAGAATTCACCTCCTGAATCATGTACTCCAAGCTTAAAATGCTTTCATTCATTCAGAAAGTGCACCTTGTTTTTCCTTGAGACATGTAGTTTATTTGCTTCTTAAATAGTCATTTGGACACATCCTTAGTATGGTTTCCATTGTGGGAATTACTTCTTTATCTATTCCAAGATTAGTTTAAAAATATAATTCATAAGAACAATATATGTGTAAGTTTTATTTCTCTTGTGGACCATAATTCCATTAAAAAAATCACTTCTCTTTTTAAAATATTTTTCCTTAAGTAGATACAAGGAACAAAGCTGTTCCTACAAAACTGTGCAAAGAAATTACCTCAGTAATATATCCAGTTTAATCACTCAAAGTTCAGGCTTCCACAAACATTTGGGTAAATGTAGGAACCTTCTCCATTTATAACCTTATTTTAAAAAGTTGTAAAGTCGCCTTTCCAATAATGAGTTCTTATGCAAAAAATAGTTTGAGTTCTTCCTTTCCTATTAGTGTTTTCTTGATCTCCTAAAGTTGTCTTATTACTCTAGATAAGGCTTCAAGTACTCTATTGAATATATCCAGATAAACTGGACGACATTTTCTTGTTCTTGATTTTAGTGGAAATGCTTTGAGTTTTATTCCATCTAGGTTGATGTTGTTTTTGAGCTTTCTGTAAACTACCTGTGTTATTTAGAGCTATGTTCCTTACACCCTAGCCTCTCCATTACTTATATTATGAAGGAGTATTTGTAAATGAGTTAACCTTAATATAAATATAAATAGAGAATTAATCAGGTGACTATTTCTTTAATTTACACTATTCTCCAAGAAGCACACAGAAAATAAGATTTATTTGAAACTGTATTCTACAGCTGAACAGTTATTAATCAACCTTTGCCTCCTCTGCCAATCCAGCTACTCCAGGCCCCATCCCATGATACTTGCATATTATTTTTGATCTGGCTCTTTGGACCAGTTCTTCATGGTTCCAATTACTCCATCATGTCGGCTGATCTGGATTTCCCTCTCTCTCTCTTTTCTCTGGCTGGAGGACATCCCATAGTATTCTCTATTCTGTCCAGCCATTGGGTGATCAGCAGTTTTGACAGGGCAGAGAGTAAATTGTAAGAAATGCTTATACAAATTGAGACAGGAGATTATTGGTATAAGCTTTATAATACCATGTCCATATTGAAAAATGATATGAGAACAAAGAAATCATTATTTGGATAATCCAAGAGTAAACTTTACACAAAGTAAAATATTATGCCTACATATGTTGTTTTTTCCCAAAGGTCTTTTATGCATCTAATGAGAAGATTGTATGAGTTTTTTGTCTTTCAATCTGTTTATAACCTGGATTACATTTATCAATATATAAATGTTGAGCCACCCCTGCATAACTGGGGTACAATCTACTTGATTATGGTAGATTAACCTTTTTTATGTGTTCTCACATTTGGTCTGCAAGTATTTATTGGGATTTTTGCTTCTACGTTCACAAGGGAAAGTCTGCAATTCTCTTTCTTTGCTTTTGTGTGGTTTAGTAATCAGTGTAATTGAAGTCTCATAAAAAGAATTTAACAATGTACCCCATGTTTCTTTTATGATTAATAATTTCAAAGTTGGTAGAATTCTCTACTGAATCCATCTTGCCATGAGCTTTTTTTCTTGTTTTCTCTCTCGTGTGGAAGGGGGTAGGGTGTTAATGTTCTATTTCACTGGGAGTTATTGGCTTGAATTGTTTAACTTTGGAAGGATGTGTGCATTAAGACATTTATCCATTTCTCTTATGTTTTCCAATTTGGTAGAGTGTAGATCTTGTCTTCTGTTTTGTTTTATAAAGTATTTCTTTTTGATTCTTTGAGTTCTCAAGAGTCTCTTGTTATATCTGCCTTTTCCCCACTAATTATATTAATTAGGATCTTTGGATTTGTCTCCATCATTTAATTAATTTGGTGAAGGGTTTATCCGTGGTGCCAGTTTTGTTGTTGTTGTTGTTGTTGTTGTTGTTGTTAATGCTTTGTTTTAAGTATGTCTTTAAGAAGCATCAATTGATGCCCCAACCCCTTACCCTGACAAAAAGAAAACAAGAAAAAAAGAGCTCAGGGCCAGATGGATTCAATACAGAATTCTACCAACTTTCAAATTATTTTGCAAAAAAAAGAAACACAGTGTTCATGGTACAAGAAAGTACTATGTATATTACCAGAGAAGAACAGTAAACACCAACCCAGCTATGAAACCTTTAATTTTTGATGGTGACATGCATAGATGGTTTGCCAGTACACTAGTGGCCCAAAAGTTGTGAGAGTAACCAAGATTTATATAACTGCATTTAAGGTTCATTCCATTAAATAGAACCCATGACTAACAATGCTCAAATGCCCAAGATATTGAGACTAGATAATCAATACCTTTGCAGAAAAGCAAATACTATTGTCTGCTCAAGAAACATACCAATACAATTATTCCTAAGGACATTCTGCTGTACTAATAGATCATTGCCTTGTTAAGCCATCATCAGAGAAGCTTCCTCCTGCAATATAGGAGTATAAATACAGAGATTGAATTTGGACAAATTCCAGATAATGAGGGGCCTTGTAACACTCAGAGAGAAAGATTTGCTTGGGGAGGTGGAAGGGTTTGAGAGAAGTTGGGAAAGAGGAATCTAGACTTAGAATATATTGAAAAAATTCTACTTTGAAGATTTTAAAAGGAAGAAAATAACCTGTGTTCTTAATTTTGTCTAAGACTCAAATTATATCTTAGTTACCAGTCATGTGTGTGTAAGTGTCAGACAGCGTGAGGTGTTCTTTACAACTCTCTTACTTTCAAGTCCTCTGCAGAACATCATAAAGTACAGTACTAAGACTTTCCTCAGTACAATGTGATGATTCATATCTTGTATTTCAAGACTTTCATTTTCTAAAAACCCAGATATAAAGTACTGGCTACAAGTGTCCCTATACCTCATTATCATATTTATATATGAAGTATCTATAATATTATAATAAAATTAATTATTTGGAAGATTAATATACAAAATTAATGTATATAACAACTGTGAGTATGGGAAAATAAATGTTAAGGTGTTGGTATTTGGATATTAAAAAATACCTCTGTCCTGCTTCGTTAACAGCAATTTTCTGAAATTGTCATAACACAGTAAAATAGACTACATGTTTTTCTAAGACCTACTAGAAAATGAAAGCTAGAAGATCTGTGGGCAAATATCATGCAGACTCTATGAGAACACAAATTTCAGCCAAAACTACTATACCCAGGAAAATTCTCAATCGCCATAGATGGAGAAACCAAGGTATTCCATGACAAAACCAAATTTGCACATTATCATTCCACAAACCCAGCCCTACAAAGGATAATAGAGGGAAACACCGACACAAGGAAGGAAATTACACCCAGGAAGAAGTAAGATAGAAACCTCCTCTCATCAAATCCAAAAGAAGATAAACTCTCAAATATAAAAAATAATTCCAAAAATGTCAAGAGGTAATAATTACTATTCCTTAATATCTCTTAACATCAATGGACTCAATTCCCCAATAAACAGACATAGGCTAACAGACTGGATATGGAAACAGGACCCTAGATTTTGCTGCATACAGGAAACACATCTCAATGTCAAAGACAAACATTACCTTAGAGTAAAAGGCTGGAAGACAATTTTACAAGCAAATGGTCTCAGGAAACAAACTGGAGTAGCCATTCTAATATCAGATAAAATTGACTTTCAACCTAAAATCATCAAAAGAGACCGGGAAGGTCACTTCTTGCTAGTCAAAGGGAAAATCCACCAAGAAGAACTCTCAATACTGAACATCTATGCTCCAAATGCAAGGGCACCCTCATTTGTAAAAGAAACTTTACTAAAGCTTAAAGCACACATTGCACCTAATACAATAATTGTGGGGGACTTCAACACCCCACTCTCCTCAATGGACCAATCAGGAAAGCAGAAACTAAATAGGGAAACAGTGAAACTAATTGAAACTTTGGACCAATTGGACTTAACAGATATATACAGAACATTTCATCCTAAAGCAAAAGAATATACATTTTTCTCAGTACTGCATGGCACCTTCTCCAAAATCAATCATATAATTGGTCACAAGACAGATGTCAACAAATACAAGAAGATCGAACTACTCCCATGCCTCCTATCAGATCGCTATGGAGTAAGAGTGGTTTTAAATAGCAACAAAAACAACAGAAAGCCCACATACACATGAAAACTGAACAATACTCTACTCAATGACACCTTAGTCAAGGAAGAAATAAAGAAAGAAATCAAAGACTTTTTAGAATTTAATGAAAATGAAGGTACAACCTACCCAAATCTATGGGACACAATGAAAGCAGTGCTAAGAGGAAAACTCATAGCCCTCCAAAAACAAACTGGAGAGAGAATACACGAGCATCCTAACAGCACACCTGAAAGCCCTGGAACAAAAAGAAGCTAATTCACCCAGGAGGAGTAGAATACAGGAAATCATCAAAATAAGGGCCGAAATCAATCAAGTAGAAATGAAGAGAACCATACAAAGAATCAACAAAACCAAGAGCTGGTTCTTTGAGAAAATCAACAAGATAGATAAACCCTTACCCAAACTAACCAAATGGCACAGAGACAGTATCCAAAATTACAAAATAAGAAATGAAAAGGGGGATATAACAACAGAAACTGAGGAAATTCAAAAAATCATCAGATCCTAATAAAAAAGCCTATAGTCAACACAACCGGAGAATCTGGAGGAAATGGACAATTTCCTAGACAGATACCAAATACAAAAATTAAATCAGGATCAAATAGATCACCTAAACAGGCCCATAACCCCGAGAGAAATAGAATGGGGTTGTAGAAAGTCTCGCAAGTAGGGGACCAGATGGTTTTAGTGCAGAATTCTATCAGACGTTCAAAGAAGACCTAACACCAGTACTCTTCAAAGTATTCCACAAAATTGAAACAGAAGGAACACTGCCCAACTCATTCTACAAAGCCAAAATTACACTGATACCAAAACCACACAAAGATCCTACAAAGAAAGAGAACTACAGGCAAATTTCCCTTATGAATATCGATACAAAAACACTTAATAAAATTCTTGCCAACTGAATCCAAGAACACATCAAAACGATCATTCACCATGATCAAGTAGGCTTCATCCCAGGGATGCAGGGATGGTTCAATATATGGAAATCCATCAATGTAATCCACTACATAAACAAACTAAAAGAAAAAAACCACATGGTCATCTCATTAGATGCTGAAAAAGCATTTCACCATATTAAGCATCCTTTCATGCTAAAAGAGCTGGAAAAAACGGGAATTCAAGGCCCATACCTAAATATAGTAAAAGCAATATACAGCAAACCAGTAGCCAACATCAAAATAAATGGAGAGAAACTTGAAGCAATCGCACTAAAATCAGGGACTAGACAAGGCTGCTCTCTCTTTCTCCATATCTTTTCAATATAGTACTTGAAGTTCTAGTGAGAGCAATTAGACAACATAAGGAAGTCAAAGGGATACAAATTGGTAAGGAAGAAGTCAAACTATCACTATTTGCAGATGACATGATAATATACTTAATCGACCCAAAAAACTCCACCAGAGAACTCCTACAGCTGATAAACAACTTCAGCAAAATAGCTGGTTATAAAATCAACTCAAGCAAATTGGTAGCCTTCCTGTACTCAAAGGACAAGCAGGCTGAGAAAGAAGTTAGGGAAATAACACCCTTCACAATAGCCACAAACAATATAAAGTATCTTGGCGTGACTCTAACCAAACAAGTGAAAGATCTGTATGACAGGAACTTCAAGTCCTTGAAGAAAGAAATCGAAGAAGACCTCAGGAAATGGAAAAATATTTCATGCTCTTGGATTGGGAGGATCAATATAGTAAAAATGGCCATCTTGCCAAAAGCCATCTACAGATTCAATGCATTCCCCATCAAAATCCCAAATCAATTCTTTATAGATCTAGAAAGAGCAATTCTCAAATTCATCTGGAATAACAAAAAACCCAGAATAGCTAAAACTATTCCCAACAATAAAAGGACTTCTGGGGGAATCAATATCCCTGACCTCAAGCAGTACTACAGAGCAATTGTGTTAAAAACTGCACGGTATTGGTATAGCAACAGGCAAGCAGATCAGTGGAATAGAATTGAAGACCCAGAAATGAACCCACAGACTTATGGTCACTTGATCTTTGATAACGGAGCTACAACCATCCAGTGGAAAAAAGATAGCCTTTTCAACAAATGGTGCTGGTGCAATTGGAGGTCAACATGCAGAAGAATGCGAATTGACCCACTCTTATCTCCTTTTACTAAGATCAACTACAAGTGGATCAAGGACCTCCACATAAAACCAGATACACTGAACCTAATAGAAAAGAAACAGGGGAAGATGCTGGAGGACATGGGCACAGGGGGAATGTTTCTGAACAGAACACCAATAGCTTATGCTCTAAGATCAAGAATTGACAAATGGGACCTCTTAAAATTACAAAGTTTCTGCAAGGCAAAGGACATGGTCAGAAGGACAAAAGAGCCATCATCAAATTGGGAAAAGATCTTCACCAACCCTACATTCAACAGGGGGTTAATATCCAATATATACAAAGAACTCAAGAAGTTAGACCCCAACGAACCAAATAACCCTATCAAAAATGGGGTACAGAACTAAACAAAGAATTTTCACCAGAAGAAATTTGGATGGCTGAGAAACACCTTAAGAGATGTTCAACATCATTAGTCATCAGGGAAATGCAAATTAAAACAACCCTGATATTCTACATCATACCAGTCAGAATGGCTAAGATTAAAAACTCAAGAGACAACAGGTGCTGGCGAGGATGTGGAGAAATAGGAACACTCCTACACTGTTGGTGGGACTGCAAGATGATACAACCGCTCTGGAAATCAGTCTGGCGGTTCCTCAGAAAATTGGGCATGACACTTCCAGAGGACCCTGTCATACCACTCATGGGCATATACCCAGAGGATTCCCCTGCATACAATAAAGACACATGCTCCACTATGTTCATAGCAGCCTTATTTATAATAGCCAGAAGTTGGAAGGATCCCAGATGTCTCTCAAAGGAAGAATGGATACAGAAAATGTGGTACATTTATACAATGGAATACTACTCAGCAATTAAAAATAATGAATTCACACAATTTGTAGACAAATTGTTAGATCTGGAAAATATCATCTTAAGTGAGTTAACCCAATCACAAAAGAATACACATGAAATGCAATCACTGATAAGTGGATATTAATGAACCCAGAAGCTCTGAATACTCAATGCACAATTAGCAAGTCAACAGATTCCCAAGAAGAAGGAAGGAGAGGATCCTTGTCCTGAAAAGACTGGATCCAGTTTTGTAGGAGAGTACCAGAACAGAACAGAGAAATGGTGGGATGGTGATTGGGGAATAAGCACGGGTGGGGGCGGGGGAAGGATTTATGGGACATATGGTGAGGGGGGAACTGGGAAAGGGGAAAATGTTCGGAATGTAAACAAAGAATATAGAAAATTTAAAAAAAAGAAAAAAAAAGAGAACAGGATCACATCAAGCCAAAAAAAAAAAAAAAAAAAAAGAAAAGAAAAAAGAAATTGACATTAATTCAATTACATAAGAGTTATCTACTAATACCATCTCTTTGGATATCGGATTTTCAAGATATGGAAATGGGGGTCACTCTGCTCTTCATCAACAGTAGGGCATAATTAAAATTTGATCACAGTTAAAAATTCTTTAAAGTATATTTCTGCAATTATAGTATATTCAATATAGCATAATGAGTAAAGTAACAAAATATCATTCATTGTTTCCAGAGACCAAAGTTGCCCTTTGAAAAGTGTTAGTGGAGTTTGCAGAGAGGAAACTGAAAAGGGATACCATTTGATATGTAAACAAATAAAATATTCTGTTTTTATAAAAGAAAAGTGTTAGTGAACACAACACAGGTTCAAAAATAATCTAGATAATCTGAAACCTCATCAGAATGTGCATAAGGGTGTATGAGAGTTACATTTTAGAAAAATTACCAAGTCATTACCAGGTAGAGGCATGGTTCTTTGTGGGCAAAGATCATTCTAAGGATAGGAAACTGCATTATTAATCAATGTCCATGAGTAATGGAGTAACATAGAAGAATAAGCAGATCCATTCTTAATTATGTGTGTGTATATGTGTGTGTGTGTGTGTGTGTGTGTGTGTGTATGTATGAGTGTAGGTGTCCATAAATGCCAGAAACTTTTTCCAATTTCCTTGGACCTAGAATCTCAGACAATTGTTAGCCAGGTGATATGAGTGCTAGAAACCCACTGGAAAACAAACTCAGGTCTTTTGCAAGGACATTATATGATCTTAACTGTGGATACATACTTCCAGCCCAGAAAACCAAGAAGATTTAATTTAAAAGAAGCTGTCTAAATTTTGATGTTTTGAAGTTGAAATGCCAGTATGGCCAGGTATAGATAATAAAACATCTTTTTACAGAAGCCTTTGCATGGAAGAAAAATATGTCCACAGGACATGGACATCTTGTACTTGTCATTATTCAAATTGTGGTTAAGTTACAGAGCAGACATGATTAGGTACTGGGGAGGGGTGAAGGATCAAAGCCCAGAGGGCCAGCAGAAAGTGAAAACAGTCAACCTCACCTCAGGAGGTAGGAGATGGTGGTGGGGAACCCTCCCAAAAAGTACCAGAGACCTGGAAGTTGAGAGACTCTCAGGACTCAAAGAGAGGGACCTTAGACAAAATGTCCTACGGTGGGGAGAGAGAACTTGTAGAGCCCACCTACAGCAGAATGACAGAGTATCAAGTGAGGGAAGGGGTCAAAACTACAGTCAAGAACTCTGACCCATAATTGTTTCTGTCTAAAAGAACTTCAGGGACAAAAATGGAGAAGAGCCTGAAGAAAAGGAAGACCAGTGACAGGCCCAAAGTGGGATCCAGTTCAAAAGGAGGCCCTGAGGCCTGACACTATTATTGAGGTTATGGATTGCTCACAAAAAGGGACCTATCATGACTGACCCCCGAAAAGACCTAACAAGCAACTGAAAGAATCAGATGCAGATATTTGCACCCAACCAATGAACAGAAGCTGCTAAGCCCTGTGGTTGAATTAGGGAAAAGCTAGAAGAAGCTGAGGAGGAGGGCAACCCCAAAGGAACACCAGCAGTCTCAATTAACCTGAACCCCTGCAATCTTTCAGAAACTGGACCACCAATCAGGCACAGCACTAGCTGATATGAGGCCCTTAACACAAATGTAGCAAAGGAATGCCGGGTCTGGGTTCAGTCAGAGAAGATGCAACTAACCCTAAAGAGACTGGAGGCCCCAGGGAATAGGGAGGTCTGCTTGGTTGTGGGATAAGGGTGAGGAGATATTCTCATGGAGACAGGGAGAGGGTGTATGGGATGTAGGACAGTCAGAGGATAGACTGGGAGGGGGATAAAATCTGGAGTGTTAAAAAAACGTAAAAAATAAAAAAAATGACAGAAAATAATAAAAGATTATGATAAATCTTCAAGAAAAAGTAACATTATTACTACGTTCCAAGAATGAACTAGTAGCTGTGTTTAAGCTTGGAAGAACCCCAAGAACAATAGATAGTTTGAGAGAGCAGAAAAGAAGACACAGTGTTTAGATAGATGGCCAAATCCAAAAGACTGCCAGGAAAATAAAAATGAAAAATCACCAACCCATGTAATAATGAATGAACACCAATAACATTTTCTAGTATCTTATTAATGGAGTTATTTGCAACACATGTGGCTTGTCTGAGGACTAGAGCAAAATGAATAATAAAGAAATAATACCATATGGCCAGAGAACCAGAGGGTGATGACATATTGAGGTGTTTAATTATAATTGATGCTACCACAGAAAACACATCTGAACGAAAGAAACCAGAGGGTGACAGAAAGCTGAAATTTGAAGCCACCTTTCATCTATCAAAGCTGCTATACTTTCTCACAGTTGTTTCTGAGTGTGTTTCCTCAAATAGAAGTAATTTTATGTACCAGCCTAAAATTGGAGTCAATGCTGAATACTGCCTGGATGTCATAACAACCAGCTTTGGAAAGAACCTAACCTTAAGCTATCATATGTGTGTGGTGTGGTGGTGGTGGTGGTGGTGGTGTGTGTGTGTGTGTGTGTGTGTGTGTGTGTGTGTCTGTGTGTGTGTGTCTCTGTGTGTGTGTGTCTGTGTGTGTCTGTATATCTGTGTCTGTGTGTGTCTGTGTATCTGTGTCTGTGTCTGTGTGTGTTTGTGTGTATGTGTGAGGGTACCAAACACATATGTATACATAAATATTAGAGCAATTGGTTTTAGAGTTTAGGATACTTGGAACTAAATGTTCATTTCTCCTGATGGTTGATGGTCATATAATCCAAGAACAGTACAAAAGTTAAAGTTGAATCTCTTAACTATTCTACAAAATTCAACTAGTGAGATTTTGACGAGAAACCATATCCAGGGCTTTCAGCTGTTATCAGAACTAACATAGGCCTAGCAGTGAATGAGGGTGAACATATATTTACATTTGCTGTGAATACTGATTTATACAAACACTTTGAAAAACACCATAGTAATATGCTTGTTTCTGACTTTTGGCTTTTGACTTTTGTAAGAATAGGTTTCACTATGTAGCCTTGGATGTCCTGGAAATAACTATGTACAATAGGATTGACTCAAATTCATAGAGATCTGCCTGCCTCTGCCTTCCAAGTGCTGGGATGACAGGCATGCACTTCCAGGCCTGGAGTGCTTCTAGTGTGGTAAGGCACAGCACTACCCTGTGATGTCTTTCACATGTTTTGAATGTTCTTTACTCATGAATACAAAAATGCTAATTGAGCTCATAGATTGTGTTACTCATTTCCTCCTTTCCTATTGCAAGGCAATTTCATCAGAGAGAGTCTTAAAATCAATGCATCACATAATATACTGGAGAAAAAATAGCTAAGACAACTATAGCAAATTTTCTGTTGGGCCATAATTCATTGAAACGATGGTTACAATCTTAAGTAACATGAGTGTGTATCAGGATACTAGCTCATATCTATGACACAGCTGTTTCATACACATATAGCTTTTGTAATGGGAAGAAAAGGCATGAAACCATACACCAGCAATTAGAACAATTCTACATTAACTTTCATTTTTTCATAAACTTTCACCATTTTGTATCTACAACAAGCAATTTTACATGCTCATTTCCTTTTTTTTCCCTTTGACTCACTTATCTATTCCACATTATAATATTAGATACATAATGCTTAATAATAATGAATGTGTGGTACTTCTAGTATAATTCAAGTCAGTCTAGATTTTTAACTTGTTTTATTGTTTCACTGTAATTAAAACCAAATTGACTGATAGTTGTCACTGATAAGGTGTCTCTCTTTTCTTGATAATAAATGTAGAGAAGACTTTCATCATATTTAAAAATCATGGGAAAGGCATAGGTAGTTGTTGTTATAAACAATAATAAAGGCTGGGATGTGACTCAATGGCATGGTGTTTACCTGCCCTGCATAAACATCTATGTATACATCTCAACATCACAGGAAATAAGGAATAAACTGTTCTTTAAACTATTGGCAATAAATATAAAATTATATGAAAACTTCCTTTCATATGAACTCCAAGTTTAGACAGAGAATTAAGAATAATAGGAATTATTTCACTTTTTTCATTCTATACCACACATAGCAAATAACATAATTCATTAATTCAATAACAAAATAGCCTTTGCTATATAAAAGTGTGCTATTTTGTAGCATACTGTCAAAGTCTTTGCCTTTGCTTCAATTACGCAACTGAACAGGTAATATTTAGGAATGTGTATGTATATTTATATATGTACCTCTAACAATTAATAAAGAGGCCATAAATTTGAACTAGAGTGGCAAGGGGTATGTGGAAGGAAAATGAAAGGAGATGTGTTATGATTATGCTATAGTATCAAAAAATTTTAAAATCCTTAATTTTAAAAATTTAAAAATATGTATATTCTGACCTATTAGAAAGGCCACCTTGCTGTTTATCCCAGCTTACCCTCATTCAAACTGAACTGAATACAGTTAAGCAGAAGAGTAGATCTGGGGAGGGGGGCAACCACACTTCAGCCGTAGATGCAAAGTCTATGCTAGCCTTCTTCCCCCATACTGACAGAATCCTTTGTGAGGGCTCACCTCCTCTCTCTGGATTTATCATCACTTTCTCCACAGCTACACATATTCATGAATATGGACACAGTGTTCCATGAAGTCATAGCTGGTATTGAACTCCTGCTCTTCTTTGTTAATCTCCCCTTTCTTGTTTTGATAACCAAATGCAATTTTCAGCTACTTTCTAGAGATGTGATATTTAAAGATCATAAAAAGGTAAATTACAGAATACTGAAACAATTCTCATACCAAAATGGTTTGTTTAACACTTACATATCTAAGTATGCAAATGGAACAAATTAACAAGAATTTGTACAAAAAAACAAGTACCCAGATAGGTACTGTGACCTTTTGGAGATTTATGCAAACTTGGTTCAGATTCTCAGTTTTAAATTATTTAAAAGTCAGAGAGTGCAATGGTTTTTCAAGATTAGGAGCACTCCTCTCATGAGCTTGTTTAAAATGGGCACCGTCTAAATATGTTTATCCTAGAACAGTGTTGGTCACATCCAGAACCTCTTTAGATAAGTTCTAGATTGTCCTATTTCTTTTTCTTTCTTTTTTTTTGGGGGGGGGGTGTTTGTTTGTTTGTTTGTTTGTTTGAGACAGGGATTGTCCTGTTTCTAACATTGTACTACCAACAATTTAGCAAAGGTAACTCTGAGGAAAGGACTCTCCTGTTTCTCTAGTTTCTTCAACTTTCTATGGTATAAATACTTCACTGTGGTAGTCTTCAATATGTTGAGATACAATGTTACTCCATTCAGAGTAGGGACTAACAAGTCAAACAGATAACTGGCTCATGCTGCCTTTATGGACTGGCTTCCAAGCACAAATTATCATCATCAAAGATGTTTCTCTCTGACTTTCACCAAAGCACATCCAAGGCTGCCTTTCTTAGCTAACCTTTGTTGCCCTAAATTATTTCTATATGGTGATTCCTAGGGAAATTTAAGATATTTTTGTATTTGTATTGAGTACCGAATTTCACAGCTTTTGTCTACCTGGTGGTTTTAAGAGGTTTTCAAAGGGCTGGGGCTCCCTATTTCATTCCCCCAACTCCAGGGAACATGTGAAGTTGATATCTAATCCATTAGAAGAAAAGGAAACTTTCCATATTACTCTGCTGATCAGAAGAAAGTGGATGAACTACATGCTATAACTTCTCAAACTATTCTCACTGGGAGACATACATCGGTCTAATCATATCTTTGGATGCTCTTCAAGGGCCATCCACTGGCAGAAATTCTACTCCTCTGAGACTGTCACATTACATAGTCAGGTGGATGTGACACATGTGCTCCCAGATGAACCCTTAGATGATAGACAATGTGAATATTCTAGCCAATTAGTGATTGGCCCATTTGGATTCAACATAACTCTAAATCTCACCAATTTCAAAATAAATACAGAGGGAAATGCCAAGCTCTGCCCTTTCCAACCTCCTAGTGCAAAAATAATTAGAAAAAGGAAGTGTCTCATAAGCTAACAAGTTTAGTGTTGTATTCTCGTTCATTCCAGAGATATTATAATTATAGTTATTGAAAGTAAACATTTCTCTTCATGAATAAGTATATTTTATCAATGATAATAATTTAAATTAATAGGCACATGAATAATACATCTTTATTCATCAAGAAGACACATACAGGCAAAGTGTATAATCTAGTAGAGAAAGATCCACTGCTTCGACAATATATGGGCCCACAAAATTTCAAACTGAAATACTTCTCTTTCTGTTTGGTGTTGGTTCTGTAGCTACAAGCATTATATGCATCATCTTTATGCAAATCCATGCCTCTACCTCCACAGCAGAATGGGTGGGTCTTTCACAATCATCATTCTCTCCTTTACTCCTGCAAATATGTGGGTAAGAAGGGGTTAACTGAGGATAGGATTCTGCCTTAGAAACTTGTGCATTTTTATGGAGCAGTCTTACATACTGCTTCATTTTGCAAGGCTAAACATCTTTAGAATTTCTCACCCCTGATTTGCACTCAGTTAACCCCTTCTTATCCACATATTTCCAGGAATAAGGGAGAGGATGATGATGGTGAACAAACCAGTCCCTTCTGCTGTGGAGGTAGAAGCATGAATTTGCATAAAGGTGATGCATATATTGCTTGTAGCTACAGAACCAACACCAGGCAGAGAGAGAAGTGTTTCAGTTTGAAGTTTTGTGGGCACAATTTCTTTATCACAGTTTGTTTGATTCAAAGGTTCCTGAACTTTAATTTTTCTAGATTCAATGTAGTTTTCAAAGTGGTTTTGGTCAGTTTCTGTTAGTTTCAGCTTAATTCAAAGTGATTCCTCTTTCTAATGGTGGAAGTGATGTTGCATGGTAAAGGACTGAAAAGAGTGGAGACAGAATTGCTACCTCTATTGCTTAAGAATAGGGCAAGATCACCAGCTTGACTGTTCAAGATCATCCAACAAAAGTGGCATAAATTTAACCTGGAATCGGGCCAGACCCCACTGTTACCACTTTAACCGAAGCCCATCAGTCAGTGTGGAAGTGAGAGGAGTAGCACTTTCTCTAACACTGTGCCTGCTGGATGCCCCTGATAAGTGGCAGAAGCTTCATTACCATAAGATGACAATGCCAAATTAATTCTAATTATCCTGATCATTGAACATTTAAATGAAAATGAAGACATTAAAAGTAACTAATTACTAAGAGGGCCATTTCTGAGGATGAATTATGAAAGATTTTAAACAAAGACATTGTAAAGCAATGAGCTTCAACTGCCCAGATCTTGCCAGCTTGTATGTTTGTACTGATCACATTGAATTTATATACCAGGAAATTGGGAGTGATTTGGTTACTAAGAGAATGTAGTAAGGGCCCTGAGAAGAAACACATCCACATTTGTCTTTCCTAAAACATAACCCTCACTTATTTCTAAAAAACAACTTTATTATTTTTCAGACCTAAGTATAGATTAGCAACAAAGTGAATGAAAAACTGAAAGAATGAGTAAAAAATGCATGTTTTAATTAATTGTGAGCTACATGAATGAACAAGAAAATAAAATATAATTATGTCACATTCATCATTTATAGTGATGAAATGGAAAGATTAGTACTGATCTTATCAGATGACTATATAATTAGTAACAAGGTAAGAAAATATATTTTTCTTAAATTAAAAAAAAAACTGTTAGCATTTCATCCCTTTAAGTCAACAAGACAAATGTTTAAATATTTTGACTAGGTGAAAATTTCACTCTATAATTTTTAGAACAGTAAGATTAACAAATAATAAAAAGTGATTGATATTATTTAAAACCCCAAAACACCTTGCCAGAATGTGGAATGCTGCTTCCAGCCTACCCCTCAAATGTCTTTGAAGTAATGCAAGAGTATTCTCACATACTGCAGAAAATGACTAAAGATTACCTAATAAGTCCTCATCTAACAGTTCAAGTTTGAAAAAAAAACGAGAGCTTTCAAACACTTGGTATTCTTCCATTCAAAGGTAGAAAGAATAAAACATCGAAATATGAAACTATGAAGAGGTATGTATATTTCAAACTAGGTATTGTTTAGGAACTAATTGGCTTAAGTCAGTAAGTTCTGCAAAAGGACAAGAAATAATGTGCTCTGCATCAAGTTCAGTACCAAATCTTTAACAATAAACTTAAAAATCATTATTAAGTGGACCACTCTGTATCATGATTATTGCATTAGTTGCTAGACCCATCTTAATGACATTATGAAAAGTTGAGGAACTTTGAAATATTGTTCATGGGTCACTAAGTATGATTTGCTTCCTAAAATTCTCTGTAACATCAGCAATAGACTATGGTTCCATCAATATGATGATGAAGAAAGAAGCTCTTACAATCCTTTTTTTTTAAATTTTTTTCTATAATCTTTGTTTACATTCCAAATGATTTTCCCTTTCCCAGTTCCCCATCCCCCTAAGTCCCATAAGTCCTCTTCCCTCCACCAGTTCCCCAATCAACTCCCACTCCTCTGTCCTGGCAATCCACTATAATGCTGCATCAAGCCTTTCCAGGATCTGGGCCCTTTCCTTCCTTCTTGGATTTGATATGTGCATTGTGTTTTGGGTATTCTGAGCTTCTGGGCTTATATCTACTTAACTGCATTCCATGTATGTTCTTTTGTGAATGAGTTACCTCACTTACTATGATATTTTCCAGTTCCAACCATTTGCCTACAAATTTCATGAATTCATTGTTTTTAATTGCTGAGTAGTATTCCATTGTGTAAATATACCACATTTTCTGTATCCATTCCTCCATTGAGGGACATCTGGGTTCTTTCCAGCTTCTGGCTATTATAAATAAGGCTGCTATGAACATAGTGGAGCACGTATCCTTATTGCATGCTGGGGAATCCTCTGAGTATATGCCCAGGAGTGCTTCAATGGTCTGTAAGTCATCTAATGTATATAAAAAGCTCAGCAATTAGGTGCTCACAAAATAAGCCAAAACTGACAGACCTAATATTGTTTACCTGTGTCAATGATTTATTTGACACTTAGGCACAACAAACCAATTTCTGTTTAGTACTTTTTATACTTTTGTCAGAAAAGAAGTTAGTTATATTGAAAAAATATAAATCTTCAAGGATAACTACATCAAAGAATACCTTAGACTACAAAAGTAAGAGAAGCCTTACAAAATCAAGTAGAGTGTAATGTTTTCCAGAAGAAAATCCAACTGACACCAGCTTGGGATTTTTTTGACCATCCTAATAACATTATAACTATTTGCAAATTGGGCAATTAGCAATCAGAACTAGATGGAACACTTTCATTGGGCTACCTTTAACCCAAAGTGACGCTTGAGAACACTTGTTCCTGTACACAAAGGACAGAGGGTGAACTATCCCTAGCTGAGGCTCTCATCAGGCTCTGCCATAAATACATCGACTCACTTCAGTACTCTCACTGGCATCATCTGACAAGAAAAGGGCAAGCGTTTACTGCCATGTTGTCTTTGAAAGTCCCAGCACTATAGAAATTGGTTTTGTGAAGATCCCTCTCTTTGACTACATTGCTGTATCTGTGGAGCCCAGCCTGGCTCAGGGATAAATTCAGTAGGAAATCAGTTCAAAAAGTAGGAGCAGAAAAACAGTGTATGAAACACACTCAAGACACAGTATCAAATGCCTTCTCATCCAGGTTGATGGACTGTGGTCCAATGAACTGACAAAAGAGAGTTAAAAATCACTGAGAAAGGACAGGTGATTCAATTAAACCTACTTAAAACAGAATCAGGATGGTCGCACATGGCTTTAATCCCAGCACTCAAAAGGGAGAGGATGCCTATCTGTGAATTTCAGTTCAGCCAATGTTACATAGTTAAACTTTGACTCAAGAGCAGATGAAAAAAATCCCCCAAACTTCTTTCAGTAATTAGTATGGATCAGCTTGGAAAAAGAAAGTACTGCCAACTGAAGAAATAAGAATGAAGTTTGAAAGGTACCTGCCTCTAAAGGGACTGTAATTTTAAATGTTTTAGCATTATCTAAATTAAATATATCACACTTTAGGAGATACCTCAAAGAAGTCCAATCAATTAGTAATGAAACAGGGCTGGACCTGTCTTATGACAGGCATGATCTATACTGTTTTTATAAACAGGGTTACAGATTTGAGTCAGACAGTATTATGTCTAACTTCCTATCTTTCCTTTCACCAGCTATAGGATCTTACCAGATTAAAGTTGTCATTGAGAGAGATATCAAGATGCATGTGTGTGCATGTTCCTGTGTGTAGGTGTGGAGATGCTATGTGTGTGTAGTTGCTCAGACACCCTTTATGGAGCTCAGATGACAATAATGATATAAGTCCTCCCTTGACTTTGTGGAAGTTTCTTGTCCATCTCTGAGGATGATAGGGTAGACGACCTATAGGCTCACTGCTCTTCTCCTATCTCTGCTTCCTCCATTGTGTAGCAACTCTGATTTAGAGATGTGATTGTTACTATGTCCAAATTTACAGGTGTCCTAAAGATGCTAGCTCAATTCTTCCTGCCTGCACTGCAAGTGTATTATTGTTCATTTACACAGCCAGTTAATTTTTATGTGTGTATTCCAATTTCTTTTCAGTTTTCAAAACCAGTAGTTATCATCATCTTTAAGGGTGGTTATAAGAAATGGCCACTCTTCAAAACATGGCTACTGAATTAATGTTTATGACGTGGCAACTGGCTGGAATTAACACAGCCAGAAATACAAGTATATTTAACTAATTATCATTCTTAACCAAGGTTGATACCTTTCTAGCTCCAGCAGGGGTTGTCCCATGGTAAAAAGAAGTCCTATAAAACACTCATAGGAACCATCTTAATTTCCCTGTTTTGCCTGCCTCTTACTCAAGCCCACGGCAGGCATCGGTCTGTGAAGGAACTGACTCAATTTTCACAGACTCAGGAGACAACATAATGAGAATCAACACTGTTCTTGTCAATCATCAAGAGCACGAACAGTCTTATAGTTAATGTACACACGGCAGTATAAATTGGTTCTGGTGTATCAGGTAACTCTACCTGGAAATAAATCCTCTCCATAAATAGGGCCTAGAACATAAACACACTGCTCATTGGGAGTACTTTTAATCCTTATCAGTAGGTGGCAAAGGAGGAAAACAATATGATGGCTGTGGCCATTTTTGTTGTTTTTGTTGTTTTTTTTTCTTAAATCATCTTTCAAGAGCTATACTCACAGATGAGATGGCTTAGCAGTTAAAAACATTTGATATTTTTACAGAGGACCTGAGTTCAATTTCGGTTTCTAGTTCCCACATCATGCATCTCACAATAGCCTGTAACTCTAGCTCCATGGGTTTCAACACCCTTTTTGAGCACCCATGGATACATGTATACATGTGCACGCGCGCGCGCGCGCGCACACACACACACACACACACACACACACACACACACGCATCTCGAAAATACAAAAGATATCATACTGATCTGTCACTCATAACAGTATGTTCACTTTTATTTTACTTAAGGAAGTTTCATTTGGTGTTTCTCCCATGTGTAAATGATAGCATCCTAACAGATTCTTGGTCTGACAAACTCTGTAATTGCTATTGATCAGTTCTTCTGTAGAAAAAGTCAGAAAATCAGCTCCTGGCTCATCTAATTCATCATGTGATTGTGAGTGCTAAGTGGGTCAGACACATTAAAACATATTCATTACTGCCCATCTGTTGATTTCTACTGATTCTTTAGTCATTTATCTTTTAAGTGGAGTAATAGTAGATTGAATATAAGTGAAATAATGTTAGGAATGTTGCAATGGAATATGAGATGGGACTGTCACTGTATCCTCTACTTTAAACGCTTCCAGGCCTTAGGTTATTATTCCTTTTCTACTTTGGAAACCAAGGTAGCTATGTAGAAGAACACAGTTTTCCTTGTTGCATGAAAACAATAAATAAAAATAATAAGAAAGAGAGAGAGAACAATAACGGGGAGAATGCATATTGATTTAGTAAGTAAATACCTGCTTCTTTTCAATTGAGGACTTAGAGGTTTCATACTGGGTACAAAGTATATGTGTCTGGAAATGAAATATATTCTCAAAGAAAAAAACTACTAATCACAAGATTCTTGTTGAATACTAAGACAGATTTTAATCCACAGAATTACATCTGGAGGGAGCATGGCTCAAACATAGTAGATTGTCTTGGGGTATGTTTCCAGGATATTGTGCCTCCTTACTAGTTGGCAATCAATATGTCTCATATTATCAAAAGAGGATTATGGAGATCCTTGATCCACTTGGAGTTGAGTTTAGTGCAAGGAGATAAGAGTGGATCAATTCTCATTCTTCTGCATGTTGACCTCCAGTTGAGCCAGCACCATCTGTTGAAAAGGCTATCTTTTTTCCACTGGATGTTTTCAGCTCCTTTGTCGAAGATCAATTGGCCATAGATGTGTGGGTTCAATTCTGGGTCTTCGATCCTATTCCATTGATCCGCTTCCCTGTCACTGAACCAATACCATGCAGTTTTTAATACCACTGCTCTGTAATATTGCTTGAGGTCCGGGATATTGATTCCCCCAGAAGTTCTTTTGCTGTTGATGATAGTTTTAGCTATCCTGGGTTTTTTGTTATTCCAGATGAATTTGAGGATCTCCACATAAAACCAGACACACTAAAACTAATAGAAAAGAAACTGGGGAAGACCCTTGAGGACATTGGCTCAGGGGAAAAATTCCTGAACAGAACACCAATTGCTTATACTCTAAGAACAAGAATAGACAAATGGGACCTCATAAAACTACAAAGTTTCTGTAAGGCAAAAGACACTGTCAAAAGGATAAATCGGCAACCAACAAATTGGGAAAAAATCTTCACCAACCCCACATCCGACAGAGGGATAATCTCCAATGTATACAAAGAACTCAAGAGGTTAGACCCCAGAAAACCAAATAACCCTATCCAAAAATGGGGTACAGAGCTAAACAGAGACTTTTCACCTGAAGAAATTCGGATGGCTGAGAAACACCTTAAAAAATGTTCAACATCACTAGTCATTAGGGAAATGCAAATTAAAACAACCCTGAGATTTCACCTCACACCAGTCAGAATGGCTAAGATTAAAAACTCAGAAGACATCAGGTGTTGGCGAGGATGTGGAGAAAGAGGAACACTCCTCCACTGCTGGTGGGAATGCAAGCTGGTACAACCACTCTGGAAATCAGTATGGCGGTTCCTCAGAAAACTGGGCATGATACTTCCGGAGGACCCAGCCATACCACTCCTGGGAATATACCCAGAAGATTCACCAGCATGCAATAAGGATACATGCTCCACTATGTTCATAGCAGCCTTATATATATTAGCCAGAAGCTGGAAAGAACCCAGATGTCCCTCAACAGAGGAATGGATAAAAAAAATGTGGTGTATATACACAATGGAGTACTATACAGCCATTAGAAACAATGAATTCATGAAATTCTTAGAGAAATGGATGGAGCTGGAGAATGTCATACTAAGTGAGGTGACCCAGTCTCAAAAGAATACCCATGGTATACAGTCACTGATAAGTGGATATTAGCCTAGAAGCTTGGAACACCAAAGACACAAATCACATATCAAGTGATGTCTCACAAGAAGAAAGGAGTGGACACTGGTGCTAGACTGGACCAAAACATCATTGTGGGGGAGTACAAGAACAGTAAAGTGGGAGGGGGTGGATGCGGGAGCAGGGGGAGGGAAAAGGACATGTGGGACCTTTGGGGGTGGGGAACCAGAAAAAGGGAAATGAATTGTAAATATAGAATATATACAATAAAAAAAAGAAAAAAAAAGAGGATTATGTTATATAGTGATTAACATAGTGCAGTTTAGAGATCAAGGGTTTACCTAATCAGCTTGTTCTCTTGGTGCCTGGAACTCAAGAGACAGAACATTGATGTCTGAAGCTGATACACCACCCCTCGATTAAGGTAATGGATCCTGTTTCATGGTTTGGGATTGATTCTATATTCTCAATAGTGTATATAGGAAGCTGAAGTGCCAGAAACAAGTTTGGTATAATCACATACATACTAAGTAATGTTAATGGAGCAAAACTCTGGCTTATAGGTATAATCAACTTCTTTTACCTTTCTTCATATAAAAGTGATAGTGAGATATAAATGCAAAAGATATTCTTATGAACAATGGAGAAGTAGCCAAAATAAAAAAAGAGTAGAAGGTTAGAACCGATATCAAGACAAGAAGCACCCAAATGTATCCTCAAGAAGAAAAAAACAAAAAATAACAGAATGTATTTCTCACTATGACAATAAATTATACTAAGACAAGTTTTTAAATTGAGGTTAGGGCCATAAACAAAGTCATGATTTTAGGGTAAAGTGACCTCAGAATGAAAGTTGTCATTTAAGGATTAGGTAACTTGGGCGTGAGGTATAAAGGATGAGAATAAATTTAACCAACTCCAGCGAGTAGTCCAAGAAATTTCGAGATGGTAGGATGGAGGGGGCACTAAGATATGCATTACAAACTTAAGGAAAAACATTATAAAATATCACTGCTTCATGTTGAAAAGTACCCGATCCATTCCCCACCCTTGGATCTCAGGTGTCCCAAGGAACAAGGTCATCCTACGGGTCAACACAGAAAGTCTCCTGCTTATTCAGCAGCTCTAGTTCTTTCATAGTTTTAGAGATAAGATGGAGCATTCCCGCATCATAGAGTAAGTTCTTATAATGCTGATGACAGGATATTTTATTGTATACATAATAGCAAAATCATGGGATGGCTTTAAACTACTACTTAGCATGGCATACTTGTCTATCTTGAGTTTTCAGATGTACCGAAACCATTTATTATATTTTCAAAGACTCAGAAATTCTTTCCTTAAACAAACATTTTGAAGAAGATAAGTATTCAATATGGCCATGGTGTTGGTAAAACTATAAGGTGGGAGGGACAGACAGACAGGCAGGCAGGCAGGCAGGCAAGTAGAGGCTATGTTGTCAGAACACATCTTTGTACATTTGATTAAGAAGAAAAGGACATTTAATAATATCAATACTATTTACAAAAGTGAAAATTGAATATTTCCCTATTTTGCAAATGGCTGAGATTTCTACAATATATGAAATAGATATTCTTGTGCCCATTTTTAGAAGTAAATTAAAATTTCTTAAAGGATCCTAACATTTGCCTCTTAGAGAATACACATGCGTGCATGAGTGCGCATGTGCACACACACACACACACACACACACAAAACCCAAACCCACCTCATTTTGGATAATATAGAAAATGTAGTATCTACCTAAGTGTTTATATATCTACATGCAGAAATAAATAATGAGTCAATCGGATTTACTAAACTCAATTGTTAGAAACCATAGCTCCCTTCTTGTTGCAAATATGTATCTTCAACCCCATGCAAAGTCTTGAGAAAGAACACAGGCCACACAGCAGATACACAAAGCTACAACCCTGGTGGAGATGCCTGCATTAATTAGATTCATTTCAGTGTGACAAAATAACTAAAGTATCCAAATTAAATATAAATAAACCAAATAAAGATAAAAAAGAATAAACAATAAATTAGGCTTAGGTTTCAGTCCACAGTCACTTAGCTTTGTGGTTTGGTGCATGTGGCAAAGGAAAGCATCATGGCAGAGAATGTGACTACAGCTGAGCTGGAAGACGGAGAGAGGTGAGGAAAAGTTAGCCCTGAACAAGGTACCTTTGAAAAACAAACAACAAAATGTCCTTCTTCCAACCAAATCCATTATGCTATGAACACATTAGTCAAAGAGCACATTCACAAGGTCACTGCTTCATAATCAGGCCACGTTGCTATGGTACCATCAGTTTTGACCAAGCCTCTAATATATGTGTGAGGTATTTTATGTCCCATCGCCTAACTCATCTTCAGTTGGTCACTTGTAATACCAACCCAATTGTTGAATATAATAAAGACACGTTCCCTGATTTTGTTTTAGAAATATTGAAATATTGGCCAATCCCTCACCCCAAACTATTGATTCTGTTTCTCTAGAAAAATATAATGGTTAATTTAATAAACCATTATATTTTTCCAAGAAAAGCATGCTAGGATATTTTTATGATGCTTTTACATAGATTGGCACTCTACCAGGTATGGGATACTCTTTTTTTTAAATCAACTTTTATTTTGAATTCATTTATTCATATTATCTAAATTCAAGAAATACAGTTTTCACATAAGTAAGTAGGTCTATAGTCTTTCTGGGCAGGAGGAAAGTTCCATTTTACACAGATGCAAAGACACTATAGGATGGCCAAAGTACAATTCATTTCCCTTCCTGAATGTCTGTCATGATTTAAACTCACTAACAGGTTTTCATTAAAGAAAAAGTGAATGCATTGTGATCACTCTTCTTTTACATTTGAATAAAATTATTTTTTTAAAAAAATTATTTGATTTTTTTTTCACACTCCAGATTTTATTCCCCTCCCAGTCCACCCTCTGCAGTCCACCTATGTTCTGCATCCCATACATCCTCCCCCATTCTCAAAAAGGATGTCTCTATCTCCCACCCCACCAGACCTCCCCACTCCCTGGGGCTTCCAGTCTCTTGAGGGTTAGGTACATCTTCTCTGAGTGAACCCAGACCCAGCAGTTCTCTGCTGTGTATGTGTTGGGGGCCTCATATCAGCTGGAGTAGTATGCTGCCTGGTTGGTGGTCCAGCATTAATAGAGATCTCAGGGGTCCAGATTAATCGAGACTGCTAGTCCTCCTACAGGGTCGCCCTGCTCCTCAGCTTAATTCTAAAACCATTATTTTAAGTGAAATTTGCCATGCACCCTTAAACAGATGGATTTTCAATTTCTGTTTTGCAAAATTATTGATCTGAATGTAGCATAGGTCAGACTGGTATTTTGAAGGATCCAAAGGTTCTAGCCCCTGGGAAACATAAGACATAACTTGTCCATCTCTGTGTCATAGTGGTAGAGCAAGAATTTGCTATAACTCTGTCTTAGTCAGGGTTTCTATTCCTGTACAAAACATCAAGACCAAGAAGCAAGTTGGGAGGAAAGGGTTTATTCAACTTCCACTTCCACACAGCTGTTCATCACCAAAGGAAGTCAGGACTGGAACTCAAGCAGATCAGGAAGCAGAAGGTGATGCAGAGGCCATGGAGGGATGTTCCTTACTGGCTTGCTTCCCTGGCCTGCTCAGCTTGCTTTCTTATAGAACCCAAGACTGACAGCCCAGGGATGGCAACACCCAAAATGGGCCCTCCCACCTTGATCACCAACTGAGAAAATGTCCCACAGCTGGATCTCATCGAGTACTTCCCCAACTGAAGCTCATTTCTCTGTGATAACTCTAGCCTGTGTCAGGTTGACACACAAATCCACCTAGTACAATCCCATAACGCTATGAAACTCCCCATAGAAGTGTCCCTCTCTTCCTGTGCCCAAGTATAAACATTAAAACCTCATTTACTGTCATTGTAATCTTGGAAAACTTGTTCCACAAAGGGAAAGCTACAGTCTCCCAAAGGAGGACTTTGCATCTCCTCTTCATTTCTGATTCTTGTGGTATGAACCAAAAAAATTCCACATCAATTTGTCACACAAGATAGCTAAGGAGAGAGCTAAGGTAGAGATACCCAGTGTGTGGCTCTGCCAATGGCAAGTGATATTGGAAGACTCAGTAGGTGTTTTATGTGTTTGCCATTGCTACCTGCCCATTCCTTGCTTTCCCAAAGAAGCTGTTTAAGTGGGAAAAAGAACAAAGGAACAAATAATAGTGACAGTGAAATACTTACTTTGCATCAGCTAGAACTATTGATTCTGTATTGGCTCGTACTAAATTTCAGTTGAGTATTTAAAAACCAACTTTAAGAAATAACAGAAAAATTTAAAAGAGCCAAAAACCCAGCTAATTATCCAAGTATGTATCTATGAAATATGGCCATCTTAATTTAGGAAAAAAAACACAAAGGCTATGTAATAGTTGGGAGCCTTTACTTGAATATTGTGGGGGAGGAATGTGGCAACAGATACAGACTGCAATAACTTAAGAACATAAACTTTCCTGTCAGTGACTTGTACATACCATGAGATTGTGCCCAGTGATGGAGGTACCATTAGTGTCACCCATTGGCAAAAAAGCACATAGGCCTTAAAGACATTGCCTAACAGTCTTAGCATTTTGTTTTCACCGAGGGGCATACATGCATTCCATCAATGCTATTCTAGTCTATCTCCTGGCCTAATGCTTTCTTTGCAAGAGTGATACATTACATCCTGACCTTTCCCTGCATTATACTCTTGATATTAAGCAGTATGTTTAAAATTCTTTGCATACATAATTAGTCAGACAAATTGTGAGCCTCCAACCTGAGAGCTGAGCTGCCTTTTCCCAGTATTTATCTTTTGAAATGTTCAAAATAACATATTGACAAAGGTGTACGCTTTGGATAGTCTTTAACGAAACATCTGTGATATGATCGTTGCTATGACAACTGGTTTATTAAACATTAAAATTAATAACTCCAAAAACCATTTAGGCTGGCATGAAAGGAAAACTTTATAAATGTAATTGAGGTATAATAGGAAATTATCACTCTCAAAGCAGGGGGACCTCCTCCCTAATGCCTTCTGGAATCCTAATCATCTGCCAAAAACAGTCAAGATGGGTGCTTGGGAGATTAAATTCTGATTGACTTTTAGATCCTTTCTCAGCTTTTCAGTAGGTGTTTCTAGACCTTTCCAAGACTATCCACACTATATCAAGCACGGGTTCCACTGTAACTTTTGTGGCTGAAAACTTCCACTTCCATTGTGAGTGCTCATGCTAAAAATATTAATATGTTAATATTTAAATTCTTAAACAGCTAAAACATTTACTTTTTTTGCTGATTTAATCTAATCTTATTCAATACTTGATGCCTTGAATTGTTTCATTTTATTTGGTTTAGAAATACATTAATTATTTTCACCCTAGAAATATCATTTTCTTTTAACTTCAAAATAAATCGAAATATATTTGTAGGCATTTAATGGGATTGGGTCCCTTACAAGTAGTTTTAAGAATCAATAAATGATTGGAGTTTTTCTTTTCTCCTAAGTGTTGTCTATCAGCAAAGCCATTTGCTTTTGGTCTCCAATACAGTTTGTCCACAGAATCTCTCTCTCTGTCTGAAAGGTATATTTCTTTTCAGAGAATGCATTTTTTCTCATTGGAAAGTCTAATACGCTCTGATAATTTCTTAAATTCTCATAATATTTCTGATTCAACATGCACCAAAATAGAAACAGACATTGGCCTAATACTATATAAGTTTCCTGAGTTAATAGACCAAAACCTTCTTGCTTACATTATGGATGACATTACAGAAGCCTTCCAGTTCTGATACTGGGAAAGAGCCTTACTTATTTTTGTATATGCATCTATGTTTTTCAAGCATAAATTGAACATTACCAGATGAACATAAATAAAAACTAGTGTGACTGAGAAAATAAAAACAACAATGACTTCAAGAAATTTGCAGGCAAATGGATGGAACTTGAAAATATTCTGAGTGAGGTAGCTCAGTAAGATCACCTGTGGTATGCACTCACTGATAAGTGGATATTAGCCCAAGTTTGGAACACCCAAGATTCAATTCACAGACCATATGAAGCCCAAGAAGGAAGAGCAAACTGTGGATGCTTCAGTGCTTCTTAGAAGAGGGAACAAAATACTTACAGGAGGAAATATGGAGACAAAATATGGAGCAGAGACTGAAGGAAAGGCCATCCAGAGACTGCCCTACCTGGGGATCAATCCCATATACAGTCGCCAAACCTGGATGCTATTGTGGATGCTGGCAAGTACTTGCTAATGGGAACCTGATATGGCTGACTCCTGAGAGGCTCTGACAGAGCCTGACAAATACAGAGGCAGCTGCTCACAGCCAATCATTGGACTGAGTGTGGGTTCCCAGATGGAGGAATTGGAGAATGGACTGAAGGCGCTGAGGGGTTTTTCAGCCCCATGGAGGGAGTAACAGCATCAAGAGGCCAGACCTCTGAGCTCCAAGTGACTGGGCCACTAACCAGAGTACTCATGGAGGGCCCCATGGCTCTGGCCGTGTGTGTATTAGAGGATGGCCTCGTTGGACATCAGTGGGAGGAGAGGCCCTTGGGCCTGAGCGAGTTTGATACCCCATTGTAGGGAAATGCCAGAGTGAGAAGACAGGGTAGGGGAGCACCCTTGTTGAGGCAGCGAGAGGGCAGATGGGATAGGGGATTTCAGAAGGAGAGAACTGGAAAGAAGAAAACATGTGAAATGTAAATAAAGAAAATATACAAGGAAAAAACCTATATATAAATTCACAGAAAAATCATTAAGGAATATTAAAATTCTATCTAATGCCAACACACCATCAACTCAAGAGCAAAACTATTGAAAAACTCATCCTGGCTCTGACTCATTATACCATAATTCAAATTTGAATTCAAATGAACACCTTTTCCATCTTTCCATATGGAATAAAACTATTGTGATAATGGACACAGCTAGGTGCTTTAATTTTTATTTACTGAAATATCACAATTATAAACAAAATTGTGTCCTTTTCCCCAGGATTCAAGTACAGAAGCTCTACCGTTTTTAGTACCTCTTTTGGAATCAGACCCCTTGAAGCAGTCTTTAAAGTTAATTGACGCCATTTGGCTGGACCCAAGTATGTTAAAATTGCTTATCTCGAGATGCGGAAGAGGAGAGAAAAGCACAGCAAAGGCAGAGAGAGACATGAGCAAAAGTTCTCGGTCTACTCCAGGATAGTTCTCACCATGAACAACTTTGAGGCCATTTTGTTCTTGGAATTAAGGATTCCTGAGCTGTAGGAAAAGTAAGTTTTTTGACTTAAGCGGTTCCTCCTGTGTGGTATTCTGGGACAGTATCTGAGCAGAGTAGAACTGTAATTAATGAAGAATTTTATGCCTTTCTGACACTGACTAATATCATAATCTACTTGCATAGGTATGTCCAATTTCTAATTGTCCAAGAAAGTAAAAAATATATATATTTGTTGATTTTGTTATATTAATCACTTTAATTCACTTCTCATATTTCAAAAGGTAACTGTTATGTTTTTGTCTGCATTTTACAGAAGACAACAACAAAAATCAAACAATTGTTACAGAATTCCATGGGACTGAGTGGGTACTAAAATAAAATTATTATAATTAAATTGGGGGACAAGATAATTAAATTTTGTTAAATTACATGCAAGGTGATATGAAGTAGACATTTCTGGTTGTGTCATGTGGTATTTTCCTGAAGCAGACTCATGTAATATTATGCTGAAGCAGACTTGTGAGTGGACATGATGTTTGGAGAGAGTATAATAGAACCCAGTAGACAGTGATGGCACACTTACATTGCTAGCCATGTAACACTGATGTTTCTTCACTTATCCTTACTTGCTTGAGAGAGGCAAGGCAAAGATCTTCTGTCATTCTGGCTGACCCTGATCTGGTTCACATTAATTCTGTGGAGGCCTGGTTGCTTCTGCTGGGTTGTGTACCACCACTGCTGGTTTATGTTTGGTGACACTTTGGAACTGGACTGTTGGTATCCTGACACTATAAAACTGGACTACTTGTATTGTGACAATAAAGATTGGAATCAGCCCCCATCCTACCCCACCCCCCAAAAACCCCACACTTCTAAACAGGTCTAAATTCCCTTTTCCTTTTTATCATCTTTTCTCAACTACCTTAGGACAGTAGGCAAAAGGGAGGTCAAATCAATTGAGAACCCATACAAAGTAGGTTTTGAAATATCTAAGCCTACAGAGATACTTTCTGAACATTATGAAGAATGCAAACAGAGGATATGTATTCCGGATGTTGAGTGCAGCAGCAATTTTTAGCTAGACCTATGAGCAGGTTCGTTTCTGTATCTCCATGCTCCTCACATGTACTTCTGCATTCATCTGCATGCCTTGCTATGACATCACCATGCCTAGCCATATTGGAGGAATACTGGCCTGTTCTGGAGGTAACACCCATTGTATTAAGCTGCAAGGATGGAGCACTGCTGATGTTACTGTCTCCAGCTACTCCTTACAGTGTAGTTGTTCTTGGGTTCATGTTTCAGTCCAGGGAAATTTTTGTCTAGAGAAAAGCTACTTAGTACAACTTAGAAGAAACAAATAGAGATGAGTGGAACTTGAGCACAACATATGGACACACTGCACATACCACAGTCACTTATCCCAGAGTACTGTGAGTCATTAGGATCCAGGTGCCTGCTGTTGAAGAGATCTGCTAAAAGAGTTTTCTCAAATCTCATTACTGTTGAATTATTTTTAATAAAAAGAACAACTCTTATGAGTGTCAAAACAAAGCAGTATCTTCCATATGTGTCAAAATAAAAGAAATAAGATGAAGCTGATAAATTCATATTATCACATTAGACACTTTCAAATATCATCTCCTTTATGAGCCCATCAGGAAAGCTCTAACAGACATTAGTTTCCATGATGATATTTCACTCCTAACCCCAAGAGAATTCCCTTGCATGCTTTAATGATTTATTTGAAACAGTTGTGGTTATCTAAGCAGAAATCCTACATTAGGCTGCCTCATGATGCACTGTTCATATATTTTTAATAAAACTCTCCTCCATATAACAACAGGCTCTTCTTTATTTATAGGCCAATTGACACCAAGGTGAATGTGAGGATTGTGTCTTTTCATCCTCTGCTTGATGCAAAGACTCAGTCAAGAGGGCCTACCCAGCCTTGTTAGGTACTGTACATCAAAAGCTCTAAGAAAGCATAAACTAGTTATTTGCTATTTCATGGAAGCTTGCAATCACGTGCTGTTTCAAGGTATGCCTTAAATTCTGCCACACATTAAAACAACAACAACAGCAACAACACAATGAAACCAGTGGTTCTTTACAAACACATGCCTAGAATGTTAGACAGATGGATGCATGGAGAATCTCTCACAGACCCTCAAGATTAGGCTAATGTGTCACTTTTTTAATTTATAGCAAAGGGTCTCTTTCTAAAAGACAAAGCTTAATTATTTTAAAATGAAAAGAGGTGAATAGCAAAAACAGTTGTTATTAAAGAAAGCTAATCATACATATATCTCCAGTAAAGTTACAGGATTTGCTTTCCTCATCTGTTTATTTTGTTTACTAGTAGAAGAGTCAGATCTACTTTAGGGGTGAAATGGCCCATACAACAATTTCCCCATTCACTCCACAGACATACCCACTGGGCATTAGCAGCCCCACTTTCATGCCACTTGGCCAACCTAGTCCAGTAACTCCAGAATTGGACTAGGCCAAACCACCTGATGGTGGTGCGGACATGTGAGCAGCCATCATTAGGCACAGGCAGAATTACCCTTCAGCACACAAGGGTCTTTCAACACTACGCTCACACCAACCAAGTCATCAAAAATTAGTTACACCTAGGGAATGGTTTATGACACATCTCATTCTAAGCATTGGCCCAGTGGGTTGGGACAGGAATAAAGAACCAAACCTAGAGAGGAAAGAAGCAAATCCATGTTCATTTAATACTGTACTTTACTTTTGCTCATAGACAAAAGGATGTTAGAAATTCATCAAATTCAGGGACATTAAACTTTCTAAGCACCTCGAATATGCTAATAGGAATAAACAAAATTATTCTGAAGCAAATTAATGGAGTCTTTATGCTTTCTAAACAATTTCAGTTGTCTATTTATTTTGCTCACTAAATACCTACTCAATACCTGGATCTATTCCATTCTCATTGTTATAAAGAAGTGTCTGTTCATTTAGGGAAGACACACCTTAAACAAACACACCCATGTTACTGTTATTTCAGGTGCTAATCTATTGAAGACAAGAAGAAAGGAAAAGAAAACATAGCATGTGAGTGACTTCATGCTACATGGGAGCCAGTGTTTATTGGATGGAAGACTGGAGAAAGATCTGCTTGATAAGATGGAGGCTTTCTTTTGTTTTGTTTTATTTTATTTTTAAATCTAACTTCAACTTTTTATGTTTCGATTATTCCTTATATGAATATGTTGTATTTATATCACTTTCCACCTCTAACTTCTCTGATGTCCTCACACAAACATCTCTTCTCAAATACATGACCTTTTCTCCTATAATTAATGATGCATAAATGTGTGTGTGAATGTGCATATACTTTCACACATTCACAACCTATTGAGTCCAATCACTGTTGCTCATATGTACATGTATTTAGGGTTGATCACTTCAGATTGAGAAACCTATCAATGGGAAATCTATCACTGGAGAAACCTATCAATATGAAAACTATCAATGAGAAACCTGTCACTGGAAAAAAATTGAATGTCTGTCCTTAGAAGCCATTGATTGCCTATCAGTTTTCCTCCAATTATGAAGTCTTATAAAGTTTTTCCTCATGCAGGTTGGCATGTAGATTTGGGTGATCACTGTGCAGGTTCCATGCAGGCAACCATACTATTGAGATTTTATGGATGCAGCTTTGTGCCATCTTAGAAGATACTATATCATAGCAGTAGTCTTGGTCTTCTAACTCTTACAGTATTTCTTACCCTTTTCATGATGTTTCTTTTCTCCTTAGATATAGCATTGTATTGTAGATGCATCAGTTAGGGCTGGCCATGCATGGTAACTTATTCTTGGCATGTTGGCCACTTTGTACGTCTGCAGGAACCTCCCTCTGCTACAAACAAACAAAATGATGATATAATTTTAAACTAAAGAAACAAATTAAATTAGTAAATAGAGATGTTTTTAACAAAAATTATCCCAATTCTCCATCATATAAATCATTTGGAGTTAAAAACAAAATTAAAAAGTTTTTATTAACACTGAGAGTATCTGTAAAAAATTTTCCTTCTATACACATATCTGTAAAATGTTTTTTTCTTTTTTTCTTTTTTTCCCTTAATTTTTTATTTTTTCATTTCTGTTTTTATTGGATATATTCTATATTTATATTTCATTTCCCTTTTTCTGGTTCCCCACCCCCCAAAGGTCCCACTTGCCCTTTTCCCTCCCCCTGCTCCCTCATCCACCCCTTCCCACTTCCCTGTTCTAGTGTCCGGGCCTTACAGTCTTTCTGCCCTCTCTTCAGTGATAAGTACATAGAGGAAGAAGCATAATATAGATATCGCATTGCAGGCTGAAAACTCTACACTTCTTATTTCTGTACCTTAAATACTTCTTGGCATCTGTACTAATTGTCATCTACTACAAGAATAAGCTTCTCAGATGAGTGCTGAGAGAAATATTAATCTATGGGTTTAGTGACATGTCATTAGAAATTGGTTTAATGTTGTTTACATAGCACAATAATAGTTTTAGCTTGTCCATTAGGTCCTGTGAGACTTCTAGCCACAGGTTCTTGGCATAATGGTCCCTAATATAAGTGTCTTGTGAAAAGGGCATTAAATCCCACTCAGAATGGAGTCAGTTCCTTTTATATACTTACATCAGTCTTGCCAACAGATAATTAACTGTAGTTTGCAATGGCCACAGAGCAGTAAGATTAGTGTGATAATTACATTTTTCTATATAGCATCTGTAGTACCTTCTAGTACCCTGAAAGCTAGCCAGTGAGAATGGAACTTTTCAGATCAATAACAGGTTCATTTCTCTATGTTCTATGATTCAAGTATATAACATCATCATTAATAGGGTCTAAACATGACATTCGGGAGACTATAGCCAATAGCAAAGATTTTTTAATAAATGAGAGTCTATTGAACTCCACTAACAAGTATCTTTAAAAATAGTTAACTCAATTAGGGGTGTTATGTATATATATATATATATATATATATATATATATATATATATATTTATATATATACAGCTATTTTGACAACATGCATAAGACCTATGTAAGCTTAAGCCAGAAAAATCCCATCGTGAAGAGGTGAAGTGAGCACAAAATCTCACCCATAACTGTAGGGGATTTAGCAATCAGTACCATTTAGGAAGTCATTTTTAATATGTTGTCCTTGGTTACTCAATGATGCTCTAAGGTATTTTCCTACACACAAGAAAATTTGAGAAACACAAATTTGACTAGATGGGCTTTAAGAAAAGCAAAAACACACACTCATAAACACACACACAAGCAAAATATAAAATTGAGTGGGAAAGGAAATGGTGTAGATCTTAGAGGAGTTGAGAGAGGGTTGAATATAATCAAGGCACATTGTATAAAACTATCATATAATTAATAAGATAACACTTTAAGATATAAAATTGATGTATAAAAGAAGTACTTTTAAAAATTGAAGTGCTGACAAATTGAGAATGGGATCCCAATTCAGAATAATGAATAATTTAAAATGGGGCCAGAAATAAATTAATTTCAATGTGAACAAATTAGTAAGGCACATAAACAACAATTAAACAAGTCATTTCATGAAGTTTATTTAATTTCCATAATAAGTTTGTGAGGTTAGCATTTACTATTTTAATATCAGTTTTAAAAGCATCAAAATCAGCTTAGGAAGAATAATAAAATATTATCCATGTGTTTAAGATTACAGAAAGCATAGATTAATTGGCCTGTGTAAATTGTTTATTTAATAGTATGCACTGGAAAATATTTCTGATTTTCAACCATAAGGAATTCCTCCTTGGTTGTAATGGTTCACTGTTGTTGAAGTCCTCAGTATAAGCATAAAGAGACACTAACCTAAGTCTGCCATTCTGCAGATTTAGCTTTAACAGACTCAATTACTATTTAGATACTTTAATTTCTTCTATTTATTCCAGGATATTGTCCTGACATATGATTAGGTTTACTTATTATAAGGTTTGTTGCCACCTTATGACATTGTCATGCCCTTTCTACAGGAGAGGGTTTATGGGACTTTTGGGGGGAACCAAGTGTATATAGACATATCTCTAATTGTCTATCCAAGCTTATAGAATCATTACCAGTGGCTGTACCATTATTGTAATGATCTGAATTATATGTATCAGCCTTCCTTCACTTGTACATTTTAAACTAATCTACAAATCTTTATTTACCTGAACAGACATGCAAATCATTTTTCCTAAATCCTAACAATCAAAGCGAGACAAGTTATGAGGTTGTAGTTTAAAGCCACTAATTATAAATGGAAGATGACAGAATAGTGTTAGACAATTCATTCACTAATGAAGAAGTAAACTCAAATTCTTCTACTTTATAGGAAGGTGGCTTCACTACGCTGATACAAATTTACTTTTTTTTCATTTTTTGAAGTTCAAAGTTTTTTTATATTCTTTATTTACATTTCAAATGATTTACCCTTTCCTGGTTCCCCCTCCCAGAAAGTCCCATAAGCCCTCTCCCTGTAGAAAGAGCATGACAATGTCATGAGGTGGTAATAAGCTTTATAATAAGTAAATCTCATCATATGTCAAGACAATATCCTGGAATAAATAGAAGAAATTAAAGTATTTAAATAGTAATTGAATCTGTTAATGCTAGAATTGGGAGAAGAATTATTAAGAGTGGAAAAGTTCAGAAAAAGGACAGTTTGTCTGTACAAAGTGCTAACCTTGGAGACCAATACTTCCAAGTGTAAAGTGACCCTAAGGACCAGTTCCTCAACATGAGATTAGAGCATAAATACAGCACATCACTCTGGAAAATCATTAGAAGGTGTCCACCTCACAGGCAACCCTACAGTAAGTAGGTTGCTTCCAAATAAAGTGATACCAGGCAAGTTAGTGGTAGCCTTAAGCTCCCATTAAACTATTTTTCAATAGAAGGTCAAGGAGAAGGAGTTGATTCTTGGAGCTTGGAATAGTCTGGCCTAATCATGGGTTTTATTCTTTTCTGTTTTTGCATGGATTATTATTACAGGCAAGTATTTTCAAAGGACTAGTTCTCAACCCCATAGGCACACAGAGATTGAAGAGAGTTCAGAGGAGGAAATATAAGTTGGGTCAAATTGCACAAGAATTGGAATGTTGCAGTATATCTTATTAGAAAACAAGCAGAAAGAAAGAAAAGGAAATCACAAGCACAAACAAGAACAAGTCTCAGAAATATTGTTAAATTAGAAAAGTTTTCCATGAGTCTGCAATAGAACATGGTTACTTCCTCAGGACAATACCCAGAATCCAGAGTTTTCTGGCAAGGGTGAATTTCTGGCCTCCAGCTCTGGGACAAAGCCTTAAGCTCCTTCACATTAATGTAGTCCAAATATTAAGAGAGATTTTTCAGAAGATTAACTATATAGCTAATTCAGAGTACCACCCATCTCCTATCATTTCTCCCTGTTTTTGATCACACCTATGGCAAGGCATGACCACGCAAAGCTGACTATCCAGGCCATGGGAAGGCTCCAGATAATTAGGTAGAGCTCATGCCATTAGAAGACATTAGCTCCCATCCTTCCCTAGATCAATATTAGTTTTATGATAGATGCAAGACCAGTGAAATTTGTCCATATACTTCCATGCATTTTTGTGATCTCCCATTGGGATTGGTTTTTAAGCCCCAGTTATCTTGCTGGTATAATTGTTAGAACTCCAGTAAGCAAACACTAGAATAAAGCTTTTAAAGACTCATTATTCTTATGTGTAGTGGTAGTCTGAGATCCACCTTGGCTACCTCCCAACTCACCCACTAGTTTCCGATGATATGTCTTTATTTTTATCTCTGTTGATCACATTATCCACTCAGTCAACAAAAGCCCTTTCTCTGTCATCATCCAAACATGAATTAGCACATTGAAGAGTAAATAAAACAAAAAAAAAATTACCAAAGACCGTAGGGCTATCTGTGAGGTAAGTAATTTACATTAAATTACATAATTTAATTTGAACATAATAAAAAAAGTGCACAGCACTTTTCTTACTTATTTAATCTGGTTGTTTTAAGGAGAATCAGAGCTATGAAAACCTTCCAGAACTTTTTATCTTCAATATTTTAAAACATCTTCATTTTGTACTGAAAATATCATTGTTTAATTGGATTCTCAGAGCACTGTTCCATTGGAATTTCACTTAACGAGGGAACTGTCTTCCAAATTTTGACTAAGAACACTATTTCTCGATATCTACCTCTTTCTTTTATTGGCGACTCTTTAACAGTTCAATGAGATCCAAAAATTCTGTCTTCTATAGCATGAGCAATACTAGGAAAGGGTCAAAGAAGACAACATATTTAGGTATTGACATGCTGTTTTCTTATCATAGTAACAAGAGTCAAAGCACAGAAGTTGATTTGACATTGAAGGATATTGATATTTGGAAACTGATGACTGAGCTCATTTCTGGAGAGAGAAGGATTAAGGACGAACATAGAGGTGGGTCAGACTCTCATGGTTTTCCACTTGTATTACACATACAAAAGAAATTAGACATGACTCTTGAGTTGGAAGAAGGGTTAGGATCTCCCAATTTGGTGGAGTAGGGGCAGATTTTCCCAATGGATTTAGAACAATCTTCTACTTTGAGAAGAATTCAGCAGAAACTAGAGAGATCTTCACTTGCAGTGTATTTATAAGAGTTAGCCTGTGATATGAAAGCTAAAGGGAGCCTGATGGTAGAAACGGACAGAGACAGCTATAAAGAGACGAGAGATTGGGGGGATGTGTTAGAACAAAGTCTGAGGGCAGCTATTTATGAAAATGACAAAAATGAAGCCTTTGTTACTCTTTGAAATCTGGTCTCACTCTATATCCCTCTCTACTCTGGAACTTTCAATGTAGACCAGACCTGGTCTCAAACTCATTAAAATCCCACTATTTTTGCCTTCTGAGTACTGAGATTCAAGACATGAACTACAATATCAGGCTTAGAGTGTCCTTTTTGAAGTAGCACACAGATATAAAATGTTCTAAGTATTCATATGTCACTAAGCTATGAAATAATCAGAAAGAACAAGATCTAAAAGTAGCAACAGTGTTAGCAATTCACTTTATCAGACAAATTTAATTTTGGCAACATCACATACAAATACATCTTAAAATTCAATTTAGTTTGTAGTATTACTTTGTGTGCTTGATAAAATGATTTACACAAACTGAAGGGGACAAGGTTTAATTTCTGACCAATTTCAAGAGACCTCATTCTCTCATGGTGACGAAGACATGGTCTCAAGAGCAGCACTGATGCAGTCCCTAAGGTATTCACAGCTCTGCAGAAGGAAGCAAACAGGTTGGAATCAAAAAAGCTCCCTCTACTTCCCAAGTGGCCTAAGTATACCAGCCTGGTTCCACCTGTTATAGGTTCCACAACCTCGCCAAATAGCCATCGCTAAGATGGAGACCAAGTGTTGACATACATGAGTCTGTTGCAGGAGGAGGGGTGGAGGTGTCCACATGCAACCGGTAACAGAGAGGACTTAGAATTTCATATTTCAATGACTTTCACCAAAGATTCATTAAGTACATATTTCAGAACAGCATTGGCTGTTAACCAAATTGAAACCTGGATAAATGGTGCCTTGTTTATATGAAATTGAAAATATTTCTTAAAAGAGAAACAGCTTCTTGTTTTTGGTTTTTTTAAAAATCCCTTTAATTGCTCTAGCATTTCCTAGAGCCTACCTACAGATACTTCTGCAAAGTCATCTTGGCTCAGAAACACCATCAAGAAGAAAACAGGCATAGTTTTCCTGATATTATGGATTTGTTTTTCTTAGAGAGAAATTAGGTAACTTCCAAAATATGTAGAAATTCAGTAAAAGAAGTGACATGCCAGCAGTGAGACTCACTTTTATAGTATGGCCATATTCTTCCTGGCTGTTCTTGCTATGGAAAACTAATTTTTAATTAGACGGAACAAAACTCAAGATCTTCAACACATAATGACTACAGCACTTCAAATCTGCCACTGACCTCTTGAAGTATTTCTGTCTAGTAGGATGAGGAAGCAGGCCTTGGCCATGCCAAAAGCAGTCAGCAGAGATTCAGTCAGACACCAAGCACTTTCAAAACACACAGCACCTCTAATGCCATAGATAAACATTTTATCTCTCCACTTTTGATGGCATATAATTTTCAGACTTTGATCTCATATAATTTAAGGTGTGGTAAGATGGAGTTTGGCAGAGCAGGCGAGGGAAAAGCAAGGTTTAGCACTTTGGTTCCTGGAGATTCACATCCCAGACATGGGCTTGGCAAGCCTGGGGCTTCTGTAGCCAGTTAGACTACAGGAAATAAAAGAGGTGCTATTTAAAGGAAAGAACTTGTGTTAGAATGGAATTGCTGCTGTAAAAGATGTTCAACTCACATTGCCATATGGGGCTCTTGGAATGTTTCCCATGTATATTAGCTGTATTCTTGGCACTTGGGGTTGCTCTTGGCTCCATGACATGCAATTGCTGCTTTGAAGCTTGAAGGTAATGTCATATAGCCACACCTTTGCAGTGAAAAAAAATCATTGACAACTTCAACAATAAGACCTGTGCAAAAAGCTCAACTATTTCATCTGACTTGGAATTCCAGTCTATAAATACACATTCCAAAATAGTTGAGCATGACTAGAATTTAAGAAGGAGCTTCCATTTGATTTGCATGAACAGTAAAGGGAAAATTTCGTTTTGGAAAATTTCATAATACAAACACTGTATCTACCAAATTCCAATTTTTTGGAAGATGCTACACTATTAAAAACCTTCTATATGGCCATGTAAAAATAATTTCTCATGAGGCCATTACTCCACAGCATAACAAAGCCCTCCAACAGCAATATGCATAGTAATTTCTATATGCATTCAACCACTCATTCAGAAAATTACTAACCAGGGGATCCAGTATTGTGATCACTTACTGATCTTGCAGGGGATCTAGAATTGGCTCTTAGCACCTTCAAGGCAACTCAGCATCCTCTAAATCTAGTTCCCGGGAATCAGGTGTCCTTAACTGGCCTCCAACATCATAAGACTTTTGTGAAGCATGTGAATCTATCAGGCAAAACAGTCACATGTAAAATAAAATAAAATCAAAAATATGATTTAAAGTTAAATACAATACCAACCAAGCTCAATATACTGGATGCCATTTTTGGTCAGAGATTGTATTAGTCCTTTTAGGCTACAGTCTAAATATATAAACTATATACTTTATAAATTATGGGATTTTCATTCTTGTCAGAGGCTACAGAGTCCAATGTCAATGGGTGGCAGGTTTCAGAACTCGAGAATTGGAAACTGTAAATTACAGCGTGGGAAATATACTGTCTTCAGCTCCTGATGATGGTTCGGGTCACATCTTGAGTACTGCCTCTTTGTCACTGAATCACCTTCCTAGATTTCAACCTCCTCATGCTGTTATCATTATATTTCACTATCTGAATTTTAGCTGTATGCTTGGCACTTGGAACTGCTTTGGGATCTAGGATGTGTAACTGCTGCTTTAAGGCTCTTATTTAAAGTTTTTCCAAGCACATAATTATTTTCCTCACTGGAAAATGGTCAGTATTTCAGACAGTAAAAAAAAAAAATTCTTTTCATATTTGATTTTTGTATTTAATAATTTATTCATGATTACCTTTCTTCCTTTGATAACTATAAAGATAAACAGTGACAACATATGCATCATCATTCAGTATATTTATTACTACTGATAACTGATAACTAGGGAGTTGTGTTAGATATAAAATACATTTTGTTTCCATAGTCCACAGATTATTTCTTTTATGATTTGTTAAACAATTTTCTAATTTTTCAAATGCCAGAATTAGCTATAATTTGTGCCTCTATATTCAAGTACAAATTTGGGTTTTATGTATGGCTAACTTTAATTCTTTTATATTAATACATTTGAATATGATTGAGGCTATTTCTTTAATAGAACATTCCATTTTTCAGAATGTCATTGATGATTTTTTCCTTATTTAGTTTCTCAACTTCCTTGTGAGAATATATTATTTTAAATATAATATTTCTTTATTAACAATGCCATACTTGTTGTTCAAAGAAGTTTGGTTATCTTTGTTCATCATCCATCCAGCATTTCCTTGCATCTCTCAGTTCACTCCCACTTTTTGTCTTCTTTATTGTGTCAGTAACCCCTCATGTACGGGTGGGCCCCATGGATTCTTCCCCATCCAAGGCTGAACATTCACTGGCTTGATCTTGGACAAGTCTTTTGTATATAAACATTACTGTTTTCTATTCACAAATGCAACAGCCCCATCATGTCCAGTAAACAGTGTCCTCCCCGATTTCTGGCACTTAAAGTCTTTATGCATCTTCTTTATAGTGCAATACAGGTCTTTTTACATTTCTGACTGAAATAATTTTGCATTTTGTGAACAGAGAAAAGTACCATTTCTTCTTCTTACATTTCATACATTTATCACTTTGCCTTATCTTATAGGAGTACTCATTGTCTTACATTATTTCCTATTTGCAAATTTCTCAACATTCACTTCCTGTCAATGATGCACAACTGATTTAAATAACTATGTTTAGATTTATTCACTTTATGTATATAGTAAGACTAATATTGTTAATAGTTTTTCTTTCTTCTATCTTTATAATAATTGACATAAAGACAATAAAGAGATGGATCCATTGTTAAGAGTACTTGCAACTCTGACCTGGGTTCAGTTCCCAAAACCCATATGTTGACTCAAAACAATCTATGTCCAGTGATCTGATATCCTCTTCTGATCTCCTTGTGGTGTCCATACATATAAGCAAGCAAAACATCTCTACAAATTAAATAAATCTTAAGAAATAATCTGCATGAGATTATAGAGTCGAAACTCTACAGAGTTCTCTATCCATTATTATGTATGTAAAACAAATTATGTGCATAACATATACATAGATATGTAGCTTATCTGCATATATACATATGCAAGAAATGATGTCTGCAAGATGCCTTTACAGAAGGCATGCGAGGATGATTTTACCCAGAAAAGATTTTGACTACTTATGTAAGCTTTTGAATTGGCATGAGACTCTAGTTTTCCAATATGTCTTGAGTAACATATATTTAGGAATTCATCAGTTTAATCTAAAGTTTCAAGTTTATTGGCATACGGTTTATAAAAATCTTTATTTTCTTTCTTGAGTGCACAACATTTAAGTACTGAGTTTTTTACTTCCAAATATTGTGCCTCTCTTTCTCTTTGTTCTAACTCACCCTTCTTGTGCCAATTCTGAGTCTTTTCAAGGAACCAACTCTTGGTTTTTAATTGGTCCTTTCTACTACAAGTTCCAGTTTGTAATTTCATAAAACTTTGTTCTTATATTTATTGTTTGTTCTTTCAAAAGTCTTATGGTTTACTCTGTCCATATTTTGTCATGTATTTATGTATTTATATGTTATGTATTTGTTTTTATTTATATTGTTATATATGTATTTGTTATGTATTTGCTTGTATTTATATTCATACCTATGTATGTGTTTTATAAGACTACTTGAAGAAATATGATTGGTGTGGAGGTTGAAAGATAATGTACAGGAGTTGGTTCTTTCCTTCTATCATGTAGATTTTAGGGATTGAAATTTGGTCATCAGACTTAGCGGTAACTTTACCTACTGAACCAGTCTACTAGTTTTTGTTTATATGTTGTACTTCCTTGGCATTGACTTTATAATGAAATGTTTAAAATCTTTATTAATTCTTTAAGAATTTCTTACAAAATTTTTTATCTGATTTACCCCAATTCCTTTCCTAACTCCTCCAATGCCCACCCCTATCTCTCTAGCATCAGTTAGGACTTTGGGGATGCACATGAATCCCTCCTCTATCCATACTAAGATGCTGACTGGCTCAATGCTGTAAGTTTTCTTTAGGTAGCTACAGTTGCTATGAGTTTCTATGTGCTAGGACACTGTCAAATCCATAAAACATCATTTAGTTCAGATCCTCCCAGACCAGTGGATCTTAAGGTCATTGTTCCTCCTTTCTCACAATGGTTCTTGAGCCCTGGAAGAAGGGTGTGATATAAATGTCCCATTTATGCAACATTCTCCTGTGGATCATGCACTCTCCACTGTGTGGAAGCATCACCTCTCCATAAAAAGCCTATTAGCAAAAGGCAGGAAGTAAAAGTAATCTCTGGAAGTTCTGGTACAGGGATTGGAACTCTGGGAGAGTCAGAGCAAAGATTTTCCCTGATTCTGAGAAATAAGCACAAATGAAACTGAGAAGAGGTAACTCACTTTATGGTACACTTAGATGAGTTTAAACATTATAATTGAGTTACGAGCTAGTAGAAACAAGCCAAAGCTTATGATCTAGGCATTATTCATAAATAATTAAGTCTCAGAGTCATTATTTCTGCAACAGGGGTGATGGTGGGAAAAACCAAGGCTACACTCCCCCAGTCATTTATTCTACATACTTTGACAAGTTATGAGTTTCTGAATTTTCCACCCACTCCACAAAGAAACTTTTTCTGATAGGTTTGAGAGCTGCAATAATTAACAGGCTGATGGACATGAATTTCAAGAGCACTTTGATACTACATCCATTTATCAAAATAATAGTGGTAAATTTAGCTCTGAGAAATTTGAGTTGCCAAAGATTTGCAGTACCAGCCATGTGTTTCTGCCTGTGGAGAAGTCCTTACATCACAACAGAAAGTTGCTGGTTACTTCCATATTTATGTCATGATTGAATTCATTGCATATTGAATTCACTGCATTAATTATTATTGTTTGTCATACAGTTCAAAGTTGGGTAAGGCTGTTGCAGACTCCAACCCCAACCAAAGCAGCCTGCATAGACTAACCTTCCTTACACCAGTATCCTGCATAGACTATCTTTCCCAAACCAAGCACCTTTCAGTTCTGTGAAAACTAACCACCAGAGTAAGCTTCCTAGTCACTATCAACTTGATTTATTCCTGTTCCATGGCCAGTATGTGTGATATCTTCAGCAACAGGGTTCTATGAGCTATAGTAACAACCTGTATTATGTTGGGTGTTTTCCTAATACCTTTGACCAACAAATAAAGAAGGGTTAACCCAAATTTTATTCAGAGCTGAAGACCAAACCCAGGCCCTTGTACTTGGTAGGCAAGTGTTTTACCACTGAGCTAAATCCCCAAATTTTTATTTGACAAAGAATGGTTTCTGAAAGGAACATTAATTACAAGTAAACTATTTTATATAAGTGATATATGAGAGATCGATGAATGGCAGATAACAGAGGGATAGATATTTTAGTAGCCTTTAAAATAGTAAGTACTCATCAAGAATTGTTATGTGCTGTCATTGCTAAAATTCACTGAAAGGTAGTAACTGTACTTTCCCAGAATTTTCTTTACCCTAAATTTCTTGTAAGGGTAGATTCATCCGGAAAGATCTGATGGCAATCTTGGAGCATACACAGCCCTTCTAGTCATTTTTCTCAAACCCTAGTATTGGTTCTCTTACAAATAACATGCCAGTAGAACTGGCTCAAGCTAGTTGAATTTGGATTGATCAGATGGATCTTAGTTAATAATGAGAGCCTTCTTGCAAAATGAGAAACTAAGTTCCTACTAAACATCAGCAGATAAGTGACTGCTAGGTCTGAAAAACTCCTTATTTCTTTCATATCTTTCATCTTGAAATTGTAATATTCAGCTCATGCTGTCTTTGATTTCTTTCTTTTTTTATTGGATATATTCTATATTTACAATTTATTTCCCTTTTTCTGGTTCCCCACCCCCAAAGGTCCCTCATGCCCTTTTCCCTCCCCCTGCTCCCTCATCCACCCCCCCCACCTCCCTGTTCTTGTACTCCCCACAATGATGCTTTGGCCGCTTCTAGCACCAGTGTCCACTCCTTTCTTCTTGTCAGACATCACTTGGTATGTGATTTATGTCTTTGGTGTTCCAAGATTCTAGGCTAATATCCACTTATCAGTGACTGCATAACATGGGTATTCTTTTGAGACTGGGTCACCTCACTTAGTATGATGTTCTCCAGCTCCATCCATTTCTCTAAGAATTTCATGAATTCATTGTTTCTAATGGCTGAATAGTATTCCATTGTGCATATATACCATATTTTTTTGTATCCATTCCTCCGTTGAGGGACATCTGGGTCCTTTCCAGCTTCTGGCTATGAAAGAACTCAAGAGGTTAGACCCCAGAAAACCAAATAGCCCTATCCAAAAATGGGGTACAGAGCTAAACAGAGACTTTTCACCTGAAGAAATTCGGATGGCTGAGAAACACCTTAAAAAATTTTCAACATCATTAGTCATTAGGGAAATGAAAATTAAAACAACCCTGAGATTTCACCTCACACCAGTCAGAATGGATAAGATTAAAAACTCAGAAGACATCAGGTATTGGCGAAGATGTGGAGAAAAAGGAACACTCCTCCACTGCTGGTGGGAATGTAAGCTGGTACAACCACTCTGGAAATCAGTCTGGCGGTTCCTCAGAAAACTGGATGTGATACTTCCAGAGGACCCAGCCATACCACTCCTGGGAATATACCCAGAAGATTCCCCAGCATGCAATAAAGATACATGTCTTTGATTTCTACCTGCTAACTAAATTGCCTTCTGCTGGTCTTCTGGTCTAAAAAAAAGGGGGGGGGAATTCCAAATATTTGGTTCATTTTGTGATTATATTAATACTCTCTACTTAAATTTACATCATCTACACTTGTTTAGCTATCTAAAATAAACTAATGTCATTCTAAAAATATGGTGGTATAAGAAATATAATAGCCAGAAGTTGGAAGGAGCCCAGATGTCCCTCAAAGGAAGAATGGATACAGAAAATGTGATATATTTATACAATGGAATACCACTCAGCAATTAAAAATAATGAATTCATGCAATTTGTAGGAAAATGGTTGAATGTGGAAAATATCTTCCTAAGTGAGTTAACCCAATCACAAAAGAATACACATGAAATGCAATCACTGATAAGTGGATATTAATGAGACCAGAAGCTCTGAATATTCAAGGCACAATTAGCAAGTCAAAAGATTCCCAAGAAGAAGGAAGGGGAGGACCTTGGTCCTGAAAGGACTGGATCCAGTTTTGTAGGAGAGTACTAGAATAGAGCAGAGAAATGGTGGGGTGGTGATTGGGGAATAGACGGGGGATGGGGTGGGGTGGAAGAGGACATATGGGATATATGGTGATGGGGGAACAGGGAAAGGAGAAAGCCTTCAGAATGTAAACAAAGAATATAGAAAATTTAAAAAAAATTGTAAAAAAAAAACTTTAAGCTGGTTCAACTGGAGGTCAACATGCAGAAGAATGCAAATTGACCCACTCTTATCTCTTTGCACTAAGATCAACTCCAAGTGGATCAAGGACCTCCACATAAAACGAGACACACTGAATCTATTAGAAAAGAAACTTGGGAAGACCCTGGAGGACATAGGCACAGGGGGAAAGTTCCTAAACAGAACACCAATAGCTTACACACTAAAATCAAGAATTGACAATTGGGACCTCACAAAATTACAAAGTTTCTGCAAGGCAAAGGACACTATCAGAAGGACAAAACGGCAACCAACAAAGTGGGAAAAGATCTTCACCAACCCCACATCCGATAGAGGGCTAATATCCAATATATACAAAGAACTCAAGAAGTTAGACCCCAAAGAACCAAATAACCCTATCAAAAAATGGGGCACAGAGCTAAACAAAGAATTTTCACCAGAAGAAATGCGGATGGCCGAGAAACACCTTAAGAGATGTTCAACATCATTAGTCATCAGGGAAATGCAAATCAAAACAACCCTGAGATTCCACCTCACACCAGTCAGAATGGCTAAGATTAAAAACTCAAGAGACAACAAGTGCTGGCAAGGATGTGAAGAAAGAGGAACACTCCTCCACTGTTAGTGGGATTGCAAAATGGTAAAACCACTCTGGAAATCAGTTTGGCGGTTCCTCAGAAAATTGGGCATGTCACTTCCAGAGGACCCTGGCATACCACTCCAGGGCATATACCCAGAGGATTCCCCTGCATACAATAAAGACACATACTCCACTATGTTTATAGCAGCCTTGTTTAGAATAGCCAGAAATTGGAAGGAACCCAAATATCCCTCAAAGGAAGAATGGATACAGAAAATGTGGTATATTTATACAATGGAATACTACTCAGCAATTAAAAATAATGAAATCATGGATAGCGGCTGGCCTCCATATTGCAACCAGGACACAGCTGGAAAGGCCCAGGTAGACAACCCTTCCAGGGCTACCCTCACGGGGGGGGGGGGGGAACTGCTAGGCTCTCAGAGCCAAGCAGGCAGAGTTCCGCCTAGGCTCTGTGGGACTTCCCTGTGCCCTCTGGCTGTGCAACTAGGCTGCGGTCTGCAACCAGCTCGCCGGCCCCTGGACCAGGGATAGCGGTGGGCCTCCATATTGCAACCAGGACACAGCTGGAAAGGCCCAGGTAGACACCCCTTCCATGGCTACCCTCACGGGGGGATCTGCTAGGCTCTCGCCACCAAGCAAGGCAAGTTCCGCCTAGGCTCTGCAGGACTTCCCTGCACCCTCTGGCCGTGTACCGAGGCAGTGGGCAGCAACCAGCTTGCCGGCTCCTGGACCAGCAAGTTAATTCACCCAGGAGGAGTAGAAGTCAAGAAATCACCAAACTCAGGGCTGAAATCAATCAAGTAGAAACAAAGAGAACCATACAAAGAATCAACAAGACTAGGAGCTGGTTCTTTGAGAAGATCAACGAGATAGATAAACCCTTAGCCAGACAAAAGACACAGAGACAGTATACAAATTAACAAAATTAGAAATGAAAAGGGAGACATAACAACAGAAACTGAGGAAATTCAAAAGATCATCAGATCCTACTACTCAAAACAACTGGAGAATCTGGAGGAAATGGACAATTTCCTAGACAGATATCAAATACCAAAATTAAATCAGCATCAAGTAGATCAGCTAAATAGTCCCATAACCCCTAAAGAAATAGAAGGGGTTATAGAAAGCCTCCCAACCAAAAAAAGTACGGGACCAGATGGTTTTAGTGCAGAATTCTACCAGACCTTTCAAGAAGACTTAACACTAATACTTTTCAAACTATTCCACAAAATAGAGACAGAGGGGACACTGCCCAACTCATTCTTTGAAGCCACAATTACGCTAATACCTAAACCACAAAAAGATCCAACAAAGAAAGAGAACTACAGGCCAATTTCTCTTATGAATATAGATGCAAAAATACTAAATAAATTCTTGTTAACCGAATCCAAGAGCACATCAAAACGATCATCCACCATGATCAAGTAGGCTTCATCCCAGGGATGCAGGGATGGTTCAATATATGGAAATCCATCAATGTAATCCACTACATAAACAAACTAAAAAAAAAAAAAAAACACATGGTCATCTCATTAGATGCTGAAAAAGCATTCGACAAAATTCAGCATTCTTTCATGCTAAAAGTCTTGGAAAGAGCAGGAATTCAAGGCCCATACCTAAACATAGTAAAAGCAATCTACAGCAAACCAGTAGCCAACATCAAAATAAATGGAGAGAAACTTGAAGCATTCCCACTAAAATCAGGGACTAGACAAGGCTGCCCTCTCTCTCCATATCTTTTCAATATAGTACTTGAAGTTCTAGCGAGAGCAATTAGACAACATAAGGAAGTCAAAGGGATACAAATTGGAAAGGAAGAAGTCAAACTATCATTATTTGCAGACGATATGATAGTTTACCTAAGCGACCCAAAAAACTCCACCAGAGAACTTCTACAGCTGATAAACAACTTCAGCAAAGTGGCAGGTTATAAAATTAACTCAAGCAAGTCAGTGGCCTTCTTGTACTCAAAGGACAAGCAGGCTGAGAAAGAAATTAGGGAAATAACACACTTCACAATAGCCACAAACAACATAAAGTATCTTGGCATAACTCTAACCAAACAAGCGCAAGATCTGTATGACAGGAACTTCAAGTCCTTGAAGAAAGAAATCGAAGAAGACCTCAGAAGATGGAAAAATATTTCATGCTCCTGGATTGGCAGGATCAATATAGTAAAAATGGCCATCTTGCCAAAAGCAATATACAGATTCAATGCGATCCCCATCAAAATCCCAACTCAATTCTTCATAGATCTAGAAAGAGCAATTCTCAAATTCATCTGGAGCAACAAAAAACCCAGGATAGCTAAAACTATTTTCAACAATAAAGGGACTTCTGGGGGAATCAATATCCCTGACCTCAAGCAGTACTACAGAGCAATTGTGTTAAAAACTGCATGGTATTGGTATAGCAACAGGCAAGCAGATCAGTGGAATAGAATTGAAGACCCAGAAATGAACCCACAGACTTATGGTCACTTGATCTTTGATAAAGGAGCCACAACCATCTGGTGGAATAAAGATAGCCTTTTCAACAAATGGTGATGGTTCAACTGGAGGTCAACATGCAGAAGAATGCGAATTGACCCACTCTTATCTCTTTGCACTAAGATCAACTCCAAATGGATCAAGGACCGCCACATAAAACCAGACACACTGAAACTATTAGAAAAGAAACTTGGGAAGACCCTGGAGGACTTGGGCACAGGGGAAAAGTTCCTGAACAGAACACCAATAGCTTATACACTAAGATCAAGAATCGACAAATGGGACCTCATAAAATTACAAAGTTTCTGCAAAGCAAATGACACTGTCAGAAGGACAAAACGACAACCAACAAAGTGGGAAAAGATCTTCACCAACCCCACATCCGACAGAGGGCTAATATCCAATATATACAAAGAACTCAAGAAGTTAGAACCCCAAAGAACCAAATAACCCTATCAAAAAATGGGGCACAGAGCTAAACAAAGAATTTTCACCAGAAGAAATTCGGATGGCCGAGAAACACCTTAAAAGATGTTCAACATCATTAGTCATCAGGGAAATGCAAATCAAAACAACCCTGAGATTCCACCTCACACCAGTCAGAATGGCTAAGATTAAAAACTCAAGAGACAACAAGTGCTGGTGAGGATGTTGAGAAAGAGGTACACTCCTCCACTGTTGATTGCAAAATGGTAAAACCACTCTGGAAATCAGTGTGGCGGTTCCTCAGAAAATTGGGCATGTCCCTTCCAGAGGACCCTGGCATACCACTCCTGGGCATATACCCAGAGGATTCCCCTGCATACAATAAAGACACATGCTCCACTATGTTTATAGCAGCCTTGTTTATAATAGCCAGAAATTGGAAGGAGCCCAAATATCCCTCAAAGGAGGAATGGATACAGAAAATGTGGTATATTTATACAATGGAATACTACACAGCAATTAAAAATAATGAATTCATGCAATTTGTAGGTAAATGGTTAGACCTGGAAAATATCATCCTGAGTGAATTAACCCAATCACAAAAGAATGCACATGAAATGCAATCACTGATAAGTGGATATTAATGAGCCCAGAAGCCCTAAATACTCAAGACAAAAATAGCAAGTCAAATGATTCCCAAGAAGAAGAAAGGAGAGGACCCTGGGCCTGTAAAGATTGCATCCAGTTTAGTAAAGAAACCGAGGGGGGAGGGGGAATGATTGGGGAACAGTTGGGGGGGAGAGGAACTATGGGAACTATGGTGGGTGGGAACTGGGAAAGGAGAAAGCCTTTGGAATGTAAACATAGAATATAGAAAATAAAAAAAATTAAAAAAAAAAGAAACCGAGGGGGGAGGGGGAATGATTGTGGAATAGTTGGGGGGAGAGGAACTATGGGAAATATGGTGGGTGGGAACTGGGAAAGGGGAAAGCCTTTGGAATGTAAACATATAATATAGAAAATAAAAATTAAAAAAAATAATGAATTCATGCAATTTGTAGGTAAATGGTTAGACCTGGAAAATATCATCCTGAGTGAGTTAATCCAATCACAAAAGAATACACATGAAATGCAATCACTGATAAGTGGATATTAATGAGCCCAGAAGCCCTAAATACTTAAGGCACAATTAGCAAGTCAAATGATTCCCAAGAAGAAGAAAGGAGAGGACCCTGGGCCTGTAAAGATTGGATCCAGTTTTGTAGAGAAACTGTGGGGGCAGGGGGAATGATTGGGGAATATTTGGGGGGGAGAGGAATTATGGGATGTATGGTGGGGGGGAACTGGGGAAGGGGAAAGCCTTTGGAATGTAAACATAGGATATAGAAAATTAAAAAAAAAACTTTAAAGAAAAAAAGAAATATATTGTCTGTTGTTTGTAGCATTTACTTCAATTGGGTACTCACATGGAGGATATTTTTAACTATGTGTTTTGTTTGCTTTCAGTTATCCATGACATTTCCTATTCATTCACAGTCATTTTAATTTAGACTCATCCTTGCATTCAACCAAATATTTGTATATTTTTCTCTTACATCTCATTGTTTTCCTTTGTATTTGCTTTCTTGCCACACACAGCTTATAATAAGGAATTCCTTTTGATACCTGCTCATAGCAAATTTATTGTTTTTATATAAAATTTTTAAAGTTTTATTCTAATAACAAATTGCCATTTTTGTATAGAGTTATAGGCTCATAACTACAGCATTTTGGTGAAGAAAGATACCAGTTCATTCTAATTTAGCTTATATGACTTCTCATTGGAAATTAGTGATTACACAAGTCAGAATGGATAAGATTAAAACCTCAGAAGACACCAGGTGTTGGCGAGGATGTGAAGAAAGAGGAACACTCCTCCACTGCTGGTGGGAATGCAAGCTGGTACAACCACTCTGGAAATCAGTATGGTGGTTCCTCAGAAAACTGGACATGATACTTCTGGAGGACCCAGCCATACCACTCCTGGGAATATACCCAGAAGATTCCCCAGCATGCAATAAGGATACATGCTCCACTATGTTCATAGCAGCCTTATATATAATAGCCAGAAGCTGGAAAGAACCCAGATGTCCCTCAACAGAGGAATGGATACAAAAAATGTGGTATATATACACAATGGAGTACTATTCAGCCATTAGAAACAATGAATTCATGAAATTCTTAGAGAAATGGATGGAGCTGGAGAACGTCATACTAAGTGAGGTGACCCAGTCTTAAAAGAATACCCATGGGATACAGTCACTGATAAGTGGATATTAGCCTAGAAGCTTGGAACACCAAAGACATAAATCATATATCAAGTGATGTCTGACAAGAAGACAGGAGTGGACACTGGTGCTAGAATGGACCAAAACATCATTGTGGGAGAGTACAAGAACAGTAAGGTGGGAGGGGGTGGATGAGGGAGCAGGGGGAGGGAAAAGGGCATGAGGGACCTTTGGGGGTGGGGAACCAGAAAAAGGGAAATGAATTGTAAATATAGAATATTTCCAATAAAAAAAAGAAAAAAAGAAATTAGTGATTAAAATATCATTTTCAGTTAAATTACTCTAATACTTTTTCAATTTTCAGCTTACACCTTTTTCCACATGGAAACAATAACAAATTGATTCAATAGATCTTAAAACAATTCATTCATTTTTCTATCTTAATTACTCCTATGAATTAATGTATAATTTCTTTTGATGACTAATTTTATCTTCATTCACTGGCATGTCCTACTGCTTTTATATGCTTATCTTTTGATTTTGAATCCCAGTTACTTTAGCCTTAATAGAATTCCTTTGTATAGGTTCCAAATATCTTATCCTGTAAGTAGGTTTTTTTTTTTTTGCATTATGTTCCCTCTTCCCTAAAACACAGTGCATTTTTTATAGCTATGTTGATTCTACTGTTCATTAAGTTGTTGGATTATGTTCTAAATTTCTGTTCATAGAGGAATCCTACAGGGTCATCTACCTGTATCTTGTTAGGTTGCAATGCAAGCAGCATTTCTTGCTTAAAAACTAAAGCCTATGATAAAGTTGCCTTTTGCTATGGAGTGACTGATGAGACCTCTGTTTTATCTTGGTGAGGCTTATTATCATACTGAGATCATCTTCAACAGAAAGTCAAGGATTGAATAAAAACTTGAATTTCACAAGGCAATGTGCATTTGGACTGCAATCCCTGCTTTTCTTCTCATTCAACTTACCTGAAGGGGAGATTCCTACATTTTCAGCTTAACTTAGATAAAGTATTCTATTATGTACTCAATTCCAAGAGCTTTACGCAATAACTTCTATCTGTCAGTCTGATAAATCACTCAGTATAAAAATTCATTTTTTTCAGGGCTAGAAACTAACCTCCAGACAATTTCTATGTTCAATTTTTCATCAAATCTACTCCCATGATTCCTTCATATCACTCTACCTTAAACTATTTAAAGTGGAATATCCTTCATATTTCATACCATGAATACTTCTGAATATATAAATAAAAACAGGAAGAGAGAATGAAAAAAGACAAAGGCATTTGATGCTGATAACAAAGGGCTCCATAAAAGTTAATCTAACAAACCAGTTATACGTGTCTAAATCAAAAATATGAGAGAATGCAAAATATGAAGAATAGTTAATTGCATAGTTCAATTTATATTTATACATTTTAGTCTTTCAAAATCTTTTAGTACTATATATCCTCCATATTCTCTCATTTAATTTGAAACCTCGGCTTTATTCATGAAAGATGCATTTGAAGAAACACAATGGATAACGAAGAATAGAGGAATGTTAAGTACTTTATAATAATTTCAGATGTACACCTACCAAGTTTAGTTTCCAAGTTGCAGACAAAAGAAGGTCATTTGGTATTGGTACAGTGACAATATAGGCAAGTAGATCAATGGAATAGAATTGAAGACCCAGAAATGAACCCACACACCTATGGTCACTTGATCTTTGACAAAAGAGCTACAACCATCCAGTGGAAAAAAGATAGCCTTTTCAACAAATGGTTCTGGTTCAGCATGCAGAAGAATGCAAATCAATCCATTCTTATCTCCTTGTACTAAGCTCAAGTCCAAGTGGATCAAGGACCTCCACATAAAACCAGACAAACTGAAACTAATAGAAAAGAAACTGGGGAAGAGCCTTGAGGACATGGGCACAGGGAAAAAGTTCCTGAACAGAACACCAATAGCATATGCACTAAGATTGACAAATTGGGACCTCATAAAATTACAAAGTTTCTTTAAGGCAAAGGACATTGTCAAAAATACAAAACAACAACCAACAAACTGGGAAAAGATCTTTACTAACCATACATCCAACAGAGGACTTATATCCAAGATATACAAAGAACTAAAGAAGGTAGAATCCAGAGATCCAAATAATCTTATTAAAAATGAGGTACAGAGCTAAACAAAGAATTTTCACCATATTGAATGGTAGAGATGCATCTAAAGAAATGTTCAACATCCTTAGTCATCAGGGAAATGCAAATCAAAACAAACCTGAGACTTCATCTCACACCAGTCAGAATAGCTAAGATAAAAAAAAATAAATAATAAAAAAAAAAAACTCTGGAGAAAACAGGTGCTGGTGAGGATATGGAGAAATAGGAACACTCCTCCACTGCTGGTGGGATTGCAAGCTGGTACAATCACTCTGGAAATCAGTCTGATGGTTCCTCAGAAATCTGGGCATGATACTACCAGAGGACCCTGCTATACCACTCCTGGGCACATATCCAGAGGACTTCCCAGCATATAAGGATACACGTTCCACTATGCTCATAGCAGCCCTATTTATAATAGCCAGAAGCTGGAAAGAATCCAGATGTCCTTCAACAGAATGGTTACAGAAAATGTGGTATATTTACCCTGTGGAATACTACTCAGCTATTAAAAACAACAAATTCTTGAAATTCTTAGGCAAGTGTCTGGAACTGGAGAATGTCATCCTGAGTGAGGTGACCCAATCACAAAAGAACACATATGGTATGCACTCACTGATAAGCAGATATTAACCCAGAAGCTCAGAAAATCCAAGAAACACTTCATATAACAAATGATGCCCAAGAAGAAGGAAAGAGAGGCCCCTGGTCCTGGAAAGTCTCAGTGCAGCAGTGTAGGGGAAGTCCAGGACAGGGAAGCAGGAAGGGGTTGATTGGGGAACAGGAGGAGGGAAGAGGACTTATGGGACTTTTGGGGAGGGGGAACCAGGAAAGGGGATATTGTTTGAAATGTAAATAAAGAATAAATCGAATAAAAAAAAGGAAATCAGACAAGCCCTGCTCTCTGAGCCCTCTGGGCCAAGCCAAATTGCCTTGGGCATCTTGCTATTCCAGGGGGACATCTATTTTCCCACCACCTCTTCTCCACCTCCACCAGATTTCTGAACCATAGAGGTAAGTTTCCCTGCTGTAGCCAGGCAAAAACCCTAATGGAGCAATAGAGATACCAACCCAACCCATGCACAAAATTTTCAACCCAAAATTTATCCTGTCTACAAGAAATGCAGGCATGGGGAATGGAGCAGAGACTGAGGGAATAGTCAACCAATAACCAGCCCAACTTGAGACCCATCCATGGGCAAGCACCAATCTCTCACATTTCATGTTACTCTGTTATGGTTACAGGCAGGAGCATATTGTCCTCTGAGAGGCTCCATATAGCAGCTGACTCAGAAATATAGATACCCATAGTCAAATAGTGGACAGAATTTGGAGATTCTTATAGAAAAGTAGGAGGAAAGATTTTGGGTCCCAAGGAGCTAGGACTCCACAGGAAGACCAACAGAGTCAACTAAAGGAGACCCTTGGAGCTCTCAAAGACTTAACCAGCAACAAAAGAACATACATGGCCTGGACTTTGGCCTCCCAGTAAATATGTAGCAGATGTGCAGCTTGGTCTCTATGTGGGTCTAAAACAACTGGATCAGGGGCTATCCCAAAAGTTGTCCCAGTCTGGGAGATAAGTACTGTAAACTGGGTTGCCTTGTCTAGTCTCAATGGCAGAGGAAATGCCCTAGCCTTGCAGAGTCTTGAAGTACCAGAGGGATACCCAGAGGACCCCCCACTGCCCAGAAGAGAATGGGAGGGGGATGAGGAAGGACTGTGGGAGGCAGTGGCTGGGAGTGGAGCAGTGAGTAGAATGTAAAGTGAATAAGTAAAAGGAATTTTTAATTAAATTAAAAGTGTAAAAAAAAGAAAACAGACAACTTAAATGGAGCAACTAAAGCATTGTATTTGAACACGTTTGCCAGAAGTTGCAGAGAAGAGGAAGTTGTGAAAACATGTAAAAAGAGCAGCCATATACAAAAGTCTCAAAATATTTGGCAAATTATTAGATAATGAAAATGAATACAATTACAATTATTCTATTTCACAATTATTCTATCAATCCTGATGTAAAACATCTTGTGCTTGCCTAGTGCCTTCACTACAGCCTTGTGGGGGAAAAAATGAACAAATTAGTATTTCTGTTTCACAGGTAAATTCACAGAGCAGCTGATGCTGCACAGTGGTACCCAGCTCTGAGCAGTTCAGTTCTTGATGCACATATAAAGAGCAGCTTAAAATATAAAGGTGAAAGAAAGTCAGACATTATAAGATATCACGTCACACAAATTTCTATTTCACCATCTTCTGGGCATCAAAATATAGCATGCAGAAGTAGCCAAAAGAAGAAAAATGTGCAGCTGAGTTGGCATTTTATCCATTTTCATGAGTTAAATTAATTTTATTTTAAGTTATATTTATAATAAAGAAAATAAAAATGAAAACATCTCTAGATCTGGAAACAGCAACTGTCAGTTTCCAGACCTGAATCCAAATACTTAAAACATACCTGAATCCAAATACTTAAAACATACCTGATAGGCTCCCTGATGCTCATCACTTAGATTAGCTGCAGACACTGATCTAGTTTGTAATTTTGGCAACCCTTTTTCCATTATGAACATTCAGGAATGTATCTTAGAATCACAAAATTTCACTACAAAGTTCATATATGCAGAGTTCCAAACTCAATTCCGGGCTCCTCATTGGAAGTAAATGGGGGTTTGCCAGGGTGCCTAGCAGGCATTAGCCATGTGTGCTACTTAATATGGCTTTTCAGAACATGCACTCTCCCACTAGTTTTCTTTCCTGTGTTTACACTGGCAACTTTAATGTTGCTTTATGCCATTTTTGCATCTAATTGCCTAGAATTTTATATGAAGCACAAAATAATTTCCCTGGAAATATGCATTCAAAAGTATATGGAGGGTGAGATCATGTAGGAAGAATTTGCAAAGGGTAAAAGCAACTTTAGCACTTAATGTTTAGCTTTGTTGGATTACATTTTCCACTAAAATAATGGTCCCTTTATTAATAATAGCAATTTCGCTTAAAATACGTTTTACTAAATGGACTTCTGCATATGTTAGCCCAGTCTTTTTGACAAATCAAATGTTTGTTCCTGGTTAAGTTATTTTGGAAATAATATTAGGATTTTTAATGTAACAAAGTTAGAAAAGTGAAAATATTTGAAGGCTTTGAAAAGTTCTATAATAAATTATTTGCTTAAAAACACTGATATTTAAGTGATATTTTGGTCCTCAATTATAATTAATTTTCATGGAAAGTCACCTGAATTTGGAGTAAGTTGAAGTATCAGTAGCTAAATGGTCTTCAAGTGTCATAAAAAGTCAAAGCAGTCCCAAATTTTGAGAGATATCAAGATAGAGGTACATTAGTCATGTTAGTGAGTAGGTATACCAATGACATTTATTTCAATAATAATCCAATGCCTGTTAAGTCAACATCAAGACACAATGAACCTGAAATAATCACAGAACTCTGTGAAAATCAATTAGCACAATGATTACATTTTTATTTTTACTAAAAGTTACTGACAAAAGTGTTGGGGGTTTTATTCTTTGTTTTATTCTATGTGTGTGTGACAAAGCTCAGAAATTGGCATAACGGTAATTCTAAATCAGTCCAGTTGTGTGCAAAATAACCAAAGTTGACACTGCTTTTTATATCTGTTTAACACAGGTGGAAGTTGCACAGTGTTTATTTCATGGCAGGCCATGAAACAAATGAGTTTAATTTGCCAACTGAATGGACCAGTGTTCAAATATTAAATTGACAATAAAAATAGGAATGCCAAAGTAGATACACTTTCCATACTCCAGTCGATGACCCTTGACCCATGCACATACTGGAAGCACTAATTGGATCCAGTGCATGCATGGATATAAAAAAATTGGGGATGGGGAGTGGAGGGTAGATTTTATCAAAACACATTATACACATGTGTAAAGTTCTCAATTTTTAAAAGAAGCTGAATATTCTGAGTGTATATTCAAAAGTAAAAGTAATATTTAATACTTTGCAAACAGTACATGCAGTCACACACAAAAAATGTACATATGATATGACTGATACATATCTATTGGCTCATTATACATAAAGAAATGCACATTATATCAGTGATCTATGTCTACTGGCTCATTATATATTTTCAATGATGAGAAACTCAACCTTGTCTTCTCTCATGAGGTTCACTCATAACCAGCTTCATGTTTTATGATCCCCTTTGTGTTATTCCATAGAAATAAAAATTATGTCACTCTTTTGAGAATATATCATGCCTATAAATTTTCAACAAGCAATCTGCAGCTCAGTTATTTCAGATCATATGAGGAAATTTTAAATGGTCCTTATTCAAGCACATAAAGAATGAGAAAATAGAATAAACTACATTATTCCCACTGGATCAATAAAGTCTGCATTCAGAACTTAAATACATATTCTCACTTCAGCCAGCCTTACTAGAAACAAGTAAGCTATTTTGAAGGACAGTTTACAAGTGTCTTTTTTTAAAGTTTCAATTATCTGTAAAGTATAGAAAACTAAGTTTCGATTATCTATAAAGTATAAAAAACTGAGTAGGGTGAAAAGGAATCTAGACTTGTTCACTGACACCTATTTTTAAATATAATGGGAGAAGAAAAAAGACAACATTTGCTTCCAACCTGAAACAGGAGCATAGAGCTCCAGAAAATTCAATTTAAGCCTTTACTTGATTCTTGTCACCTCTCACCCAGCTGTGTGGCCAATAAATGTCCAAGAATATGATCTAAGGCCACACTTCTGATCACTGAAGAGACAGACATTTGGCAAGCAATAGAGGCAAGAATGGAAAAGCACTTTTCTTCCATTGCATATGTCTTTATTCATGTCTTCTTATAACCCTCTTCTGGTAGGAGAGTTTCCAGTCTGAGCTTCAGGAAGACAATATTAAAGGATAAGCTGTGGGAACTCACATCTGGTGGGAGCCTTGAGTGCCACCCAAATCTGCTCTTTTCACACTTTAATTAGGAAAGCTTCCTCTTACTGCTTACTGTTTGTTAGAGTTCAAGTGAATCTGTGACTGGACGAAATTATGTGGTCCTCTAAAACTGAGAGCAACTCTGTTTCCCATAAAGACACTCTCTTCTCACAAAGTAAGTATTCTGTCACCATTTAAAGTCAGAGAAAACAGGTCACCACTTACATAAGTTTTCTGTTTGCTATGGGCTTAGTTTCTAAAGTGTGTCAAATGAGTGAATATCAGTGGTCAATTTGGTCAATTTGCATCAACTGTATCAACAGTAAGTGCTTCTTTTATTATAGTTTCATACAGTGCTACACAAAGGTCTGCTTTTCTTGAAAACTTGTTTAAAAACCATCTGTTCTCCATGCAAAACCACAAATGGTTAAGAATGCATATAAAAATAGAAAGCAAAAAATCTTTTTATAAACAAAATAATAAGAGGCCTAGAATTTAAATAAAGGAAGTAAGAAAGGCAAACAAACAAAGACCAAAGAAGTACCAGGTTTATAAACTTCCCTGTGCAAAGGCTTCCAATACATTTATGTTAAAGCATTTGGCTTCAGGTTGAACCTAGAGTGAATATTTGGAGTGGTGGAAAGTTGTGCTTTATCTGAACTCATTCTTTTATCTCTAGCTATGACTCTATATTGTTCAAAGATGATGTTGTATAGGACAGATTGGCTGTGGAAACACAGAGCAGGCCTGGTCTAAGAATTTATTTGCTGCAATCCTGCATTCTTGTAATGTTTCTGCTGGTGCCTTTCAAAAGCAAGTGGAAACAAAAACAGCAAAGTGACTCAATCTGTGATAGATGAACGTTCTCAAAAACATGAGCCAATGATGCCAGCCAGGATTATTGATGCAGGCTCCAAGAGAAAAAAATAAGAAGAAAGAAAGGAAACAGAAAAGGGTCTCTTCCAATGCCAACTTAATCATAGCTGCCAACATGATAATAAAAATATTTGAAAATGAAGATATGTTTTCCTGATAGAAATGGGGCAAAATTTGGAAGAAATATGAACTCTAATACTTTAAAGTTATGAATCTGTGGTCACATTGATGACTCAAGAGCAGCCTCTCCATGTGTCCCAAGTAAATCAAAATTCTGGCACTTGGTAAAAGGTTTATATACATGGAGATTTGAATGAGAAATGTCCCTATGTATAAGACTATGTATTTGAATACTTGGGCCCCACTTGGAGATATGTTTGAAGAGGTTATGGAACATTTATGAGGTGGAGATGGACTGAAGGAAGTCCATCACAAGGTGATGGTTGTGAGGTTTATAGCCTTACTCCATTTTTTCACTCTGATGCTTCCTGTGTGCAGATAAAATTCAACCACTCATCTTCCTGTTCTTGCAAAAGATGCCATCCCATCCATTAAGGACTCCAAGCTGGAACCAACCATTTTCTTTACTAACTTACATTTTGTAAAGGTACATTAGCGCAGGAAACTGGAAGTGTTACAATATGGTTCTTGTTACATAAAAAAAGTCATTGTTACCCTGTCTCCATGAAGCTCAATAAGATTGTAGAGTTTGGCTTAAAGGAATGTGAGAAGTTTCATCTCTACATCCAAAAGAAAATTCTACAAATGTTGATTTATCTTTGATTGAAAGAGAAGAATCCTGGGAGCCTCTTGCTGGGATGAGATAGCTGAAATGCCCAAAAAAGGGGAAAAGAGAAACTGTAGAGATCATATCTATAGGTTAGGCAAGGCCCCTGGTTGAGGGAGGATGCCACCCACTCATCTCCAAGTGTGACTCCTGAAAGACTCAGGATGACTCTTGTTTAAAGGAAATATGGGGACAAATTGTGGAGCAGAGACTGAAGGAAAGGCCATCCAGAGACTGCCCCACCTGGGATCCATCCTATATACAGATACCAAACTCAGACACTATTGCAGATGCCAAGAAGTGCTTGCTAACAGAAACCTGTTATAGCTGTCTTCTGAGATACCCTGCCAGAGACTGACAAATACAGAGGCTGATACAGCCAACCATTGGACTGGTCACAGGGAGCCCAAGGGAAGAGTTAGAGAAAGGACTGAATGAGCTGAAGGGGTTTGAAACCCCATAGGAAGAATAAAAATATCAACTGACTAGATACCCCCAGAGCTCTCAGAGACTAATCCACCAACCAAAGAGTACACATGGAGAGATCCATGGCTTCAGCTGCATATGTAGCATAGGATGGAATTGCCTGGAATCAACGGGATGAGAGGCCCTTGGTCTTGAGAATGCTTAATGCTCCAGTATAGGGGAATGCCAGGACAGTGAGGTGGAAGTGGGTGGATGGGTGGGGGAGCATCCTCATAGAAGCAAGGGAATGCGGATGGGAGAGGGGTGATCTGGAAAGGAAACCAGAAAAAGGGATAACATTTGAAATGTAAATACATAAAATATCCAATTAAAAAAGAGAGAGGAATCAACTGAAAACAAATTAAAGTTGAGTACAATTCAGAAGAGGGCTGATATAGTGGTAGAAGTTGACTTCTTGTAGACATTCAACTACCATGTGAGAGAAGACCTGACTTGGAAGATTGAAGTCGTGATTTTCATAGTAGATATTTATGAGTTTATGACAAAAGTGCTAATTTAGTATGGCAGGCTCCCTTTTCTGTATAGGGCCAAGGTTACCTGTCATTTAACCCATTGGCTATAGGTATTCAAGAGCCACCTGCAAATCTTCCTCACCCTGTCCCCCAAATCTGCTTAGATTAAAAAAAATAAAAATAGGTAGAGAGGAAATTGGGGGAATTGGAGGGTAGGATACTGTTATCAGAATACATTGTAGGAAATAATCTGTTTTCGAAGAAGAAGAAGAAGAAGAAGAAGAAGAAGAAGAAGAAGAAGAAGAAGAGGAGGAGGAGGAGGAGGAGGAGGAGGAGGAGGAGGAGGAGGAGGAGGAGGAGGAGGGAGGAGGAGCAGGAGGAGGAAGGAGGGAGGAGGAGGAGGGAGGAGGAGGAAGGAGGAGCAGGAGGAGGAAGGAGGGAGGAGGAGGAGGAGGGAGGAGGAGGAAGGAGGAGCAGGAGGAGGAAGGAGGGAGGAGGAGGGAGGAGGAGGAGGAAGGAGGAGCAAGAGGAGGAAGGAGGAGCAGGAGGAGGAAGGAGGGAGGAGGAGGAAGGAGGAGCAGGAGGAGGAAGGAGGGAGGAGGAGGAAGGAGGAGCAGGAGGAGGAAGGAGGAGCAGGAAGGAGGAGCAGGAGGAGGAAGGAGGGAGGAGGAGGAAGGAGGAGCAGGAGGAGGAAGGAGGGAGGAGGAGGAGGAAGGAGGAGCAGGAGGAGGAAGGAGGAGCAGGAGGAGGAAGGAGGAGCAGGAGGAGGAGAAGGAGAAGAAGAAGAAGAAGAAGAAGAAGAAGAAGAAGAAGAAGAAGAAGAAGAAGAAGAAGAAGAAGACTGAGAGCAGAATGAACAGAGGAATTGTGTTTTCAATTCACTGTCAAAGGTAAATGGATAGTGGAGTCTGCTGTGGCCTTGCATTCACTCTTCCAACCTGTAGGAAGAATTTCTGTGTCTTAACACAGAGAGGGCTTTGTCTAGGAGACAAAGGTTTTGTTTGCTTGTCTGTCTGTTACTTTGTTTATTTTGCTGTATAGGTCTAGAAAAAGGGTGATGAGAAATAGGGCAAAAATCATTTCATGTGCTTCTGAAACAGTATTTTTAAAAGAGATTTATATCTATATCAGTCTATGTTGAGTAGGGAAGAATGCCTTCTGTAATTGCATGAATGAACCTTATGTGATTTCTTAAGAGTAATGATAAATATACAATAGTTTCCTGAAGGAAAAACATGTTTTCCTATAGCCACTGAGATAGTTTATATATGCTTGGCCTAGAAAGTGACACTATTAAGAGATGTGGCCTTGGAGTAGGTGTGGCCTTGTTGAAGTAGGTATGTCACTTTAAGACCAACCACCCAGCATCCTTGAGACTAGGAACCATAGCCCTATACAATGGGAAGTATTGTGCTCTCAGGATCTGAAGCCTCATCTCTGTCAGGACATCACTGGCTCTTTCAATCATGTTCTTGGTTTTAGAGAAGGTGCTGTGTTCTTTCTCCATACACTTGGTCTCAAGAAAAGCATTATATCAGCCCAATTCTCAACAACAAGTAAATATAACATGTATCAAGTAGAAAAAGCACAAACCCAGAAGTGTCAGAGAATGTATTATGCTCTGCTCTTAGACTTATGGCTTGGTGAAGCTACCTAGTTTCTTTGAAAACTAGTTTTCTTGTCTTTTGATGGAGGGTTATAATGATTAATAGACATGTTAATAGATCATTAAAGCAAAATAGCTTGTATGAGAATCTTGCATGCAGTAATGGTTAATTAGTTGTCTTCAGAGAATAGAAACAAGTTGGCTGCATAAATATATAAGAAAGATTTAACTTAAGCCAAGTCCTGAGATTGTGAAAGCTTCTAAATCCAAAAGTATAGGGCTAGAAAGTCAGGACAGACTGAGGCTGCATTTTTGAACTGAGGGTGCCTGTCTTAGGGTTTTACTGCAATAAACAGATACCATGACCAAGGGAATTCTTATAAAGGACAACATTTACTTGGGGCTGGCTAACATCATCAAGGTACATGCATGGCAGCATCCATACAGGCAAGGTACAAGAGGATCTGAGAGGGTTCTACATCCTTATCTAAAGGCTGCTAGGAGAAGACTAACTTCCAGAAAGCTAAGAAGATGGTCTTAAAGCCCACACGCACAATAACACACATCCTCCACCAAGGCCACACCTCCCAATAGTGCCATTCCCCAGGGCAACCATATCTAACACAATAGGTTTTTATGATTCTATCACATATTCCCCCTAAAATAGTAAATAAGATGTTGTATTTCTTAATAAGTTTCCATGCCTTATTACATTGATGATAAAAGAACTCCAAATCCCAAACTTATCTCTTTTCTTATCTTCTCATCACTTAATCTTCTCTCTCAGGACCCTATCACATATTTATTATATATTCTATTTACCTATGTTCACTAATCAAGTCCTGTTTTCTGTACAAGGCTTATCACATAACTCTATAATCACAGAGGTCATAAGTTCATTTATCAGAATAAAAGATGTGAATCATCCCTGTTTACTTCTGAAGTTCACCAAAGTCCACACTGAAAAGCAAATCAAGAGACTAAGATAAGAACTAAGTGAATTTTTTTCTAACTCAGTCATGGTGTCAATGAAAATTGTTATGTTAAATTGAAAGATAGTGATTACCCATAGAATCATACTTTTGTTAGCAAAACTATCTTTTTGGATTTTTGTAGGATAAAATTTCTTTCATAAAAATGACATATACTCAAAAGACAAAAAAGGCATTATCTATATTTAGGCAGATTATATACCACCTGGCTTTTTCAAAACTATTCAGTACAAATATTTTCATTAATTTTTGAGAATTTGATTTGTGTACAATGTTTTAATTAAATTCACTCCATGGTCTCTCACTGTGGCTCTCTGATTTTGTGTCTCTGTGTAATTCCCTCAGTCTCTCTGTCTGTCTCTGTCTTTCTCTTCCTCTGCTTCCTTACAGAGCTTACTTAGTGCTACTTATATGATTAAAGGTATAAGATTATTTACATGAGTAAGTTATCCTTCATGAGCTTGCACCCCTAAATAAATCTTACTCTATCTCTCTCAGAAACCATCATTAACCAGCAGCTTTTCAGCCAGAACTGAGATTCCTTTCCTATTCATGGTGGGATTTAGGATAGCTTTGTCATGTGCAAGTCATGTGTGTGTGCAATCTCAATTCTGAAATTCTTAGGTAAATGGCTTGAACTAGAAACAATCAGTGTAGGATAATTCAAAGCAGACAGGCAAATGACACATGTTCTCTCATGTAAGTATATACTAGACTTGCATCCTTAGATATGTGTCTACCTACCAGCTTAACTTGTTTAAGTTCCATGGGTGATTTTCTTATTACAGCTCCATTTAAGTTCCATACATTTTAATGTATCTAATAAGCAAAAGTGACAAGATCTCTTGCAGTCAGGAGAATTTTATGTTTGCCATGTTTCATGTGACTGTTAAAGAAAAGTAGGTCTATTTGTGTATGTGTATATGTAAAGGTGTGTGTGTGTGAGAGAGACAGAGAGACAGAGACAGAGAGAGAGAGAACACTGTGCTTGCGTTGTACTGTCTTCTGCTCAATAAATGGTAATGCTGGAAATCAAGGCTTAGTGAAGTTTATTCTTTCTAATTTTACCAAACGTCACTTTGAAATGCTACAAAGAAAATTGTATTTGTATGAGTTAAAATGAGTCCTATGCTTCCACATAATAAATCTGTGATTTGTACCAATACATGATTAGGTGTTTCTAACAATTTATGTACCTAAATATTTTATGTGTCTAAAAATTTATGTTCTTAGAGTACTTATAATATCATAGCATACGGTTGAACCATTAGGGGAGTGAATAAGGATTTAAGTACTCTTAGGGGTGGGGAATAAGGTCAAATATACTGTATGAACTCTCAATAAATAAATAAATTTTTCAAAGTAGATTCAAAAGCATGCACTTTAGGAGAAAGAAAGCTAATAAATAGGAAGTAGAGGGCATACTGTCATTTGGCAACTCCTAATGACACCTGAATTTCATAAAGAATAATTAGAAAATATTTGTATTAAAAGTTTTCCAATGATGATGCATTTGTACTGCCACAACTCAACAATTCTCCTAACACACATAAACACACACACACACAAACACAAACACACACACACACACACAATTGCACATTCATGTGTCTATGTTATGTTACATTAAACTGCATAATGTTTTAATGGCTATACTTGGCAGTCAAATATAACCAAGTCATTAGAGGTAAGAGCAGCACAGCTATTTGTGGCTCAACACTGACTCAGTGGTCCCCACTGCACTGCCCCAAATAAGTGTCATGTATGGTTCATTTTTAAGAGAAACATTCTTCTAAAAACAGGGCCACGGTAATTGAATACAGGATGAAAAGCACTGCAAGTTGCTCACAATTTAGTTGTTAGGTGAAACTGAACCAACTATGCCACCACATAAACAAACAAATCCATTCCCCATTGACAAATGGTACACAACAATAGACACACAGACACACACATACAAAGGGGGAGAGATCTAAAATGGCACAATAACAAATCCCAAAAATAATTCAACATTTTATTACTATCTGCCTCTGAAAAACTATGTGGAAAAATACATATGAATTTTTTTATGTATTAGTTATGTAAATAAATTACTGCAAATTTTCCTAAATGTGATTTTAATGTCATTATTTCTTTTCCCCTTTAAAAAATTAAAAGTAGTTTCTTCTTTCAAAAAATACATCCTAAGCACAGATTTTCCTCTTTCTATACCTCCCAGCCACCCCCACATCCTCTTTTCCATAGATCTGTTCCCACTCTGTTTCCCTTCATAAAAGAGCGGGCTTCTAAGAGAAAATATCCAAACATGACAAAACAAGATACAATAAGGCAAAGGAAAAAGCCCTCATATCTAGGCTGAACAAGAAAACCCACTAGGAGGAAAAGAATCCTGAGAGCTTGGAGAAGAGTAAGGCATAACAAAACAAAACAACTCTGTAATTCTATGGCCTGCATGTATGATACAGATATATATATATATATATATATATATATATATATATATATACTAATAGACAATTGATTGATAGATTATAGATAGATGATTGATAGATGATAGATATATTAGATAGATGATGATAGATGATGTATAGATAATTGATAGATGATAGATAGATGATAGGTAGATAGGTAGATAGATTGATAGATAATATATATAATATATATAGATATATAACAGAGATGATGGGTTGGTTCAGTGTATTTTGTTTCAACTTGTCAATAGATTTGAAACTTTTAAAAACAAAAATGTTGTGCATAATGTACAGCTATTTACTTCTTCTATAATAAACTGAGGGGAATCAACCAGTGATATATCTAAATGGAAAGAAAATAGAACCCAACCTGATATTTCTCTGAGAGTCCTCGAGGTATACTGTCGTCACAGTTTTTGAAGAAGAGACAGAGTGAATAACATGAAAAGTATCTCATCAGACATATTCTGTATCTCTGAGGGACAAAATGAGGGTGTACTGTGGGAAAGGTTGGGCTCAGAGTTAGAGTGCAGCCCTTAGAAGTCACAGTGTCTTTCCACACTCTACCTTCATCATTCCATATGGGCAGTGAGTGGTACTACCAACTCTTGTATAGAAATTATTAGCAGCATTGACATGAACAGCTTTAATGGAGAAAGAGGCTGGAGTTAATTGATACTAAGTGAAATGTTCCCCAACTGTCCTCAGTAGTATGTTGAATGATCAAAATATGGACCAATAGAGCCATGCTGTCATTACTGTCTCAGCAAAACAACGACCCATTTGAGCTATTCAGCTATGGTGATCATTTATTATATCACTAGACCTAAATATGCTGATTTTTTTTTAAAATGTATTGGTGCTAAAGCCATAGAGGAATCCCTCATACTTGGATTATTCAGCAAGTCAGCACTGTCTTTCAACCCATTGCTCAAAGTCAAAAACATTCTCAAGCCCATAAAAGCATTAATTATGATAGCAAAGGGCATTTGGAAAGGATGGTATTCCTTAGAATTATGTTGACATTTACATCAGTATACAAAGTGGTTTATATTATTATCAATTTAATAGGGAAATTTACAAATTTAATGGTCATTTTGGGTCAGATCCAAACACTTGGGCTTTCTTAAATTTAGTTTATCTTTCTTGTTTTGTTTGTTAGGATTATACAAGCTGATTAGCAAAGTTTGTTTACCCTTTGTATAAGTTGCCCATTGTTGCTGAAAATTAATTACTAACAGTAGTTATCAGTTAAAATCTCATAAATACATATTAATGGCAAATTATCAGTGAAAATTGAAGAACACACAAAAGTTTCTCAAAACAAATTAGTATCCACCAAAATGGGCCTTTTCCTGTGCATTCTTCAGACTATGTCAGAACATGATAGAAATTTGTTTTCTCAGCAACAGCATTACAAAGTGCCAAGTAGAATGCTTTGCTCTTTCTCTCAAAGAGCAAGCCAATACACTGCTTCCTGATTTAATGTAATACACAAAGAGAGCATTAAAAATACTATATATTTCAAGCTTACAGAAATGAAAGAGACATAGATGACACCATCTAGCAACTGGCACAGATCCTTCAGTGACCTCAGACATATACCTGGATTTCCCAGAAATACCAATCAAGTGGGGTCATTTTTCATTCTTCATTTTATCTAGGTATTTCACTTCACTGGAATTCATTAATAACTGGAAGTATCAGCTAGGTTTTTACATTGTATTCTAAAACCATGGCCCAAATCTGAGATGCTGATCCAGGAGTGTGCTTCGAAGAGAAAAACATTGGTATCTTTTCCCATTGTTGAGATCATTCAGTGTAATAACAATACATTCATAAATTTCATTGTCCCCAGGTAAAATGAAGTTGCTACATATTTTATAGTGACTAGAGTCACCTATGAAAATATATGTTATCTGTGTATTGCTACTACTATTTATGATTTTGTTCCTTTGGTTGGTTGTTGTTGTATAGTGCTAATCATTTGGTAATGGAAAGCTATTGGTGTGTTTTCCTTGGAGAAGACCACTTCTCCCATACCTCAATTTTCTTAGTTGTCTATAGTTCTTTGTGTAGGGTAGAGGCTCCTGGGCTTTTCACAGTACAGTTCATCATGTCGATTGGTATCATCTTTGCTAAACTAATGTTTGGTCAGTTTTATTGATGGGACATTATGGGTATAGCTTCTTATGTTACTAGAAAATACAATTTCATGGAAACTTCCCTGATCCTCTAGCGCATACAATTATAAACTTATCTTTTATTCTCTTGTCTTAATTGTCATCTGGAGGCTTAATGCCCACATCTGTTAATGTAGGCTCATCCGGGAAGCATCTAGCCTCTAGCCTTAGTACAATCTTATCTAGGCCTAGAATGTTTTCAGCTCTGAAGTTTACTGATGAAAATTTTCACTCTTTGTAGTACTTTCTGAATTCTTAACTGGCTGCTTCAACTGAGCTGTTTTGACTCAAACTCCTTTACAAGTTGATTGATTCAATCTGGCTTTTCTGGGCTGCTCCTGAATTGCTCTGCTTAACCTCATACTAACACTGACTATCTGTTCTAAACTTCTGGCTCTCTCATTCTCTGTCATGTTCTTTCTTTATGCACATCTGATCTGAATTGCTCTCTCTCTCTCTCTCTCTCTCTCTCTCTCTCTCTCTCTCTCTCTCTCTCTGTGTGTGTGTGTGTGTGTGTGTGTGTGTGTGTGTGTGTGTGTAATGTTCTTCCTTCAGTAGTTTCCTTTTTCTGTCTCTTGATAGTTGGTTGTGTCAAATCTTTCTCTAGTTTGATATTTTGTGTTGTTAGACATCACTTTCAAACATGGGTGTTTCCTTCTATAAACTAACTTTACTTTCATTATTTGGAATTAAAGATATGTACTAAGAGTTAGTGTGTATTCCAGCCAGAGGGATTAAAGGTGTGTGCTAAGGCCTGAGCCACACAACAACTAGAAACAGGACTTTTCAATAAATAACAATCTAAGTGTTCACAGTGTGATCAAATACCTTGTAACGTACAATCCTTTCACTCATTCATTCAATATCCCCTGATCCTTAGGTGTAGGGACCGAGTGGGCTATATTTAGGATATAAATGAATAGACATATTCACAAATGTATTCAATAACAATTAACTTAGAAGGGGAACATGAGTTTGAAGGTAAGTAGACAGTAGTATGGGGAAAGAAAGTGAATGGAAAATATAATCTCAAAAACATTAATAAATGTAATCACATTTGTAAATAAAAAATAAAACTTATAAAATTATACAATTTCAAATATGCAAACTGAGGTAGCATATGTGCATAAAATAACAAATCGAAGATGTATTTAATTATAAAAATAAAAATCAACTTTAGACTTGAGTACTTTTGAAAACTCACATAGAAGAATGGGGATAAGGCTAGTGATGGAGATCAGTTGTAGAGTTCCTGCAGAACATGTATAAGATCTCAGGAATAAAGCTTCAGCATAGGGAATAAATGAGTAAGTAAACAATAATCCTGCAAGACAAATGAATGAGAGGACAGGAAAGAAATATAAAAGTCACTGAGAAGTAACTGCCCTGCACACATATTTACTATTTTCTTTTCACATATCTGAGTCAGCCTAGCCTGCTGAGATCTTCTAATTTCCATTGGCTTACACTTAACTCAGTCAACTCGGCAAACAAAGCCCTAAAGATCCAAACACCTAAGTCAATTCAACTGTCTACCTTGAGAGTGGGATGTGGCCTTTTCCTGCTGCAGAGACGCTTCTGGTATTCCCCATAAGCATTCTGTACATACTGTCCACAGAGTAGATGTCACTTGGCTAGTCTACAGCAGTCTCATATACTTTAATCCTATGACTAAAGTCATTAAATTTACAAGACTTAAGTATTCCCTCCCAATGAAAGCTAGCTTGTCAAGTGAAAGGTGTTTGGACCTCTCCAAAGAAAGAGACAGCTACCATTAAGCCGTTTTTAGGATCCTCAGAAATGATGATGAAAGCTGTAATCAAGCTGTATCTTTGCAATGTACTCAAGGAGTATTTGTGTTACTGGGGCCAGTAGTACCCTTACTATATTTTGACAAATGTGTTTTCAGTACTTTTCACACTTTGTTTTCAGATCTCAATCACTTTCTTCTTGAAAGCCTCTGGGGCCTGAGACCCCAAAACTAACATAAACACATAGACACAGACACACAGACACAAATACCACACAAAGACACATGCAGTACACACACACATACATGCATAAACAAACAGACACATTACACACAGGCACACATACATGCATGCATTCACACCCTCATGCACACACACAGGCACATTCACACATCACACACTCAGCGACACATTTCACACACAGACACTGTCTTAGTCAGGGTTTCTATTCCTGCACAAACATCATGACCAAGAAGCAAGTTGGGGAAGAAAGGGTTTATTCTGCTTACACTTCCACACAGCTGTTCATCACCAAAGGAAGTCATGACTGGTACTCAAGCAGGTCAGGAAGCAGGAGCTGATGCAGAGGCCATGGAGGAATGTTCCTTACTGGCTTGCTTCCCCTGGCTTGTTCAGCCTGCTCTCTTATAGAACCCAAGACTACCAGCCCAGGGATGGTACCACACAGAAGAGGCCCTTCCCCCCTTGATTAATAATTGAGAAAATGCCCCACAGTTGGATCTTATGGAAGCACTTTCCCAACTGAAGCTCCTTTCTCTGTTATAATTCCAACCTGTGTCAAGTTGACACACAAAACCAGCCAGTACAGACACATACACACACACAAACACCCCACAGATACACAGAAACATACATATGCATACACATGCACACAGATACACAAACGCACAGACACAGAAACACACACAAATAATTAATTATAATAATAATAACAGTAATAATGAGACCTAAGAAAATGTATATGTATTGACCTACCTACAAGTTCAAAATACAGTTAAGGAAAATGTACTTTAGCATAACTGTCATGTAATTATTGGATATATATGTTGACACAATGAAAGAAACTGACCATTGCAGATATTTTAGTCACATGTCTTAATTTATTAATTACAAGTTTATTCTTTAATAAGGTAGTTAAACAAACAATCTCCTTTTTGCCTTTCCTTCTTTTTCTCCTCTTCTCTCTTCATCTTCTTTCAATCAGACCTCAGACCCTAGTATGCTGAACCAAAATACCACTTTACTCACCCACACTCCAAAACGCTCTGTTCTCAATTCTTAAATATAAACTATTCATTTAGTTTTAATTTACTTTCTAGACAAACCTAAGAGAGTAAAAGCTGACTCATTACAGATATACACACACATGAACATGCATGCATGCATGAATGCAGAGGAAGAATAGTTCTTCTGATCTTCTTGGTCTTCAGCAGTATAGAGAGAAGATTGCTCCCATGATTCTAAGGCAATATTAATAATAAAAACGTGTTCACAGGTGACTTGCTATGGGTACCTTTTAAGACATTACAGTATTTTTCATAAATTCTGTTTCTCCAGATGTCCAATTATTTAAAAGTAGAAAAACAGTAAATCACTGGTAGAGTTAACACCAAACATTAGTACTGAATGATGCTGTACAGCTGCTGGAATGAGGCTACGGAAAGGAAGCCTTCATTTCCTACAAACAAAATACGGCTACATGTACAATAAATCATACGTTTTTTCAGTGTGATGAAAAAATCGGCTATTTTTCATATGAAGAATAGCTTTTTCTTTTTAATGTCAATATGTTTATAGATGTAGGAAAAGGTGGATAACATCTTTAAGAATTCTTTTTCAATGACAACAAAATGAAATAAGGAGAAGGTAACAAATTGGAGAATAAACAACCTTAATATTCTAAGTCAGATGAGAGAATTTCAAAATGTGTGTAAAATTGGATAATTCATTCTCTAAAAAACTAAAAATGTATCTTAACATAGATTTATAAATTCTTGTAGGAAACAGCAAGACTTCTGGATTATACATTGGGTTTCTTAAGCCCTGATTCCTACATGTCTAACATCACCAGATTAAACCAGCATCTCTGATTTTTTTCTGTGCTGTTTGCTACATATATACCCTGGCAGAAACAGTCTTCAACAGCAGGATCTTTTATGGAAGTTTTACAAAACTTAAGGGACCTATTTTCTCCCTAAAGGGAAATGCTTCTAGCAATTAAGCTAGAAAAACAAAACTTACTCTAGGAAAGAACAGGTAAAGGAAAAATGAAAGAGTGATAGAAATGATAACTATTTTAACAGAACAAATATATGAAAATATGTTTGAAAATTATATATCACATTAATATATCCACTACAGTAATAGTCATAGCAAGCACTTCTGTTATAGTATTTTGGATTGATTAATGCAAATATGCCATCTCTCTTAGTGATTAAATTTAACAATTCTCCACAAAAAGTATTATGAAGATTTTTCCAACATGGGTACTACTGACAATTTGTACAAAGAAAGATAAACCCCTGACATCCTACAATGCATACCACAGACCCCTAAAATGATAAAAAAAAATTACCTCTAAAGCCAGTAGTGCAAGATTTAGAAACTTTAACATATTTGTTTGAAATCAGTAGCCCAGTGATCTGCAATACTTTTGTTTACATGTGCACTGGAAAAATATTGACTCTAAGGACTAATGACAGTTTCTAGTGTGGAAACAAAACTCTACATTGTATTCATCCAAATACTATTCATATAAAGCTTCAGAAATATTTTGATACATCCTTATTGCACTAATTTAAATGCATTCCTGAAACTACATTTGAAGATTCTATAATAAAACTCTCACATTTAAGCATGACTAAAACAGATTTCTCTCTCCATTCATGGAGAAAGGATCTGGATCTGCCACTTGGTAGCATCACTTCTCAAATGAAAGTGACATCAATTTTCTGACCCTGACTCTCTAGGCTTTCAAATGGAATGATTATAACAGGATGTTAATATTGGTTCCACAATGAAATTATGACAGCTAATTGACATAATGGGCAGATAAAATGTGGTTTTTTTTGTTTTTTTTTTTGTTTTTTTTTTTTTGGAACTAAAGCGAGTAATGTCAGCTTGGATATAGAGGACAATGTTTTCTGCTTTCTTTCTTTTTTTTGCCTTGCCATCAAAGAGACAGTAATGATAAATGGCCTATTCTCTTCTGTAGGATCATTGATTTTTTAAATCCTCAAGGGTTTTAATTGGTATTCCTTTTAAATTCTTCTTCAGTGAGCTTTAGTTTACCCTATTTTGAAGGCCATGGTTGTGAAAGCACAGATGTCAAAACCTGAACAGTTTTTGATGTATCTTCACTGAGTCATTCATGTTCATGGGATTCCTGAGCACTGACTTGGCAAGCTTTACGAAACTGAAAATTTAAAATTGAACACACACTGAAGGCTGTTTGGACAAACAAAGGCACACACACCATTTTCATCTGCTTATGAAATAATTCTTCTCCTTCCCTTCTGACAGACACAGCATCCTGAGCAATTCTTAATTTGATTAATGAAATGGATCTGGCTCCAATCAGATGTTTACATGAAGTAATGGTAAATCTTTTTCAAGGTGTTTTTAAGGTCATGGCTAAAACCTGGAACAAGTGGCATCAGAACAGCATTGAATGCCATGAGACCCACCTGGGGATCCCTGATGTGAAATTCCAATGCATGGTAAACTTCCTTGGGTCTAATTACATGATTCATATTCACTGCTTGCAAAGCAGGAATTTATTGATGTGTCACATATAGACACCTGTGTTACTTATGCTTGATTATCACAGATATTTAAGAAGCATCTAAAAAGATTATAGGATTCAATTTTTACAATTACTCAGCAAAACTTCCACTCATACAGTCTATTTGAATAATAGCTCCTATCCCACTGTTCATTCAAAAAAGGGCCCTTGCAAATCTAACAAAATATAAATATATAATATGATAGCAAGATTATAATTTCCTAATATAAAAATTGTATCTGCAAAATTAAAAATTTTAAGTTAAGAACTTTATTTTCATGAACTACAGAGCACATTCATTTATACTTATGGATATTTAGTAATTAGTTGAGAAAATGTCATATACTTTCACAATGTTATATCTTTTTTGCCCTTTTACAATGTCATATCATTTTTTAACTCTAGAATTATAGAATGAAACAGTTCTATAATATGTAGACAACTTCTCAGAATACCTAACCATCAATTATATAATACTAGTACTGAATAAAATTGAAAAGTGAACTTTAAATTTATCAATAGACTTCAGAGTATGTAAGCAAAATAAACCAAAATACTAAAGGATAAGGATCTAAAAATGAATAAAAGTATTCTAGAAAAAGTTCCACATTGCTCTGTAGAATTCTATTATTTCACCAATAAAGTTCCACTGGTTTTGACTTACCCTTTCACAATGTTATATATTTTTGCCCTTTTACAGTATCATATCTTTTTTTTTTCTTGCAGAGGTAGCTTCTACTGTTTACAATCAAATGTTTATATATTTTATTGAATAAATTCTCTATTTACATTTCATTTTACTTTTCCTGGTTCCCTGCTGCCCCCAAAGGTCCCCCATGCCCTTTTCCCTCCCCGTGTTCCCCCATTCACTCTTTCCCACTTCCCTGTTCTGGTATTCCCTTACACTGATGCTTTGAGCTTTTCCAGAACCAGGGTCCACTCCTTTCTTCTTGTTGAACATCATTTGGTATGTGGATTGTGTCTTTGGTGTCCCAGGATTCTAGGCTAATATCCACTTATCAGTGAGTGCATACCATGGGTGTTCTTTTGAGACTGTGTTACCTCACGTAGTATGATGTTCTCCAGCTCCATCCATTTCTCTAAGAATTTCATGAATTCATTGTTTCTAATGGCTGAGTAGTACTCCATTGTGTATATATGCCATACTTTTTGTATCCATTCTTCCAATGAGGGACATCTGGGTTCTTTCCAGCTTCTGGTTATTATAAATAGGGCTGCTATGAACATAGTGGAGCATGTATCCTTATTGCATGCTGAGGAATCTTCTGGGTATATGCGCAGGAGTGGTATGGCTGAGTCCTCTGGAAGTATCGTTTCCAGTTTTCTGAGGAACTGCCAGACTGATTTCCAGAGTGGTTATACCAGCTTGCAGTCCCATCAGCAGTGGAGGAGTGTTCCTCTTTCTCCACATCCTCACCAACACCTGTTGTTTCCTGAGTTTTTAATCTTAGCCATTCTGACTGGTGTGAGGTGAAATCTCAGGGTTGTTTTGATTCGCATTTCTCTAATGACTAATGATGTTGAACAGTTTTTAAGGTGTTTCTCAGCCATCTAGATTTCTTCAGGTGAAAAGCCTTTGTTTAGCTCTGTACCCCATTTTTGATAGGTTTATTTGGTTTTCCAGGGTCTAACTTCTTGAGTTCTTTGAATACATTGGATATTAGCCCTCTGTCAGATGTAAGGTTGGTGGAGATCTTTTCCCAATTGGTTGGTTGCCTATTTGTCATTTTGACAGTGTCTTTTGCCTCGCAGAAACATTGTAATTTTATAAGGTCCCATTTGTCTATTCTTGATCTTAGAGCATAAGCTATTGGTGTTCTGTTCAGCAACTTTCCCCCTGAGCCAATGTCCTCAAGGGTCTTCCCCAGTTTCTTTTCCATTAATTTTAGTGTGTCTGACTTAATGTGGAGGTGCTTGATCCACTTGGAGTTGAGCTTAGTACAAGGAGATAAAAGTGGATTGATTCTCATTCTTCTGCATGTTGACCTCCAGTTGAGCCAGCACCATTTGTTGAAAAGGCTATCTTTTTTCCACTGGATGTTTTCAGCTCCTTTGTCAAAGATCAATTGGCCATAGATGTGTGGGTTCAATTCTGGGTCTTCAATCCTATTCTATTGATCCACCTCTCTGTCACTGTACCAATACCATGCAGTTTTTAACACTACTGCTCTGTAGTATTGCTTGAGGTCCAGGATATTTATTCCCCCAGAAGTTCTTTTACTGTTGATGGTAGTTTTAGCTATCCTGGGTTTTTTGTTATTCCAGATGAATTTGAGAATTGCTCTTTCTAACTCTATGAAGAACTGAGTTGGGATTTTGTTGGAGATTGCATTGAATCTGTATATTGCTTTTGGCAAGATTGCCATTTTAACTATATTTATCCTGCCAACCCACGAGCATGGAAGATTTTTCCATTTTCTGAGGTCTCTTTCCATTTCCTTCTTCAGAGACCTGAAGTTTTTGTCATACAAATCTTTCACTTGTTTGGTTAGAGTCACACCAAGATACTTCATATTTTTTGTGGCTATTGTGAAGGGTATCATTTCCCTAATTTCTTTCTCAGCCTGCTTATCCTTTGAGTATAGGAAGGCTATTGATATGCTTGAGTTGATTTTATAACCAGCCACTTTGCTGAAGTTGTTTATCAGCTGTGGGAGTTCTCTGGTGGAGATTTTTGGGTCACTTAAATATACTATCATATCATCTGCGAATAGTGATAGTTTGACATCTTCCTTTCCAATTTGTATCCCTTTGATTTCCTTGTGTTGTCGAATTGCTCTAGCTAGTACCTCAAGTACTATATTGAAAAGATATGGTGAGAGGGGGTAGCCTTGTCTAGTCCCTGATTTTAGTGGGATTGCTTCAAGTTTCTGTTTACTTTGATGTTGGCTACTGGATTGCTATAAATTGCTTTTACTATGTTTAGGTATGGGCCTTGAATTCCTGTTCTTTCCAATACTTTTAGCATGAAAGGCTGCGGAATTTTGTCAAATGCTTTTTCAGCATCCAATGAGATGACCATGGGTTTTTTTCTTTGAGTTTGTTTATGTAGTGGACTACGTTATGTAGATGGATTTCTGTATATTGAACCATCCCTGCCTCCCTGGGATGAAGCCAAATTGATCATGGTGAATGATCATTTTGATGTGATCTTGGATTCGGTTGGCAAGACAAATGTTTATATTAAAACATGAAAATATACCAGCTATACAAAGAAGAGTGACTTTTATTTCCAAATGTCTTACATTGGCCTCCATTTTATTAACTCTCATTAATAGATTCATGTGCATTTACTGTTATATGGTATATATGCATGAGTGTGTGTATGTATGCACAGGCACACACACAAAAAAAAATATGTAAATGTTCATGTGAAACTCAGATGGCTTAGGGAAGGGAGACATTTTCGCCTTTACCATATGGGCATAAAGATTCATCTCAGTTATCACCTTGGTGGAAAGTGCCTTTATTACTCATCTACCTCTTCACTCCCTTTTTATATTTTAATGGTCAAAAAAAGCTGTTTTATTTTATTTTCATAGGTCTGTAATTTCTGCCTGTAGCCCAAAACAGAATCAGAGGAAATCCTCTCTCTCCCTTTCTCTCTCTCTCTCTCTCTCTCTCTCTCTCTCTCTCTCTCTCTCTCTCTCTCCCTCCCTCCCTCTCTCTCTCTCTCTCTCTCTCTCTCTCTCTCTCTCTCTCTCAACTGATACTCTTGTTCCATTATATCTTCCTCCAATATATCTCCATTATGATGAATTGTACTACCACAACCCAATGTTTCAGAAAACATCTCTGAAAACATAGGCCAGAGAAAACCCCTTGGGTATTTTGCCACAGTTATATAAACCTGACTAGCACAGACAGCAGTATCACCCTGAGACCTGGGTCTGGTAAGACATATGAACATGACTTTAAGACATTGCAAACAAAGGAGGGCCCTGAGAGCTAAGATTTAGCATACTGGGTAGAAGAAATTAGCACTCCTCATCCAGCTATTATATTAAATACAATATTGAGTCTAAAAGACGAATAGACATAGATAGAGCAGATAAACACGGGGATACATTTAAAGGCCACAGGTGGATTTTTGTCAAATAACATGATAAAACGTGGGGACTACGTCAACATTATCCTTTTTTAACTTAAATGAAACTACTATTTTATAGCTTCTTTTTAAAAATAATGTGTGATTCCATAGAAGTTTCATACATTCATACAATCTATATTTGTCATAATTAGCTTGAGCAGCTAACTGGAGAAAACCCAGAGTTACTTGGAAAGAAGGAGCCTCTGAATAATTTTCTGTATCACTTTGTCCAATGCGTGTATCTATGAGGATTTATTAACTGCTGATTGCTGTAGAGAGACCCAGCCCACTGTGGGTGTTTCCATTCCTAAGCAATGGGCCTTGTCTGTGTAAGAAACATAGTAAATGAGCCAGAGTGAATCAGGCTTGCAAGCAGTTCTCCATGCTGCCCACTTCAGCTGTTTTCACTTTCCATTTCCTTCTAGACATCCTGTACTTTAAAAATATGAATATTTCACAATTATAAATTAGTGTGTTTGACTATCCATTATATCATGAGCAACCTACCAGTGGCCAAGTTCCCAAGGAAGAGTGACCCCTTACTTCAGCAGTTATCAACTGACAATATGTCCATTTGTAATGGTAGGGCCTTTGTGGCCAATCCACTTCTTCCTATGCACCAGCTTTACTAGATTTCTGTTTTCTCTTTATGAAGTTTCCTGATCCTTAGATGTTGGAAGATTGAGAAGTCTTATCTAACTACTCAAAATCACTTTTAAATTTGCATATTAACCAATTATGAATCTCTGCCTTAACCACTATAGAGTGCAAACAAAACTTTTTCTTCTATCCTGTATCTTAATACAGGTAAACCAAATAAGCAATATATGCTGGTTGTAAGAGTTGCAAGATAACTTCTAGAAATGCAGCACTGATTTTGTATTGCCCTTTACTATATCAAATGAATTATCTAATTATACATATATGCATCTTGCTATCAGATAAACCTGAATTTGAATTAATTTTATAGAAAAGGATTCCTCTCTGAGGCTCAACTTCATTTACATGAAAAAGAAGTAAGAAAAAGCATCTTTTCCTTGAAATACAACTGAGAACCTTAGAAAACAGAACACAAACATGCACCCACGGGGTAGGGCATTTGAAACAATATCAACCGATAATGCCAATACTGTGCAAAATTCCTTGTATATACACTATGCTTATAGTAATGGCTTGCTGACTAGTGCCTTCTTACCTAATGCAGAGGTTAGCAGATAATATGGTGATACTGTAATACATTGGCTGTTTGGTTTTAGAAACCCAAATTAAAATTGAATGTCAAATGTGTTCCTTACAACTTATAGGCTTGGGCAGAAAATTTCTGGAAGCCAGCTAGAAATGACGGCCATCATGAGGAAGGCTTTTTGAAAGACCTGCAGGTCATAGGGCCCATAAGAGGTCCAGGACACATATATAGGGACTTATTTTAGAGATGTATGGAGCCAGTTTTAAAGAAGAGCATTGGGTTCATCTGAGAAGCTCACAAAACAAGGAAGACAGTATGAAGGCTGTAACAATAGAAAGTATGCTTCCCCTTTTGGCAGAGCATCTAACAGTGCGTGAAGGAAACATTAAGGGTTACCTCCTATTAATCCTGTCATGCTTCACTACCCAGACCATTTTCTAGGAAGTCTACCAATCAACCACTGATATTTTTGGTTGAAGGGATGTCTTCTTACAAGTAAATCTTGTAAGAAGTGTCTATCTTCCAGGGATTTGAACCACACAGATACTAGAAATTCCCCAACCATTATGAGAGGTAAGCAACATAAAACTGCCCAGTCTTGGATGGGTATTATTTATTCTAACACTGCACACTGACGATTAGCAGGAGAAGAAGCAAAAAGAACTGTAAAATTTTACAAAAATAAACTTTTTTCCCTTGACTTGGAAATAGAGTCCGTGGAAACAATATTTCCTATGTTATAAAAGCTAAGACTTGAAAGACTTGAACCCAGGTTTGTTTTATGATTAACATAATGCAGTTTCCGTTTTTTACTTTTTTCTCAATCTTTGGGTATTAAATGACTAAATCTTGAAATCTAAATGGAAGAAAAGAAAGTGATGATAACTTTTAATTACCAGGGATTTTTTTAATAAACTGGGGTGAGTGGGGATAAAGTAAATACCCTAGACTTTCTACAAAGTCTTTGAAAATAATTTGCTTTCCATTAGTTCACTGTAGATCTGAGCATGGCGAGGGCTAAGCTCTCCATTCCCAGCCCAGAAACCAAGCAGTTCTAATGCCCCTATGCAGTTGTCTTCCCTCTAGGGTCCACTCTAAGTTCTAAAAACACAAATGCATTTTGCACATGTGGGTGTTTAGTAAATGTTATTTGATGATAATGGTGATGATTTCCTGAGAGCAAGGGTCTCTCATCAGAGGAATGCGTGGTTGTTGGAGGCTTTTGATTAGTTTTCCTCTTGATCTGTTAAAAATAGGTTGGATTTGTTCATCTGCTCAGAATGGTTAAAGGGTCACCTTCTCTAAAGGCAGAGGAAGCACAGGATGACATCAAGGTCCCTGCTAATTTCACAATTCTATGAAGTAAGATCATTCATTTTGAAGCACTGGTTCTAAAATTTAGTACACAGAAGATGGTGACCAGCTGCTCCCCTTGCTAATGAAAAGGAAGTGTGGTTAAATTTGAGCATGAGCAAATAAGGCAGTGTGGGAGGATTTCCTAACACCAAAGTTACATCAAACCAAGGGCAAAAGCAAGCAGGGAATGAAGTCAGTTTGCTTTCTCAAGTAGCTCTCTACCAAAAGTGGAAAAGAACCCAACAAGAAAGGATATCTGCTTTCCACTTTCTCTTACCATCTCTCTCCCAACATTAGTCACTCCTTAAGACAAGTCATAGCTATATGACTTGATCACAGAGATTTTTAGAGAGGCAAGTCCTCTTTCCAGACTACTAAAAGTCCAGAACTATAATCACTATTTTACATTTGTGAAAAAGTTACCCAAAAATTGGCAGTATGTGGGAAACATTCACCAGAAGGTGACATCATGGTCCTATGTTTCTGTGAATCCAATTCAAGACTGGTTATGTACTATGACTTGTATCATTTATTGAATTCAGATGCACATAGTAGACAGTGATGTGTCATACTGAAGCCACTTCTCTCATCACAAACTTCCATAAGAAGCTATGTTGCTTCAATTAGTAGTTTAAATAGTGATTTTTGCCTAAAATTAAAAATTACTTTAGAAATATTTCATAGAAATAATCAATTATCCTGAAATTATACAAGCAAATTGTTGGAGAATAACTTCAGAGTATATGCCAGCAGATGACTCCATATTAAAATAGTGAATATTTAAAAATCACTAAAAATTGGTCATTAGAATATATAGGAAATAATAGCAAATATCATGAATATCTAAAATCCTTGTCAAGAGTTGATTGCTTTTGATTATTTTCTCATCCTTAAAACCTAAAAGTATCTATATAAAATACCAGTATTAAAAGTACACAAAATATAATTTATACATTGTATTCTAGAAATTAAATATTTTTAATATCACAATGAATATACCCACTTATTTGTTATGATAAGTTCTTTCTCAAAAGAATGAGGATGACATCTTATCATTAAGATACAACAGTCACCTATGTACAGTCAGTAATAGAAAACTCATGTACATGATAATCTTTGAGATGTCACACCTGTTACTGCTGATCAAATGTGGGGCCTCGCACACTTAAGCCATGGGATCTACCACTGAACTATGACCAGTACAGGATCCTATACTTTGGCCACAAGAAAACACGGACCTTCGTGTAATTTGAGTTTATATGGCTTCAAGATAGGTAAATATGGCTGCTTTGATTGGTTAATAAGCCCTCAGCCAAAAGGTAAAATGAAGAGAATGGCACAGATTGCAGATGGGCTGCCCTACTCTTGGGTGCAGGTGGAACCCTGGTGCGCCTTGCCCCAAGCAATGTTATGCTTAGGGTTGTCCTTGTGTATCTCAAGCTGCCTGTCCTGTCCAATTTGGAGCAAAGATGGGGGCGGGGAACCCCTACAAGTGCTGATTATTCTGCAGGGTAAACGACCCATGACAGGCTGGCACACAGGAACCGCAGAGCTGCCCAGGTCTTGGGCACAAGGAGAAGCTTGGTGGTCTATGTCACACGTGATGTTAAACTTGGGATATCTCTGTACCTTGAGCTACCTGTCCTATCTGTCTGGGAGCAAAGATGGCCTTTGAGTTTAATCTTAATAAAATCATATCCTTATATTTGCATGAATGCAATTAAATGGAAAATAAGGCCTTGATAATAAAAATAATTTTTCCACCCAGGTACCCCAGATATCCTGAGTTTAAGACCTCTGGGGACTCAGGCTGCCAAGCAGCGATCTGTGAACAGGAGCTAGGGAAAGCAGTGGTTCCTGTGTGCCAGCCAGGCCTGGGTCTTGAGCCCTGTGGGGTGGTCAACCAAACAAGTGAAAGATCAGTATGACAGCAACTTCAAGTCTTTGAAGAAAGAAATCGAGGACGATCTCAGATGATGGAAAAATCTTCCATGCTCTTGGAGTGCCAGGATTAATATCGTAAAAATGGCCACCTTGCCAAAAGCAATCTACAGATTCAATGCAATCCCCATCATAATCCCAAATCAATTCTTCATAGATTTAGAAAGAACAATTATCAAATTCATCTGGAATAACAAAAAACCCAAGATAATTAAAACTATTCTCAACAATAAAACAACTTCTGGGGAAATCAATATCCCAGACCTCAAGCAGTACTACAGAGCAATTGTGTTAAAAACTGCATGGTATTGGTACAGTGACAGGCAAGTAGATCAATGGAATAGAATTGAAGATCCGGAAATGAATCCACAGAAGTATGGTCAATTGATCTTTGATAAAGGAGCTACAACCATCCAGTGGAAAAAAGATAGCCTTTTCAACAAATGGTGCTGATTCAACTGGAGGTCAGCATGCAGAAGAATGTGAATTGATCCACTCTTTTCTCCTCGTACTAATCTCAACTCCAAGTGGATCAAGGACCTGCACATAAAACCAGACACACTGAAACTAATAGAAAAGAAACTGGGGAAGACCCTGGAGGACATGGGCACAGAGGGAAAGTTCCTGAACAGAACACCAATAGCTTATGCTCTAAGATCAAGAATTGACAAATGGGACCTCATAAAATTACAAAGTTTCTGTAAGGCAAAGGACACTGTCAGAAGGACAAAACAGCAACCAACAAATTGGGAAAGATCTTCACCAACCCCACATCCGACAGAATGTTAATATCTAATATATACAAAGAACTCAAGAAGTTAAACCCCAGAGAACCAAATAACCCTATTAAAAATGGTGTACATAGCTAAACAAAGAATTTTCCCCTGAGGAAATTCAGATGGCTGAGAAGCACCTTAAGAAATGTTCAACATCATTAGTCATTAGGGAAATACAAATCAAAACAACCCTGAGACTTCACCTCACACCAGTCAGAATGGCTAAGATTAAACACTCAGGAGACAGCAGGTGTTGGTGAGGATGTGGAGAAAGAGGAACACTCCTCCACTGCTGGTGGGATTGCAAGCTGGTACAACCACTCTGGAAATCAGTCTGGCAGTTCCTCAGAAAATTGGTCATGGGCCGGTGGCGGGGGAGCCAGCCTCAGCCAGCTTCTCAGGTGCTCAGACCCAGCCTGCGGAACCAGGTACCTGAGATATCCCAAGTTTAAGAACTTCCTGGACTCAGGCCTGGAGCTGGAGCTGCGCACAGAGTAGTGGTTTGGGGAACACCGGCCGAGCCTGTGCTCTGCACTTGCAGGGCAGACCACAAACTCCCTGCAGTCAGCGCCATCTTGCCAGCTGCTTCCCATCCACCTGGCAGCAGGGGAGCCTGCCTCAGCCAGCTTCCCAGCAGCTTTGGACCAGCAGGTGGAACCAGATAACTGAGATATCACGACTTTAAGACCTCTAGGGAATCAGGACACCAGACAGCAAACCCTGAGCAGGAGCAGTGCAGAGAAGCTGCCCAACAGGCAGAACCAAGTACCTGGGATATCCTGAGTTTAAGACCTCGGTGGACTCAGGCCACCTGTCAGCAATCTGTGAGCAGGAGCCCTGCAGGGCAGTGGTTCAGGTGTCCTAGTCACAGGGAAATAGCCTTAAGAACCCACAGGAGGGTCAAGCATCAGCTAGTAACTACAGGACCAACTAACACCAGAGTTAATCAGATGGCAAAAGGCAAACTTAAGATCGTTACTAAAAGAAATCAAGGCAGTATGGCAGCATCCAAACCCAGTTCCCCGACAGCAATAAATCTTGGATACCCCGAAACACCAGAAAAACAAGACTCAGATCTAAAATCACTGGTCAGGATGCTAATAGAGGAACACTTAGATAAATCTCTTAAAGTAATACATGAGAAAATAGATCAAAACCTAGAAGCCCTTACAAGGCAAACAAAATTAAATCTCGGATATCTCAACACACCAGAAAAACAAGACTCAGATCTAAAATCACTGGTCAGGATGCTAATAGAGGAACACTTAGATAAATCTCTTAAAGTAATACATGAGAAAATAGATCAAAAGCTAGAAGCCCTTACAAGGCAAACACAATTAAATCTCGGATATCTCAACACACCAGAAAAACAAGACTCAGATCTAAAATCACTGGTAAAGATGCAGATTGAAAGATCTGAGCAAAACCATACAGAATCTAAAAATAGAAGTAGAAACAACTAAGAAATTGCAAAGGGAGATAACATTGGAGATAGAAAACCTTGGGAAGAAATCAGGGGCCATAGATGCAAATATCAACAATAGAATACAAGAGATAGAAGACAGAAGCTCAGATGCTGAAGATACCATAGGAACCATGGATTCAACAATTAAAGAAAATGCAAAATGCAAAAAGCTGGTAACCCAAAACATTCAGGAAATCCAGGAGACAATGAGAAGACCAAACCTAAGGATTATAGGGATAGATGAGAATGAAGATCTACAACTTAAAGGGCCAGCAAATATCTTCTATAAAATTATGGAAGAAAACTTCCCCAACCTAAAGAGACAGATGCCCATGAATATACAAGAAGCCTATAGAACCCCAAATAGACTGGACCAGAACAGAAATACTTCCCATCACATAATAATCAAAACCCCAAATGTACTAAACAAAGAAAGAATATTAAAGGCAGTAAGAGAAAAAGGACAAGTAACATATAAAGGAAGACCTATCAGAATTCCCAGACTTCTCACCTGAGACCATGAAAGCTAGGAGATCCTGGGCAGACCTCATGAAGACTCTAAGAGAACACAAACTTCAGCCAAAACTACTATACCCAGCAAAACTCTCAATTGCCATAGATGGGGAAACCAAGGTATTCCATGACAAAACCAAATTTGCACGATATTTATCTACAAACCCAGCCCTACAAAGAATAATAGGGAAAAAATACCAACAGAAGGGGGGAAACTACACCCCAGAAGAAACAAATAGAAACCCCATCTCATCCAACCCAAAAGAAGAGAACCACTCAAATACAATATATATATATATATATATATATATATATATATATATAATGCCCAAAATGTCAGGAAGTAATAATTACTATTCCTTAATATCTCTTAATATCAATGGACTCAATTCCCCAATCAAAAGATATAGATTAACAGACTGGATACGGAAACAGGACCCTACATTTTGCTGCAAACAGGAAACACATCTCAGTGTCAAAGACAAACACCACCTTAGAGTAAAAGGCTGGAAGACAGTTTTACAAGCAAATGGTCTCAGGAAAAAAGCTGGAGTAGCCATTCAAATATCAGATAAAATTGACTTTCAACCTAAGGTCATCAAAAGAGAATCAGAAGGTCACTTCTTGCTTGTCAAAGGGAAAATCTACCAAGAAGAATTCTCAATACTGAACATCTATGCCCCAAATGTGAGAGCAACCTCATTCGTAAAAGAAACGTTAGTAAAGCTTAAAGCACTCATTGCACCTAACACAATAATTGTAGGTGACTTCAACACTCCACTCTCCTCAATGGACTGATCAGGAAAGCATAAACTAGACAGGGACACAGTGAAACTAATTGAAGCTTTGGACCAATTGGATTTAACAGATATATATATAGAACATTCCATCCTAAAGCAAAAGAGTATACATTTTTCTCAGCACCACACGGTACCTTCTCAAAAATTGATCATTGGTCACAAGACAGACCTCAACAAATACAAGAAGACCGAAATAATCCCATGTCTGCTATCGGATCACTATGTAGTAAAAGTTGTCTTCAACAGCAAGAAGAACAACAGAAAGCCCACATACACATGGAAACTGAACAATACTCTACTCAATGACACCTTGGTCAAGGAAGAAATAAAGAAAGAAATCAAAGACTTTTTAGACTTCAATAAAAATGAAGGTACGACCTACCCAAATCTTTGGGAGACAATGAAAGCAGTGCTAAGAGGAAAACTCATAGCCCTGAGTGCCTCCAAAAAGAAACTGGAGAGGGCATACACAAGCAACTTAACAGCACACCTGAAGGCCCTGGAACAAAAAGAAGCTAATTCACCCAGGAGGAGTAGAAGAGAGGAAATCATCAAACTAAGGGCTGAAATCAATCAAGTAGAAACAAAGAGAACCATACAAAGAATCAACAAAAACAAGAGCTGGTTCTTCAAGAAAATCAACAAGATAGATAAACCCTTAGCTAGACTAACCAAAGGGCACAGAGATAGTATCCAAATTAACAAAATTAGAAATGAAAAGGGGGATATAACAACAGAACCTGAGGAAATTCAAAAGATCATCAGATCCTACTACAAAGGCCTATACTCAAAACAACTGGAGAATCTGGAGGAAATGGACAAAAGAGACCAAATACCAAAATTAATCAGCATCAAGTAGATCAGCTAAACAGTCCCATAACCCCTAAAGCAATAGAAGGGGTTATAGAAAGCCTCCCAACTAAAAAAAGTATGGGACCAGATGGTTTTAGTGCAGAATTCTACCAGACCTTCAAAGAAGACTTAACACTAATACTCTTCAAACTATTCCACAAAATAGAGACAGAAGGGACACTGCCCAACTCATTCTTCGAAACCACAATTATGCTAATACCTAAACCACAAAAAGATCCAACAAATAAAGAGAACTACAGGCCAATTTCTCTTATGAATATTGATGCAAAAATACTAAATAAAATTCTTGCCAACCGAATCCAAGAGCATATCAAAACGATCATTCACCATGATCAAGTAGGCTTCATTCCAGGAATGCAGGGATGGATCAATATATGGAAATCCATCAATGTAATCCACTACATAAACAAACTAAAAGAAAAAAAACACACATGGGCATCTCATTAGATGCTGAAAAAGCATTTGACAAAATTCAGCATCCTTTCATGCTAAAAGTCTTGGAAAGAGCAGGAATTGAAGGCCTATACCTAAACATAGTAAAAGCAATCTACAGCAAACCAGTAGCCAACATCAAAATAAATGGAGAGAAACTTAAAGCAATCCCACTAAAATCAGGGACTAGACAAGGCTGCCCTCTCTCTCCATATCTTTTCAATATAGTACTTGAAGTTCTAGCGAGAGCAATTAGACAACATAAGGAAGTCAAAGGGATACAAATTGGAAAGGAAGAAGTCAAACTATCATTATTTGCAGATGACATGATAGTCTACTTAAGCGACCCAAAAAACTCCACCAGAGAAGTTCTACAGCTGATAAACAACTTCAACAAAGTGGCTGGTTATAAAATTAACTCAAGCAAATCAGTAGCCTTCTTGTACTCAAAGGACAAGCAGGCTGAGAAAGAAGTTAGGGAAATAACACCATTCACAATAGCCACAAACAACATAAAGTACCTTGGCATAACTCTAACCAAACAAGTGAAAGATCTGTATGACAGGAACTTCAAGTCCTTGAAGAAAGAAATCAAAGAAGACCTCAGAAGATGGAAAAATATTTCTTGCTCCTGGATTGGCAGGATAAATATAGTACAAATGGCCATCTTGCCAAAAGCAATCTACAGATTCAATGCAATGCCCATCAAAATCCCAAATCAATTCTTCATAGATCTAGAAAGAGCAATTCTCAAATTCATCTGGAGCAACAAAAAACCTAGGATATCTAAAACTATTCTCAACAATAAAAGGACTTCTGGGGGAATCAATATCCCTGACCTCAAGCAGTACTACAAAGCAATTGTGTTAAAAACTGCATGGTTTGGTACAGCAACAGGCAGGTAGATCAATGGAATAGTATTGAAGACCCAGAAATGAACCCACAGACTTATGGTCACTTGATCTTTGATAAAGGAGCCACAACCATCCAGTGGAATAAAGATAGACTCTTCAACAAATGGTGCTGGTACAACTGGAGGTCAACATGCAGAAGAATGCGAATTGACCCACTCTTATCTGCTTGTACTAAGATCAACTCCAAGTGGATCAAGGACCTCCACATAAAACCAGACACACTGAAACTATTAGAAAAGAAACTTGGGAAGACCTTGGAGGACATGGGCACAGGGGGAAAGTTCCTGAACAGAACACCAATAGCTTATGCTCTAAGATCAAGAATTGACAAATGGGACCTCATAAAATTACAAAGTTTCTGTAAGGCAAAGGACACTGTCAGAAGGACAAAATGGCAACCAACAAAGTGGCAAATGATCTTCACCAACCCCACATCCGACAGAGGGCTAATAGCCAATATATACAAAGAACTCAAGAAGTTAGACCCCAAAGAACCAAATAACCCTATCAAAAAATGGGGTACAGAGCTAAACAAAGAATTTTCACCAGAAGAAATTCGGATGGCTGAGAAACACCTTAAGAGATGTTCAACATCATTAGTCATCAGGGAAATGCAAATCAAAACAACCCTGAGACTTCACCTCACACCAGTCAGAATGGCTAAAATTAAAAACTCAAGAGACAACAAGTGCTGGTGAGGATGTGGAGAAAGAGGAACACTCCTCCACTATTGGTGGGATTGCAAAATAGTAAAACTGCTCTGGAAATCAGTTTGGCGGTTCCTCAGAAAATTGGGCATGTCACTTCCAGAGGACCCTGGCATACCACTCCTGGGCATATACCCAGAGGATTCCCCTGCATACAATAAAGACACATGCTCCACTATTTATAGCAGCCTTGTTTATTTTAGCCAGAAATTGGAAAGAGCACAGATATCCCTCAAAATAGGAATAGATACAGAAAACTTGGTATATTTATACAATGGAGTACTACTCAGCAATTAAAAATAATGAATTCATGCAATTTGTAGGTAAATGGTTAGATCTGGAAAATATCATCCTAAGTGAGCTAACCCAATCACAAAAGAATACACATGAAATGCAATCACTGATAAGTGGATATTAATGAGCCCAGAAGCCCTAAATCCTCAAGGCACAATTAGCAAGTCAAATGACTCCCAAGAAGAAGAAAGGAGAGGACCCTGGGTCTGTAAAGATTGGATCCAGTTTTGTAGACCCAGAACAGAGAAATCGTCGGGGGAGGTGTGTGAATGATTGGGGAATAGTTGGGGGAGAGAGGAATTATGGGAAATATGGTGGGTGGGAACTGGGAAAGGGGAAAGCCTTTGGAATGTACACATAGAATATAGAAAATAAAAATTAAAAAAAAAATAAAAAACAAAAAAAAGAAAAAGAAAAAAAAACAAAAAAAAAAAAGAAAGAAATCTGAATGCATCCTGACATTTTATGTCATGATTCTATGTCTCAGTTTGAAAAAAAAAAAAAGAAAGAAAATTGGTCATGACACTTCCAGAGGACCCTGCCATATCACTCCTGGGCATATACCCAGAGCATTCCCCTGCAGGCAACAAGGACACATGCTCCACTATGTTCATAGCAGCCTTGTTTATAATAGCAGAACCTGGAAAGAGCAGAGAAGAAGCCCTGCAATGGAGAAATGGATAAAGAAAATGTGGTACATTTATACAATGGAATACTACTCAGCAATTAAAAACAATGAATTCATGAAATTTGTAGGCAAATGGTTGGAACTGGAAAATATCATCCAAAGTGAATTAACCCAATCACAAAAGAATACACATGAAATGCAATCATTGATAAGTGGATATTAATTAGCCCAGAAGCTCTGAATACTCAAGACACAATTAGCTAATCATATGGTTCCCAAGAAGAAGGGAGGAAAGGGCCCTGGTTCTAAAAAGACTTGATCCAGTATAATAGGGGAGTACCAGAACAAAGAAATTGGAGGGGGTGATTGGGGAATGGGTGGAGGGAAGAGGACTTATGGGACATATGTTGAGGGGGGAACTGGGAAAGGGGAAAGCATTTGGAATGTAAACAAAGAATATAGAAAACAATTTTCCTTATTTGTCGGAAGGATGAGGTGGCAAATTTTATGTGTTCCCACCATGAAAGTGTCACTTTCTTAAACCTGATTAAAGATAATATTCTTTTTATAATAATCAAAATGTGTTGTATTTGTTTTATGAATGTTTTGCCGCTGTGAATATAGAAATGCCATAAGAGTATCTGGTGCCTACACTGATCAGAAATCGTCATATCTTCCGTGACTAAAGCTACAGATGTTTGTGGGCTACCACGTAGGTTTTAAGAGTCAAGCTTGAGTTCTTGGAAAGAGCAAGTGCGATTATTCTGTCCCAATCATTTTTTTTAATGCACTATATTCTAGTATTTTTTCTAAAGCAAATGAAAACAGGTTATTTGCAGGGTGTGCATATTTGAACCAGGCCCATAGTGCATATTTGAGGTGACTGGTTTTAATGTTTCCATGAAGCTTCATTGTTATCAATTTCTCACATTTCTGTATTAAAATGGATGAAAGGTGGGTAGTGAATCAGCAAAGGAACTGAAAGTTTTGCTACATTTCAAAATTTGTACTTTTCATTGGGAAATATATACGACCTCTTTCTTACTGGAATTGGGGTGAATGCAATGAAATAACAGGAGATTTAAGAATACAGTTACAGAAATATTTCTAAGATTATTTGAAGTGTGTGTGTGTGTGTGTGTGTGTGTGTGTGTTCATCTATGAATGTGTGCAAAGAAAGATACAGTTCCCTCACATGGGCCATAGGAAACATAAAGTCCCCTGGCCCTAGAATTACAAACAATTGTAAGTCATATGATATGATAATAATACTTGGGGCCTGTGCAAAGGCATTACAGATTTCTAACAACTGAACCATGTCTTTATCCTTCTGATAGAAGTATTTCGGGGAGAAAACATTTGCTTGGCTCACAGTTTTAGAGCAATTCCAGACCACCATTGGCAGGGAGGGCAGACAGAGTATCTCTGTAATGGGAGCATCATGTTCATTACTTGTACTTTATGTAAGATAGACGATAGTAAGCAAAGAAAACTGATCTCAAACCAGAGGCAGGTATAGTTCTTTCAATCTTCCCTTGGTCACCCACTCCTTTTAGTTAGTGAATTTTAATTAAATGTAAGTTTCAATGTAATAAAACTTATAAATACATATATCAGTAATTCAAAAACATTTAAGAAAGGAATACAGAACAATTCGTGTTCATAATCAGAGTTTACACATGTTCTTTGCTGAGTATTCATAAAACAATTAGATAAAAATTGCTGATGCTCTAGAAAATCTGAATAGCACTGGACATATTAATCTAGCTCATTCATGTCCTATAACATATCTAGCTATGGTAGAGCATGCAGTGTTACCTGTATATATATATATATATATATATATATATATATATATATATATATATATATATAAAAAACCAGGTAGAGTACTCTCACTCCTAAACCAATTCCTAATAAATTTCAAAACATTGTTTGGAATACGCTTGCTATATGCAATGATATATTATAGTCAATAACAATATTACCTAAAATACTTCCAAGTACTTTTATATAAGTAATGAAATGCTAAATAAACTATAGGCAAAAGTTGACATCACAAAGATGAAGATAAGCAAACAGGAATGGTACTGAAAATAAAGCAACTAAAAAACACAAGAATTCAGCTAGAAGGTTGTACCTGGATCACTTAAGAGAGGCAGAACTTTTCCTGGGACCTCAGACAATAAATAGTAAAAATCTGGTACCTAAACCTCTATGTCAGGAAGAAAATAGAGGATAACTACACTAAGAATGAAGAAAATAATACTGATTGACATCTCTACATCAAAAATTCACCAATCACTAAACAGTCTTCTATAATGAGCACAATGATAACCAACCCCTGGAGGCAGCAATAATGCCTTAAAATTTTACAGTTTCTAAAATTTTGTTAACATTTTCTCATGCATTGTATTTTGATAATATTTCCCTTCCTTCAACTCTTCCAAGATCTTCCCCATACTGTTTATCCTGTTCTCTCTCTCTCTCTCTCTCTCTCTCTCTCTCTCTCTCTCTCTCTCACACACACACACACACACACACACACACACACACACACCAACGAAGCCTGAGGAACAAATGTCAGGACAAACAATGAAAAATAAAACAATTATGCAAAATACCAAACAAAACAAAAAGTACACATAATGCAAACATGGAGACCATTTTGTGTTGGGCATAGCGCCTTCCCTAGAGTGCAAATTGTATACCCAGTTTTATTCCATTTAAGAAAAGTGGTTTTCACCCTTCCTGCAAGTATCAATTACAAATAGCTTATTTAGGGCATAACTTCATGTCTCAGTTCCCTTCTCAGTGCTGAGATTCTGTTCAGTTTAGACTTGCATAGATTTTTGTATGCTAATACAGTTTATGTGTCTTGTTGTGTCTAGATGACACTGTTTCCTTAGATTCAGCCACTACCTCTCATTCAAAAGTAGTTCAAAAGTAGCTACTAACCCTGCTCCTACAACAGCAGCATGCCTACAAAATATACTAGCACAACAGTGGCAGGAGTGCTAAGGGAGTAATCAATCATATTTTACAATTAGATTTAAAGTCTACTCCATGACATGGAATCCATATATGACACTGAAAAAAATATCTGAGACAAGATTGTTCCTAGGTCCTAGGAAGAAAACTACTACTATTATTCTGCTAAGGGAACAAGGACATAACATGACTTCTCATGGCATATGACTATACCAGTAGATCAGGGCACCTTTGAAACCAGAACCTGTTTCTTGCAGAAGGTGAGCATTAACAGAGAGACCCACAGACAGACATTATATAGAAAATGAGAGATTTTGGAGCAATCAGCCCAAATGGGATTCTCTATATAAAACTCTTCCCTTCAAAGCTTAGAGATCCAATCAGAAAAATCTTATATTTTCCTGAGATTGTGCCACTGACGAAAAGAAATTTCCAGAACTCACAAGACCCCTACACTGCTGCTTATCTTCCTTTGTTTAAAAGTGAAATCAGCCGGGCGGTGGTGGCACACAACTTTAATCCCAGCACTTGGGAGGCAGAGGCAGGTCGATTTCTGAGTTCGGGGCCAGCATGGTCTATAGAGTGAGTTCCAGGACAGCCAGGGCTATACAGAGAAACCCTATCTCGAAAAAAAAATAATAAATAAAATAAATAAATAAAATAAAATAATAAAATAAAATAAAATAAAATAAAATAAAATAAAATGAAATAAAATAAAATAAATAAAAGTGAAATCGCTGATTTTGAGCTTCTCATAGACAGAAGCTCACATTCTTCCCTGCTCAAAAACAAGTATCCGTGTGCTTCATGTGCTTGAAAGATGGAGCAGGCTGCAAATGTACCAACATATTTAATTCAAGGGGAGAAGGGAACAAGTGCCTACTAGTATATCACAAGGGTCATCCAGTTCTCCACTCGCAGCACAAAGCTGATGTATTGATGTCCATCTATGTATTCTCTGATTCAAAGATGGGGAAGAGTTCTGATGTCAAACCCAGCAGGACACAGTCCATGCAGAGCTCAACCCCTCTGCTCCTAAATCCTCTTTGCTTCTTTTATCTTGACCCTCTTCCCCTCTACTCCATCTTCACTGATACTGTTCACATAAAGTTCCCAATGTCTATTTCTGCTATTCTTATTTGAACCATCTAGAGAGGCTACTCATTATATGGGTACCGAAGAGGACCTAATACAGAAACTTACTCTTCATTGATGCTGTGAGCTTTATGAGTGCTGTCCCTAGCTCTTCTCAAGAGGAAAATATCAACTGTGGATCTGGAAAAGAGAACCTGTTCATGCTGTCACACTCTCTGTGTCTCCAAATTACCACCCTGCTATAGAGACCAATCCATATCCTGGAGGTACAAAAAATTAATGCCACCCAAGCAAGACAGCATTTGGATCCCATTATAGAGAAAACTTTTAGGGCTCTAATTCTGAAACATGCATTCATGATCTCAAGACAAACTTCAGTGGGTTAAAGAACAATGATGTCCAAAGCATCCTTCAAGTACCTACCTGGTGTCTCAGCACATGAATGGTATAGACTGGATAGAGAATTGGATGCACTCACCTTCAAAAGGACAGGTCAAGTAATGAGGCCAAATACTAGATTTAGTTCATTGTTTGCTTAGTGTAGTCTAGTGGAAATGATAAACAAAAATAAGATGTGTATCTTAACAATGACAAAAGATGATATTTACTTAATACAGATTATCATACACAAAACCTATGACCATATGAGGGGTGTTTAAGCACCTGTTTCTTGTTTGAGAGTTAAAATCACAGCAATGCTCAAAACTGCATAGCAAAGATTTAGGTTAAACTGACAAAACAGGGAAATTCAGAGTTAAGGTTGTCACAACACATTTAGATTCCCTCTGATATAGAAATGAAATAAATCCCCTAATGTTTGATGTCACATTTGTAAATCGTATCAAAATGCAGAATCACTCTAATGTGGGGGCTTCCATTCTTGCCTGAAATGTATTTTCCACTTCTTATTTAAAATATGAAACACTCTTAACCAAAACAGAGAGAAAATTTTACAAGCATAGAAAACTTGTCAATAGCAGTTGAAAGGTTTGAAGTGCTCATATTGTCTAAGGCAGAATGGGCTTGAATCAACAAACACGTGAAATTCATTTGCATCAAATGGACAAGAAAGGTCTCCTTGGCTAGCTTGGTACAGAGAATTTAGACTTCACATCAGGAAAAATCTCTAAGTGCAGGTGTCTTTCATTTAATGTGTTCCAAGTTTAGGTGTTACTGTATGATTCTGCTAAAGAATTAGGTTATTATCAAGTGTTTCTCAGAAAAAAATCACATCAGAATATACTACTTGTGTATAAAAATAGAACAAAGGTCATTTTATAATTATAATATAAGTGGGATAGAGTAGAATATGCCTAATTATTCCCTTAAACACATGTGAATGTTGTTAACACTTGAGGGCACAATTGTCAACTGTAAAATCTTCCTATCCTGCTCTTTGTTTGCAGCAAAGCAAAACTTGGAAAATTTAGTACCTTTGTAAAACATGCAATATTAACAGCTAAAATGACCTTGATTGATCTGATACGGAAAACTGTAACAAATATGCAGATGAAGATTATTCACCAGTATCAGCTTCACTGTATATAATACGTTCGCATACATATACAGAAGCATATGAACATAGATACATATAGGTTTGAACTATGCAGATCTATAAGAAACAGCCTTTCTCTTGCTATTTTTCAAGATAGAGATCTGAACCAAGACAGAAAGCAACTTTCTTTACTAATGTTAGCCTTAGGAGAAATGTGATTATACCAAAGGCTGAACATTTGATGCTAGAGAGAGCAGTTTCAAAATTTTTCAAAATTGATCAATATTTAGACAAATTGACATATGTAAAATTATGGCCATTTCAGAAATCATATGTAGTACAATTTGGCATAAGTAAAATTGCGGTCATTTCAGAAATTGTTAGAAATTCGGGCCTGATCCCAAGTCAGGCATGTTCAGTGGTTTTGAATGAAATTCATTATTAATTAGAACAGCAGTTTTTAAAATCTGTGATATAGTTCAAAGATGCACTAATTTGAAATTTACATTCTAAGTAATAGTTGTTGGAAAACATAAAAAAAAACCCTCTGTTTTGTGGAAATAAGCCACTGCATTATCCTAAAGAACATGAAATTAAACATATACTGAAAAATAGTTTATAACATACATTAGTGTCAACTATGAGTACACATGTTTCAAGTAGTTTGTGTTAGCATTGCTTGGAATGAGGGCATGTTCCATGAACATGAATTATGAACAAAGATTGTAGTGAGGTTCTCATGCAAAACAGGCAAGCATTACCAGATCCTTTACTTATGATTCATTATATATTTAATTTATATCAGTTTTTGGTCATTCAGAAAGCTTTGACTGTTGCCATTTTTTTACAACGTTTACTCCCTAACCACACTGATATGGAGTCAGAGTCCAATGAAGCTCAACTCCAAAGCATGTGTTAACAGAAAGGCTGCATATTGTAGCCGTGGGGCACATAGACCAATAGAAGACAGCCAGTTCCTCTGAAATTGGTCTAAATGCCAGTATGCTCAGTATAGACAAGAATCACTATGTGTGTGCTATATGAAAATGTAAAAGAAATAGTTTCATTATTGAATTGAAAGCTGATTTTTGTTGTTTCTTTTAAAATATTTTTAAATATTTTGCTTTTATGCATTTTAATAAAATATAATTACCTCATTCTTCCCTTCCTTTTCTTCCCTGAAACCCAACACATGTCTCTTCCAACCAATTCCTTCCACATGGCCTCCTAACCACAAATTGATAGCACAATAATATGGATATAAGGATGTGTATGGACAAACATTTTCCTTTGGAAATACTTATTTTATTAAGGAATATAGACTACAGCATGAAGCATTGGATACATAGCTGGGTATGTGCATACTTGCCTATTAAATTATGTACAATAAATATCTAAAATGTAAAGACAATACCCCTAGACTAAAATGTACCTTTTTCCTCTACATCAACCCAAGTAACATTATTTTCACGTTATCCTAACATTTATGTTTTAAATCAAATACATGTTTGGTTACCAAGTCCTTAGTATTTATAGGCTTTTAATCAAAGACATTGTTTTGAATCACCATTGGTGGTTCAATATGACTTTTTAAATCAACACTAATATTTTTGAAACTGAGAACTACTTCCCTTATTATCCTATATAGTACCTGTGATAAACAAATGTACATCTTATCATAAAGTGAAAATCAGAAGCTTGAAAGAGGGTTCATATTGCTACTACAAATTGAATTATTGGCTACAAATAAATTATGTAAATTGACATTAGTTTTTGGATTTGACAAAACCACAAACTCATTTAAATTCTTATCTAATATATTATATAAATACAATTTTGTCTAATATTAGATATGTATATATTTATGTTGCATACAGTGCATATGAAGAAACTGATGAATATTCCTTTTCTTTCTCATTCATTCCTCATCTACATATTTCCTAAAACAATGTTGCAGAGGGCTGCATTAATAAATGAAGCAACAGATAAACTCAAAGCTTTCCAAACACAAAGATTATTAACCTATCCTCAGTCTCTCTAGGGTTAAAATCAGCCATTTCTTCAAATACACATATAGTCTGGATAACCAAGCCATAAACTGTTTCACTATTTCTTTTATAAATACATTCTTATAAATACTTTACAGTCTAAACTCAAATTTTTTTCTACTCATCCTGTATAAATTTTTAGTTTAGCAAATATTTACTGGATAAACTGAATCTTAGGACTCAGTCTAGAGTTTAACAGCCTTCCAGGACTAACTAGCACTAATGTAATGTAATGCAGATGAATGGGTGCATTAGCCATAAGTGGACTAAATTGTAGGAGAATCTAAAAAATGCTATATTGTATAGTTTTCCCCCACCAGCCATGAGAATCTTTTTTGAAATGTATGTCTGCTGGGCAATCTCTGAATCACAGACTCACCAGATACCCATGGTCGTTACTCTCATCCCTGGTACATGAGCTAGGTCATCAATGAGCATTCAACGATTTATCTGAGACTCTGTTATGTGTTTTTATATAAAAGTCTTTCCTGATTCAATATTCCAACTTCTCACCTGTGGGTGAACAAAGTTGGCTTCTGCCTGAAAACTTTCCTAATAAATGTGTAACACTGACCTGACATATTTAATATGTTGATTGTCAGTGGTACATATTAAGGTCCATGTAGCCAGATCTGATAGAAAACTTCATTGCAATTTCACTAGAATACCTGCAGAAATATACTTCAGTGAAGAATGGAGTGATATTTCTATCTTAAAGGCATCAAGTTGCATACAAATTGCTTCTTAACAGCATTCAGATACCCAGTGGCTACAATTTCATGATAAACTCCTTTTGTCAAAGTAGAAGTTTCCTATAGTACTTGATGCTACATAGTTTACTTAGTTCATGGTACATTCAATATCCTCATGTAGGTTTCTCTTGGCAGCTCATATCCTCAAAAATTCAAGAACTCAGTAGGAAGGGAGGGGATTCTTTTCATGGCCTGATCAATTGTCCTTAAGTTCACTACCATCATTTCCCTTACTATTTCACTGCAAATCAGTTTTTAATGTAATAGATGTATATATATATATATATATATATGTATATTATATGTATATGTATATGTATATATGTGTGTGTGTGTATGTGTGTGTGTACATGTGTCTGAATAATACCAAACCGATTATCAGATATGCCAGTATAGAACACTGCTGGAAGATGTATTTAATAATTTACCATTACACACAAAAGTGCATCTAGGGATGTTGGGCAATGAGACATAGTGACCTTTACATCCTCTCTTTTGATTGACACTTCATCAGAACATTGGCTTCTAAATTCACAGCATTTATTTTTTATCAATTATTTAGTTGTTTTTATTTTGTCATGCCTTCTTACATATTTTCTTCCTTGTCTCTGCTAAAGAATCATGTAGCCAAGGAGAAGTTTAACCATTATGTCCTTACACATTTTTTCTTAGTTCTTCCCAATTAAATGTATATATTTATTTTAAAAATACTCAAAAGTATTTGTCATTAACCTGACAAAATTGTATGCATTACTATGCTCATGGTTAGACATATCCATATACGGTGAAATGAAATGGCTGCTAGAGTTTTGTAGTGCATGTGTTATATTACAGGGCTAACGTGATTGTAATGAGAATAGTTAAGACCTGCTCCCAGCAGCTGCCCAGCAGAGAACACATAGCTGTTGCCTATTGTCACTGTGCTCTGAAGTTGATCTCCTGAGCTTTGCCTCCTGCCTAAGTGCAAAAGAATGTGGATTTTTTGATGTTTCTATAATTGTATTACGTTGTGGCTTTGTCTGGGTTAATTCTCATTCATGTTTCTCAGGAATAGAAATCTCATTCAATCTGGACTTCATTCTTTCCTTCAACTACAAAACAATTCTCTCCTTTCAATTACCCATTCTCTTTATTCTCTTTATCCTCTTTGTGGTGAGCTTTCTTGGTAGATGTTAGAGTCACTAAATCTACCCTTTTTATTTCTGAATTATTCTTTTATACATTGTGTGCATGTGTCTTTGTTTGTACATATAGTTCACTGCTACATGGAGATAAATCTTTCCTGATAGTTTTCAGTCTAGAAGCAGTGTATGAATCATTTTTGTGATCTCTCAATTTTTATATCATTACTTTATTTTTATGGCAACTTATTTATTATACATCTATTTATTGTATAATCTGTCATATACTTTTTATGGTTATTGTCACAAGTAGATCATTGTCTTCAGCTACTCCTGGTCCCCTCCAACATGTAAAAATTCTATTTTCCAAATCAGAAATTATTTAGTCTAATGTTTTAGGCTGACAATATAATTAGGCATCTTTATGTGAAGGAGACAGGATGCAGAAGACAGAATAGTTTTATGAAAACTTTAAGAGGCAGAAGAAACCAGTAGCAGAGATATGCAGAAACCTCTAGATGTTGAAAAAAATTGGTTCACCTACCTAGATGATCCCAAGAAAAACAGTTTTCTATGTTGACACCTTGATCTTTGACTGTTCTACTATAGTATGCAACACAAACTAGTGATGATTTAGCCACTAATATTAAGGTAACTTGTAGTATGTAGGAAGTTTCATTTTAAGGGCACTACTGAACTTAAGTCCTGTTGGAAATCCTCTGCCATGGTTAATTTATCAAGAGTGCTTCCTTGTTAGCTTTCACTTCAACACTGCCCTTTCTTCTTGGAGACACAGATCTTATGACCTGGCATTTGCCTTCACCCATTTTATCCTGGGGTAACCAGCCCTGGGTAGAAGCTTATTGTCACCAGCTTCTACCCAATTCCTCTGGGATAATGCTAGTCCTTTAGAGAACCCAACAGCTATATTGATCCCATTGTAGTTGCATAGTTGTCTCTTTCTTCATCTTATCTAAGCAAACATTATTGCCTAAGCCTTTTCCCTGTCAAAGAGCAGTAGATTCTCCTATCAGCAGTACTCTCAAGCTCATTGTTACTTATTTTGAAGAATCAATAATATGCAAACATTTTGAACAATGCTGGAGAATATATATTCTTCCCATAAACATAAGAATACTAGTTTGACAATATTGTATTGTCAAATATTTTTAATGTAAGATATGCATTTAGATATGTATTTCTACAGATCTTCAGGGTGAATTCCTTTTGTATAATGTCCCTTTATGTGTATGTAAGTGTATATAATTTAGGTTAAAATACACATCATTGCTACTATCACAGTGAACCCTATAAAGATTATTAAATATATAGAATGATACCAAGGTTCATTATATAACTCATACTATGGTGCTACAGAAATTTTAACCACTGTTCTAAGTCTTTTAGCATGTTACTGTATCTTTATTTTAAATATCTTTGTAATATTTAAAAATGAAAATTACTTATTCTTTAGATTTGGCTAATATTTAACAAATGGTATATGATAAGACAATTTGTGTCTCTAGTTGCTCAAGTAATATCATTTCTGTTATTATTTCACATGTTGTTGTGGTCACTAACTTAAAGTGGACATTAATTTGTTCCATTTGATTTGACTGTATGCTTTATTCTTTATTTTACTTGATTTCCATACCACAAATATAAGTAGAAGCTTGTCATTTCTACTTCCAAATTACAAATGTGGAGCACAAGTAGAGTGTTTGTACTGTCTCACAGCTTGGTTTTGCTGATCAAGGCACAAACACTGAAAATACCTAATTATAATATGAAGTTTGATGTGCTCCCTTCACAGATTACTAAGGCTAAAATATAAGACTGTGGAGTAAGGAGGTATTCACTTGTATCCTCACCCAAACTTTCTCTGAGTTCCACACTGCTAAGTTCTATGATGTGTCTCACGACTTAGGAAAGTGTTGTGGACATGGACATAATCCTAGCTAGATGTATATCAACCAAGCACATAACCATTACTGCATTAGTAAGACATTTTGTCACCTGCTGGTTTCACAGCATATGACTCTTGCCATATGTTTGTTTGCAATGTCTTCCAGAAGAATCTGAATTTCAACTCTAGGTGCCACCAGCAGAGGAAATGGACATATTCTTAAACACTAATAACATCAAGAGTTGCAAATTTGGGTCAAGCTCAATATAATTATTACTTCTTCAAGATGTTGAGCCATCAAAAATATCTCTTTGAAGAAAAATTTGCCATCACCCCTGTACAATTTCTTTCTCCCTTTGACCCCCTGGTCTTTGTAAGAATGCATGCAAGTCAAAAGAAAATGATTGTGGCCATGCATGGGCCATAGTAACCACTTTACATGACTTCTGCATTAAAAAGGAATCAAACTGCAGCAGAACTGGGCTGATGCTGATGTCTGTTCTTTTATATTCTTTGTGCTAATATATGTTCAGCTTCACTAGCTCATGAAAGGTAGAATGTTGATACAGAGAACAACACCTAGATATCATTAGTTGTAGTATATACATTTACATGGTTTTCAGTTTTATGGTCTTCTAAATTAATACCACTTGTCTCTCTTATGCTTTAAAACTCCATTTCTACCTCAATAAGGAAATATATAACACAACTGAGAAAAACAGTCATGAAATACTAAACAATAAATTCACCATTTCTACACTTACCATTGTAAATTAACTGTCACATAAAGGAAATAGAAAGCTCTACTTGACACAGGACACAAGAGAATAATCCAGAAATTCCCTGCATGTTTCAGAGTTTACACAGCCCTGACTGGCTTTGTAGGTTCCACATCTATGCTAGGCCTCTTGTCTTTGCCTCATCATCTCTTCTCATTAGAAGGCTATAGAGATATTCATATTCTTGAACATTTGCCAACTTGATTTTTGATTGAATTACTTGATGACTTTTTGTTTTGATCTAACTGAGTTCAAGTTATCTTATCGGAACTTCAATTTGTTTTACCGATCCTTGAAACCCATACCAAATTTCCTGTAAAGAGTGTTTGGGGCCAGTGAGTCTGATCAATGGATCAAAGTGCCTTGTCATCAATCTGACTACCTGAATTCTGTTTCTTGAACCAACACAGTGGAAAAAGTAAACCAACTCCTACAAACCTACCCCTGACCTGACCTCTTTAGGGCTCACCAATTTGGGCTAAGACAATTGTGCCTATTATTTAGGACCAATATGCTGAACACTGAGCTGTAATGTGAAGTCATAGACCATTATACAGGTGCATTTGTAGGATGTCAGAAGAGCAGGGAAAGAGATACATCAATCACTGACTTAAAAGGAAAATGAAATATATATAATTGGATCAAGAATTCACCAGTGGCTGTTTCCATTAACTCTGGAAAAAAAAGCCAAACATTACATTAGTTAAGATTGAAGCTAGCAGCCAGAACATTTATTTGTTATCAGATATTTGTGTTTTGTAGGCAGAATCCCCCCATGCTTATGTTGCTTATTATCTATCACTCAAATCATTTGATAGTTCTAGTCATAACAAGAGTCCAATGACCCAGGAACGTAACTGTAACTCCCTGCTGAGACACAGTTGGACATTTATTGCTATACTTTCCAAGTTCTTGTCAGTACCTAAGGTTTCTAAGAGTGAATATTTCCCCCATAAACAATTACAGCTATCATAACATCCCCTGAGGTGCATAATTTAGGATGGGATGTTTAATGTTCTTATACAAGAACTACTCTAGCATGTAAATTTTTTTCCAAATGGAAAGCCAACTTAGCATTCAATTCAATCCAGAATGGTTACTCTTCCCCACAAAGCATTTAAAATGTCATTTTTCATGTACACATGGACATGCATCCTGCAGCACAATTGCCCTATAGCAATTACAGTTTATGGAAAGCAGCTAAATTGGCAACAGCATTAGAAAGAATTTGTTATAAAGTTTTATTTGAACATTTGCCAATGGAAAAATCAAGACTTTTTGAAAATAATAATATTGATGCTAACACAAGGAAGAGATCAACTCCATTTAAGATGGTCTGAAACAAGAAGAGCAGAGGTTCAAAGAAAAAGGCTGATAAACTTCTGAGGGGGAAAAATCATCCTTGCTAAGAGATTCTACTCATCCATTGGGGAAGATGACTTGGAAGGTAGTAAGAGGAATATCTATCTATCTATCTATCTATCTATCTATCTATCTATCTATGTGTGTGTGTTCTTGCCATAATCATAGTTCATGTAATGTAAATTCAGAACATCTGAAGTTGTATGATCTATATTATATTCTTGTGAAATAAATACCTTTGGTAGGGAATACTGGACATTTGTTAATGTCACTACCATACAAATATTTGGCACATTCATATTTGTAGTAAACATTAACTAAACTTCACAAAGTATGCTTTTTTTAATTGCTCCTTCAAAAGCAGTCTCAAATACCCAACATTCGCATCACTTATACTGCAACAATCCCTCTGTTTTTAGTTGTGTTCTCTGGGAATGACTAACATGAGAGCTGTACTTTGAAGCATGTGTGCTCCCAGTGGTTCCATGATTAATGAGGTCAGAGACAGCTCTATAACTTGACAACTTAGAATAGAAAACATTGATGGACCCTGATATGATTGCTTGCAATCTACCATTGTCCAGATAGCTCTCTGAGATCTGTACAAAATGGGAGACTCCCTGTACCAGTGGGTCTTTCCCTTCTCTGACCTAGTATGGGGAGCTCAGACCCCCATATTTTATATCTGGGGAAGGTCAAGTAGTCCTTGGCAGATCTTCAAGTTCAACTTCCTCTTTTCTCCTTTTCTACTCCCCCAGACATTCCTGGAAAGCCTCTTCATGCAAATGAGCTTTCACAGAAGAACTTTAAATCTCTAACCAATGATTTTCATTAACCCTGAAAATACCTTCCCATTCTCCGATGTCCACCCCTAGTATACCCAGAGCTCATTCAGAAAAAAAATGTATGCATACAAGTACACCCTAAATAAAGGTATGCACACTAACTAAGACTGCCTCAAAGAGCTGTTTCACTAAAGACCATCAGAGAAGGCCTTCCCTAAAAGAGCTGTAACACTAAGATCCTCAGAGAGTCTTTCTCTCCTTCTCTACACCCTGGTGTAGACTCCTGGAATGACTGGGATTCTGACAAAGCATGCCCACTCTGGATTCAGGTTCATCATCCAAGTCTGGTATGCAGTTGAATCTAGACACCCTGAGAAGGAGGAAGCAGAGGATTCAGAACCACAGTTAGACCTCTGAAATGCATACTGTAAGACCCGAAAGAAAAACGGGACACCCCAGCACCCCATGCCTCAGAAATGGTCACCCCAATCACTAACGAGAAACAGTCTTGATGCAATAAGCAAGAGGTTTTAATTCCAGAGCCCTGGGGCCATGGCCATCTCCCACGTGGGGTAGAGGACAGTGAACACTGGGTGCAGAAACACGACTGCTTGTATAGATTTACAGCAAAGCCCGCCTATACAAGCCACTCCATAGCTTCTAAGCCAATCAGTTCAAACCATCCGAGCCCACACTCTCTGAGAACCAATCAGCCTCCCACAGAGGCTGGATGGGACCTGGTTAAGTCATTTCCACCTATGTGGCCGCCACGCACAGGGTCCCACCAGGGTTATGCACAGCATCACATGCGTTATTCCCATTACGCATTTCCTGTTACAAGGCCAGGATTACGTATTCAAAGCCCACCCTCCCCCACTAGCAGTAGGTGTTGGGGACCTAAGCGCCCCCAGACATGAGCCCCGCAGCCCCCGCGGTGATTCTGCCAGCCCCAGCCGTGCTTGTCTTTGCCACAGCTGCTCTGTGGTGGTGAAACAGGAAAAGACACCAGGTTCGTGGCCGGACCCTGGAGGCGGGGGTGACTTGCACACACTTCCAGGCCAACAAAGAGTGGGCTGAACCTCTGCTCCTTTGGGGTCACCCAAGAGTCAGGCATTGGGGATTCCTAGCCTGCAACCTTACCTTTCACATACCACAAAAAGTGTTGCATAGAAACATAAGTAAACTATAAATCATTGTGCTGTGATTCCATGTGAAGAAATAAAAATTTAGGAATACTATTCTTGGAAAAAGATACAGTTGGTATCACAAAAAACACTCACATAACCACTGGTCGAACCTTGGAGATGTAACATGGTGTTATATCTCCCTCTCTAATGCAGTGTCCTAACAGTTGGCTGAGATCTTTCCAGTATAGTTAAAATGTGCTGATCTAACTTTTTTCTCCCCTTTTCATTTATCTCCTTGAAGAAAGACACTGAACACAAAATATTGAAGAACAACTACTTACAAGCAAAAATTTAGAAAGCCATCTCCACATATAAGAAGATGAAGTAAACTCTGAAAATTTGGAGAAGGCAGCATCATCCACCAGGCTAAAACTTATATGAGACATGAGATAATCTACACCCCCTCTGAGACAAAAGGCATAAACTGAAGGCAAGCCATAAGACTCTGAGAAAGCAGTAAGTCTGATTTCCACAGCCATATTATTAGACTCAGAGGTCCAGCATTCACATCAGCATCATGAGGCAAAGTGCTGAAATATTATGTCAAACTAGACACCCTGAGAAGGAGGAAACAGAGGACAATTCTGCATAATTGTCATTAAAAGTCAGAAAAAGGAAGACATTTGTAAATAAACAAAATGGAGGATTTTGTTACCACCAGATTTCCCCATAAGACATGCTGTACTGAGTCTTTTTTGAAATGCACATTAAATTGTATCTCAAAGCCATAAGAAGAAAATGAGATCCAAACAAGGAAGTCACTGAATATTCTAAAGGCTAGAATCACTGTAGCATTATGTAACTCTACCTTCTGTACTCTACATGAGTTCACTAAAATATTAAAACAGATTTGTTAGTCTAAATCTGGAAATGTAATAAAATATTTTGTTTTCTACATAATTTAGAAAATATCAATTGTTGTTTGGGGATATAAACTGTACAGACACAATTTTACAGTTCAGAAAACTGAAAGGATAGAGATGAAGCCTTTAAAGGAAAAATATTTTCCTTATAGTATTCAAGTATTTCTGGAATGGATTCCATTTAAAGTATAGCTTGTAACACTATCATATTAAAATGCAATCCCCACACTAAGCACAAAAATAGAAAACAAACAGAATATACAGGAAAGGAAATGAGAAGGAATTTTAAATACTTCCTTTAAAAAAATCATCTATGCTATTGAAGAAAGACGTCTTAGCAATTAAGAACACTGGTTACTCTTTCAAAAAACTCAGATTCAATTCCTAGTATCCACATGGTGGTTCACAATCATCCATGACTCCAGTAGCAGAGGACCTGATACCTTCTTTTGTGTTCTCTGGTCACCAGATATGTTTATGGAATACAGACATTTATGCAGGGAAAACATCCATAAGTGTAACATAAAAATTAATTTTAATCAATCAAATAAACATAAAAGAAGGGAAATGTATTGAATTAGGTTGAAAAGGTTATAAGGCACTTAAAGTCAGAGATTTCTACAATTTATTATAGATAGCCAGTTTGAGAATACATAGATGAGTGTTGTCAATTAAAAACTGGAATTCAGCAAACTGGACTTATTATTTTAAATTATTATTATTTTAAATAACTATTTACAATAGACTCATCTGAGTACTAAATCATAAAATTATTGGAAAGGAAATTTAAAATTAAAAACAGAGAATAAGGATTGAACATTCAAATAAGAACTAGAAGACTTCTTAATATTATTCAAAATAGGCAGTAATAAAGCATCAAATGAAAAAATAATTGAATATTCATAAAAATATTATATAGAAAACACATTATAAATATATACTCAAAAAACTACACTTACAATCAATGATAACATATGAGAACATTATTAATTCTACCATTCAGAATGGATATCAATTAGGCAGATATAAAATAAGGAAATTAATATAATAAGCCAAGAACTAATACGATAACCAAGGAGCTCTCTGCCCAATAGCAAATATATACTTTACAAGTGTCCATGGGATTTTTTAGTTGATACAGTAGAGTTAGACCACAAACTAAGCATTAATAATTAAAAAAAAACAAAAAACAAAAATGTCATACAAAGTAACTTCTCAAACAAGATGAAGTCAAAATTAGAAAAACAAAAGTAGAATATTTTAAAAATTATAGAAATTAAATCATGCTCTTTCAGAAAATGGCAAATTAAGTATATTACATCACAAAGTAAGAAAGGAAACAGAAGAACCAATAAAAATGTACAATGTGTCAAAATGTATTGGGAGGAAACAAGAGGATACAAGGTGGATATGTGAAGGAAGAGGATAGGTTTGGGAGGTAACAAAGAGTGAGGGTGTGGATATGATAAAATATATAAAATTATCAGTGATGATGAATTATAACTAAACTGTTCTAGACACAGCAATAGTATTTATAACTGGAAAATATTGTTCATTGTTCAATAAGAAAGATAGGCTGGAGACTTGGTTCAGTGAGGATGAGTAGGTGTGAGTTTGAATCCCTAGAGTGCATGAAGAAGCCTAGCATAGCATGTGTTTCTGTAACCCTGGCATTGAAAAGTCAGAAACAATCATACCTAGAGACCTTGGTGAAAGAAGCTTAGCTGAAAAATCAATGTCTTTCTCTGTTCTTGGCATGCTTTCAATATTATGTAGGTATATAACAACCCACCCTCCAATTATATATGTATATGATGTATATGTATATACATATATGCATATATATCACAAACACAAAAAATTAAAACAAGAAAGACTTCATTCAGAAATCTAACTCCAAAGTTTTAGGAACTGAACAAAGAAAAGGAACTGAAACACAATGCTTAGCAGAAGAAATGAACCGTAAAGAGTAGAGCAGAGATTTCTGGAATTGAAACAGGAAAATCATAAAGGAAACCAATTTCATAAAAAGTTAATTAATAGCATTTATTTTTAAGGTCTTCAACAATATACTAGCAAACTCAAATCACTAACATATTAAAGAGATTATACACCATGACCAAGTACAATTTATTCCTGGAAAGCAAATATGTTTCAATATAAAAACCAAATTTATATAATATACCACATTAACAGAATGAGGGGGAAACAATACACAATCATCTTTATTGATGCAGAAAAATCATTTGACAAAATTTAATATGGTTTCCTGATAGAGGCACTCAATGGAAGTACTAATAGAAGAAAATTACATCACCATAACAGAACCCAGATGGTAACACACACCAAGCATCTCACACACAATGGTGGAAAATGGTAAAGTTTCTATAAGAATAAGATCTGTTCATAGATGTTCATTTTGGCAACTTCTCAGCATAAATCTGGAGTGCCTAGCAAGACAGTAAGCAAGAAAAAGTCTTTCTCAAAATCAAAAGAAAATCAGTTTCAAAAAAGATATATATAGAAAAATATGAGATTTCATGAGAAAAACAGAATTAAAAATTTAGTAAAGTGGTATGGTATTGTATTAGCCAGGGTTCTCTAGAGTCACAGAACATATGGGTAGTCTCTATATAGTAAGGGAATTTGTTGACGACTTACAGTCTATAGTCCAACTCCCCAACAATGGTCAGCAGCGGCTGTGGATGGAAGTCCAAGGGTCTAGCGGTTTCTCAGTCCCACCAGGCAAGCAGGTAAAGAAGAGTGAGTGAGTCTTGGTTCTTCCAATGTCCTTAGGTAGGTCTCCAGCAGAGGGTGTGGCCCAGATTAAAGGTGTATGCCCCTGCACTTTTAATTCCAGATGACCTTGTACTCAGATATTCCCTGCCTTAATCTTCTGGAATTCATAACCACTATGATTCAAGATCTCCATGCCAAGATCCAGGTCAGAAACTTGTATCTCTGAGCCTCCAAATTAGGTTTATAAGTGAGCCTAGCAATTCTGGATTGTATTTTTTCCAGATATAATCAAGTTGACAACCAGGAATAACCACTAAAGGTATCAAATCAACAAAGAAAACTATTGAATCTGTATATATCTTACTAACAATAAGTATTTCAAAGAAAGGGTTTTGGGGACAATTTTACTTATAATAGCCTCATAAAATAGTATGTGAATGATTCACAATACAGAAATACAAACATTTCTTTCCAAATAAAAGATATTACTTGTGATTCAGATTGAGGAAAGACAGTACATATGTGCCAGTTGATAAAGTTGATGATATTAAAATGCACAAGATTGGAATCTGGGTTATTCCTTCAATTCATGTGTACTGCGAAGGACACTAGAGGAAGTGGGGAGATCATGGGAAATGACTCAAAAGACAATTAATACTTTCCTAGTAAGAGTATGCTAGGATTCTCTTCCTGCATTATTTCACTCAAGCCTGGCTACTATGAAGCACAACTGCAAGTCTTATTAAAGTTGAACATCAAGAGACATACTGATTAACGAGCAACTCACAAAATAAAAGTAAAATAATACATGAAAATAATCCATCTAATAATAACTAAGATCCAGAGCATAGAGAAGTTTAAAAGAAAGACCACAAGAATAATTAATATTTAAACATAGGTAAAGGGCACAGATAGTCAAATTTAACTGAATAATTGAAAAGACATTCAACAATCCCTATTTCTAGGGGAATATGATGAATAACATGACACCTCTTCACTCATTTATGCTGGCAAATATTTAAAAATACAAAATAACAACTGATGACAAGAATGTAAAGAACCCAGACATGTATGTAAAGGTACAAGCCTGACCACTTGAGATCAAGTACTGGACACAAATGCTGGAAGCAGATAACTGTCTCTTTTAGGTTGCCTTCCTTTAAGTTCACACACAGAATAAATAAGTAACACATACATGAGATAATAAATTGTGTAACTCTGGACCCTGTACAAAAAGGAGAGCACAATGGTGCAGTCACATGAAAGAACAGAATATCAGTCTGCTGACCAACTTGAGAAAAATATCAAATAATCAAATCAATCCCATTTCTGGATATATACTTGAACAAATTGAAAGTGGTGACCAAATGCAATAGACAATGTATACATAGAGATGACAGATAGATGAAATATAATAGATAGATAGATGATAGATAGATAGATAGATAGATAGATAGATAGATGACAGATAGAAAGATAGAGGGATAGATAGATGAAAGATCCATTGATACATAGATAGATGATGTTGATAGATGGATAGACAAATGGAAATATAACAGAAAGATAATAGATATATAGATGCTATATGATCAATTAAAAATATAGATAATAAATGATAAATTGATGATAGATACATCTTTGAATATAGTAAAATAGTTCTCCATTATCTAATTATACATGAATGGAAAATAAATTGTGAATTTGAGTATATGTGACATTTTACATATTCAGGTTAGTGTCATTAATCTCTAAACTTAAGGGTTTTTTAATATGTTGCAACACATATAAAATGTATTCATTTATGCTAAATTCAATACATGCATTAGACAAAGAAAAGTATCATTTGATTCTGTCTATAGAAGACACTGACAGTAGTACAATTAGAGAAAGAAGATAGAACTGTTTATTAGTAAGAAGCGGACAATAATACTTGATTTAGTAAGCCTAATATTAATTTTTCTGGATGAAATAGCTCTGACTCTAATAAGTATAAATTATTGATGTGTTCACTATACAGTATCTCTGTATTAACAAAGTTTGTTATGTGTGTTACAACAATAAAGAGTGAAACAAAACTAAAATGGTAGCAATATGCTTTAATTTTGTGTTTTTATCCAGCATCTCAATTGACTCCCATAGGGTCCATCCACAAACCACAGTGAGAAATCCTAGGAACTGGGTGGCTTCAGGTACCTAGGGATCCTATATGTTACTCTTCAGAACATTGGTGCAAAAGCTTGAAAAGTTCTAATTGTGAGATTACTACCATCACCCATGTTATAAGCATTAACAATTTTTTACATTCACATGAAAATATCTTGGCAAGAATGTCTCATTTCTGCATTTCTACATTACCACTCCATATATTTATTTTCTTTACTTCTTTTCTGATCCATATATATTTATAAATGTTAGAGATGGCTTACAACTTCTCTTGGTCTTTCTCTGTCTCTCTGTCTCTGTCTGTCTGTCTGTCTGTCTGTCTCTCTCTCTCTCTCTCTCTCTGTGTGTGTGTGTGTGTGTGTGTGTGTGTGTGTGTGTGTGTCTCACTATTTGACTTTGACCTATCTCTTATGGTTTGATTATATTTGACACAGTTGTTCACATCACACACCTCAAAGCAACAATATGAAAGTAAAATCCACCCTCCAATCACATTTCATTGTTTCATGTGACCTTGATGGAGTTTGGAGGTGGAGTGAGGTGGGAAAGAAACAGCCGACCATTCTGAGTTTATCACGAAGCTATCATTCAAAAACTAGAAAGGAGTTGGGGGAGTGAAAGGAAAGTGTTGAAGGGAATAATCAAGTGTAGTGAATAGTTGCAATTACAAATTAGGTAATTGGCCATGGAAACATTTGCTTTAATTTGAACATTCTGCCGTGAATTCTGAATTCACGGCTGTCTATTTGTGTCTGTGCTTCCCTACTTCTTGTTTCTTCGTTACTTTAAGAACTAATTATCTTCAGCTGGAAATAAAATATTCTGTGTGGCACATCACATAGATGAAGATCCATGCTACATCACTGTTCAATGACAGCCCTTTGTGTTGTGATCATCAGATAGCTTACAAAGTCTAAAAATGGGAGGGAAAAATATAAATTCTGACAAAAGAGCTGATGATTCTGGAAATGAAGGGATACACCTGAAAACTGGGAGCAGAAAATTTGCTGTGTTGGATAGTTCCATGGCAGCTGCTTTCATTTTAAAGTGATTCCTTCAAAAAGAAATGAAAAAAAAAAAAGAATGAGTTTGAGCAAATAAAACCAAGAGAAGAAAGGGTGCTGGAAGTGTTAAAAGGTACTAAAACAATGACTCCATATTCATTATTATCACATCAAATTCCCCTTGAGATTTCAAGTAAAATCATGAGTAAATCATGTTTCTCTGACGATCCTGTGCTCTAGAAAATTATTTTCTAACCAATCTCAGTCAGAGGATGTTGGAAATCATGGCTCCCAGCACCAACATCTTCTAAGCCTGAGCCAACTCAATGGTCAGAATATCTGGGGCAACTGTAATCAATATGATAAACTTGGTAGTTTATTTGTGGCAAGTCACTGTTTAACAGATATAAAATTCTCTGAAAAGGTTGTTCACTGTATATCATAAGACTTCAATGACTTAACAGGAATATTACAGAGCTTCAATGATTTCCCTGATATACCCTCTAAGACATAATAAGCTAAAAATGTGTAGAAACAAAAATGAGTATTAGGTCACAGTAATATATCTAGTATTGTGTTTCCACAAGTTTCTTTTTCCTTATAAATGATCAATAATATAAGCAATTTTAACAAAAGTACTACCCTAAGTTCAACCATTTTAATACTACTTTGATTAAAGTGAGGGTGTATGGGGAATTTTGGACATGAAAAAAATTATTTGTTTTCAAATTTTTCTTCTAGTCTAGACTTTGGAAAAATACATAAAGAGAAAGGAGTGGAGGGAGTTGTTAATGTATAATTCTTATGACTCTCCCATCCCTCCGCTGCATTTAGTATCTCTGTTTAATATGTATCTCCCACCCATGTTGATATCATTCATCTTGATCAAGCATGCAACAGCAGACAGGCAAGAGAGTGCTGCCTACTGTCTCCTTCTCATCTGAAACAGCGTATTCAACGAGGCAGAGTACATTGCTTGAAGAAATTGTAAAATTTCTTTCTGAAATTACCCATTCTGACATTTGTTATCATGACATGAATTGTGTATTTACTAGACATATTTAAAAATATAATACCCCCAAATTTCGAACATTAAGAAAGTAAATTAGGATAGTTAAAATTTTATGATTATTACAACAGTTAATAAGCAAGGATAAATAGACATAAGGTAAGACAATGATAAATGCCTTATTAGGAGGAATGCTTTCTGTAACAGATGGCCTTTGAGCATGATGTGAAAAACAGCCAACACCAATTACATTTGTAATAAAACGTGTATATAAAGCAGAAATATCCTATATTACAATTAAAGATTTTTTAATTGTCCCAAATTTTTGTTTACCAGTCACTGAATAAAGTAAGTATTTTGAAATACTTATGCCTAAATACATGTTCTTTGTCCAAAAAATGTATCGGTTTCTTCTTTTTCTTCTAGTAACAAAAATGTCCTCTCTGTGCTTCATAGGCATCCTAAATAAGACCAGGATTATGGCTCAGTCAGTAATATTCTTGCCTTCTACCATGAACTACTGAATTTCATCTATAAAACCCAGTAAGTGTGATCATACATTTGTGTAATTCCAGAATTAGGGAGTAGAGACAAGTAACTCTTTGGGGCACAGCCTACTTGTAAGTTCCAGAAAAAAAAATTCAAAATCAAGGTTAACAGCATCCAAGGAATGACACCCACAGCTGTCCTATGGTCTCTGTGTGCAGGTACCCACATGGGTACACACACACACACACACACACACACTCACAGAGAGATCAAGAATCTTATTTCAATAATAGAATAATAAGCTTGATTATGCATTTTAGATTATAGTATAATAACGAAAACCATAAGATATTACCATTTGTTTGTACATAACTATTACTATTTGTTTATCAGTATGTAGATCTTCCTGTTAGATAATATATACATATGGCATATTATATATACTATAGTATTACATAATACATATTACAACATATTATATATTATATAATGTATACTATAGTATATGTGTTAAGATAGTATACATATTATATAATATATTATAGATTAGATTATATATATATGTGTATGTGTTTGTGTGTAATATAGGCTATGCATATGTAGATTCAGAAAAGCACTGAAGTAACGCTCAACTTAGTGTGTGTGGCCTGATTTGGGGTATTGTCAAATGAAATTTATTTTAAGAGCTACTCACAAAATTATGACAAATATTCTGAAATGGTAAATTGGTCAAATTATGAGGTTTTATATTTAGATTTAAATAACACAAATTCTAAGGGCTGTTTTGGTTTTTTTTTTCTTTTTTTAGTTTTGGAGAAAAATCTTATCTTATTTGAGTATGTTCACAGGAAATTTACCTGAAATCCTCTACTGTGAAGACTGGTCACCCTCCCCTGGAAAAAGGCATTGAGAGGAGAAACAGGTCTCAGGCTCCATGTGGCTTACACAGTTGGCAGGCATGGAGCTTAACATGATTGTAGATTTTAGCTGTCACCTTCCTCTTGACCTTAATAGTAAGTTTAAGCAGAATTTACTGTGACTTTGTTATTGGTCTTTTCCATCTTCCTACCTATTTTTAGTTGAGTAATCTGTGATATCAACCAACAAATTGGGAAAAAATCTTCACCAACCCCACATCCGACAGAGGGCTAATCTCCAATGTATACAAAGAACTCAAGAGGTTAGACCCCAGAAAACCAAATAACCCTATCCAAAAATGGGGTACAGAGCTAAACAGAGTCTTTTCACCTGAAGAAATTCGGATGGCTGAGAAACACCTTAAAAAATGTTCAACATCACTAGTCATTAGGGAAATGCAAATTAAAACAACCCTGAGATTTCACCTCACACCAGTCAGAATGGCTAAGATTAAAAACTCAGAAGACATCAGGTGTTGGCGAGGATGTGGAGAAAGAGGAACACTCCTCCACTGCTGGTGGGAATGCAAGCTGGTACAACCACTCTGGAAATCAGTATGGCGGTTCCTCAGAAAACTGGGCGTGATACTTCCGGAGGACCCAGCCATACCACTCCTGGGAATATACCCAGAAGATTCACCAGCATGCAATAAGGATACATGCTCCACTATGTTCATAGCAGCTTTATATATAATAGCCAGAAGCTGGAAAGAACCCAGATGTCCCTCAACAGAGGAATGGATACAAAAAATGTGGTATATATACACAATGGAGTACTATACAGCCATTAGAAACAATGAATTCATGAAATTCTTAGAGAAATGGATGGAGCTGGAGAATGTCATACTAAGTGAGGTGACCCAGTCTCAAAAGAATACCCATGGTATACAGTCACTGATAAGTGGATATTAGCCTAGAAGCTTGGAACACCAAAGACATAAATCACATATCAAGTGATGTCTCACAAGAAGAAAGGAGTGGACACTGGTGCTAGAATGGACCAAAACATCATTGTGGGAGAGTACAAGAACAGTAAAGTGGGAGGGGGTGGATGCGGGAGCAGGGGGAGGGAAAAGGACATGTGGGACCTTTGGGGGTGGGGAACCAGAAAAAGGGAAATTAATTGTAAATATAGAATATATACAATAAAAAAATCAAAAAAAAGAATATAGAAAATAAAAAAAATATTTAACCAATTTAGAGATATATAAAGAATAGATATGTAGATATTTAGTAGATAATAGAGAAGTTTATTGATTATAGATAGATATAGGTAGTAATAGATAAGCAGGTAGATAATTCTATATGTGTAAGTAGATAAATTATTAGGTAAATAACAGATAAGTAAATAAATAGATGATAGATATAATTAAAGTAATTAAATGGTACATATTAATAATATATTTATAGGTAGATATAGATTTATAGATGAAAATAGATACACAAATGACAAATATGTAGATAGCAGATTGATAATTGATGGATTATAATAAATTAATAAATTAATAGATTAGTAGATGATTATAGATTATAGATTATAGATAAGTAAGTTGATAATTTATAAATAATATAGGTAAGCTATAGATGATCGATAGTAGAAACAGTATCTAAACAGTAGAAAAGTGATTGAGAAATGTATGATAGGTCCATACTTAAGAGTGTCTGAGAAAGAGCTCTCAAGGGACCATTCAGTAAGTACAATTAAGCACAGTGGAAGATTCTTGTTTACTAAATCTGATGACCTTAAACTTGCACTCCATCCTTTTTTAAACATCTGGGATAGCATCAAGAATAATGTAAAAGTCTCACCATCTTTCTCAATGTTAACACTGACTTTTAATCATGACTGGAAAGAAAACAGAAAATAATCAGTATATTGAATTTTCCTACTACTAGAATATCTGGAGAAAAGAATTGGAGGACAAAGTGGATGTGTAGACAAATGTTTTTTTAATTCTTTTTTGAAATTAGATATATTCTTTATTCACACTTCAAATGTCCCCTTTCCTGGTTTGCCCCAGTCCCCTGAAAATCTCCTAACCTATCCCATCTGCCCCTGCTCACCAATCTACACACTCTTCTTCCCTGTCTTGGCATTCCTCTATACTGGGGCATTGAGCCTTCTCAGGGCCAAGGGCCTCTCCTCACTTTGATGTCAGACATCTATCAATGACTATGTCCAGAGTAGAAAGGGGGGTTGCACAATGTAGGGTGAGAGGCCTCTGTGGCAAGAATGAAGAAATTTTAGGGGACATGAAAGGACAAATGGACATAGCAAAGATGAGAAAGAAGCTGCAATGTGGAAGAATTAAAATATCAACACGGTATAAAGTATCGGAGTCACATATTAACTTTCTCTGTGAGAAGCAGGTTTGTGATTCTTAGTTCATCTGTTGTATTAAACACAGGACCCTACGACAGCAAAAAAACAAAACAAAAAAAAAAACAACAAAAAAAAAACTGTTTGCAAATTAGATAAGGGCAATGATTTCCCCCGACTAGATTGAGCCACAATTTCCAAGTCATCACTCAAATGACCGTTTAATTGTTCTCAGCAGGGCTGTCACTTAAATAAAGTTGCCAGATACTCAGACTTCTTTCAGACATCTCAGCATTCTTTATGTATGGAGAAATGGGAGGCAGTATATAAATATATATTTATGTAATTTACACATGTAATATTGAAGCAACTAAAGTAAAAGATATACAAGAAATAAAGGGAGCGCCTAAAGGTAAGAACAAAACAGTTTATTTAAAATGTGTGCTGACTGAGGAAATGATAAATGCCTCCCTTGATGGTGGACATTTCAAATGTATAAGTCTTATATCAGCCAGTGAATAACTGTTTTGTACATGTGACTTCTAACATGTAACCTCTGTCTACATGATGTGCATCTCTGAAACCTTATTTTCTCAGTTCTGTCAATTTCTTAGTCATCGTTCTTCTAACCAATTTCAAAGTTTTTAACCAAGAAATGTTCCTGTCCAAAGGAAGAACAGGGACAGAAAATGGAACAGAGACTGAAGGAAGGGCCACCTGGGGACTGCACCACCTGGGGATACATCATGTTGGCAGCCAACATTGTTGCAGTGGTCAAGAGGCACTTGCTGACAGAAACCTGGTGTGGCAGTTCCTTGGGAGGTCTGGCCAGCAACTAACCAATGCAGATGTGGATGCTTGGAGCCAATCATAAGACTGAGCTCAGGGAACCTAGTAGAGGAGCTGATGGAAGGACTGGGGGAGCAGAGTAGGATTGCTACTCCATTGGAAAAACAACATAGGCTTGTCCAAATAGTGTACGTGAAGGGATCGATGGCTCCAGACACACATGTAGTAGAGGATGGCCTTGCCGGACAGAAATGGGAGGGGGTCCCTTGGACCCCAGGAGGTCTAATGTCCCATCATAGGGGGATGCTGGAACGCTGGGACAGAAAAAGGTGGGTGGGTGGAGGAGCACCTTCATATAAGCAAAAGGGTAGGGGGAGGGCAGATGTGGAATGGGGGGTTGGCAGAGGGGTAACTGGGAAGTGGGATATTATTTGAGATGTAAAGGAATGATTAATAAAAACAAAAACAAAAACAATCAAAAAACTACCCTCAGTGTCTTCATATAATTATTAATGTTTGGTTTTCTCTCAATGAATGTTCTGAAAATAATCCCACTGGAGAAAATGAGTGGTCAGTCCAATGCAGAACTGCCCTAATTATCAATTAATAGTGGTTAGAATCTGAATCTTTTGTGTGAAATCTGTTACGACACTGCACATCCCTTTGTATTGGTCACTAATAACAGCCTAGTGGATGATTTGACTTTTGTCCTTCAAAAGTGATGGGTCTGGTGTTGTGTGGACAGGAACTTTTAAGCATAGGTCTGCTTGCAAGACTGTCCACTCCCCTCATTCTAATTTCAGGTACCAATACATTCCTGACATTAAAATGCCATCCACCATGAAATGATTGAATTAGCCAATGGAGCCCTTACTAAAGTTAAGCTTTGTGGACTCTCAGTCTCCATACTGTGAGTTTAAATAGCCTCAATTCCTAACAAAATTCCATTTTTAGGTGTTTTCTAACACTAATGAATTGTGAGCTGCAAAAAACAGGGTGATATCAAAATCAAAGTCAGTTTAATGTACATTGATTATTTCTTTACCCTCAACACCCTTAAAAAGCAGGGAAAGAACAAAGTACAGAAGCAAGTTCATACCCATATGAAAACAGATGTTGGCAAAGGCTGTGGATAAGCTAACAATCCTTTAAATGTCTTTAACATTTATGATGTGATTATGAAAAGTCACTATCTTCTAGTCTTTGCTCCTTTTCTACACAACTGACATAAAAGGTCAAGTCTACTGATGGGGGGAAATCTGTGAGCTATTTGAAGAACTATAAACACAAGATATTAAACTAGGAAAATTAGGTCACTTTAATTTTATATTGTGGGAACAGGTTTTTAGAGAGCATGAATGTTAATATAGGGAGCACAAAATAAAAGTCATTCTGAATAAAATAGGGTCTAGTTGTAGAAATTCTTATTTTAATGTGGAAAATATAACTTTAATTAATTACATTTTTTCATAGCAGTGGCAGTGAAATGCTTTTACTTGATTTGGGGGAACAAAAACTTAACAAAAGTTGAAACTACCTTTGAGCCCTCACCCTTCTCTGGCAGTCACCAACACACTTAGGTGCTTTGACAAGGGCAGAATCTACACATAAATCACATTAAGCAATACTAAAGATTTCCATCCTTATAACCACAGGTTTTTTTCAAGACCTGTGCAAAGAAAAAAAAACCAACAACAATTGGGAAAGGTCACAAGCCAGGATGAAGAGACATTGCGATTAAAGTTTTCCCTCCAGGCAGTTAGACCTTTATGTGTTCTCAAACTCAAATGCAAAGACACTTACCTCATGCTAGATTCCTGTTTAAGTTTTCAAGAATATGGGTTGTTAGGGATCAGAATATTGCATGTGCTTCAAAGGATTTGAAAGCTCAGGCTGTACCCAAACAGTGGGAACCAGGTCTTGCTGCTCATGACTCTTCTCTTATTTCCTTTCACTCCTGCTTTTCATTTTTGTTCATAGTTTTAAATGTCTCATTTTAAGACATGTTATTCAGAACAAATAGTTTTTCAAAGCCTTGGAGGGGACAGAGTTCTTTCAATGTCCGAAGAGGATGCTAAAAACCAATGACATTGCTATATGAACTTTAAAAATATTAAAAACTTAATTTTTATGGAAGCAACTTCAACGAAGTGCAGAAAACTACCAGTTATCTGGTCACAGCCTGTTTTTTTCAGTTTATTTATTTATGTATGAATTTATTTTACTATGAGACAGCATATCCTTCTTCCTCTTCCTCCCCTCTCCTCTCTCCCATCTCCCCTCTTCACTCTTCCCTCTTTCCTCTCTGCCCCCACTTTTCTCCATCGATTTTGGGCAGCACAAAAGTTTCCAAAGCCATGCACAGATTTCTCACTAATAAAACTCTGAGAAAGAAAGTGATAACATTAAAGGTTGCTGTCCTATCTGACCCTTAACATTGCCAAGCCCTATGGCTACAATAGAAGCCTATCTACCTCGTGAGTAAATATTAGCTAAAACCAAGGAACAATAGTTTGACAGATCCTCTAAAAGTTAAACATACAATTTCCACATGATCCAGCAGTTCAAGTATACACTCTGTTGAAACAAACTCACATGCTGAGCACCAGTATTCCTGGCAACGTCAGGTACAATAGCTAAAATGTGGCAGCAGCCCAAGTGACCATCAGCTGATGAACAGAGAACCAGAATATGTCAGAAGAAATGTTTTCAAGCATGAAAATAAATAAAGTTATAATATATGCTACAATACAGATGAACTTGAAAAATGGACATGTTCCATGAAATAAACCAGATACCAAAGAAAAAATGTTGTTTAATACCATTCATATGAGATATCTGTTATAGATGAGACACATTCACAAGGACATAAAGTAGAAATTCTTGCCAAGAGCTGTACTTAAAAGAGTGGGAAGGCACTGTTTTTTAAAGATTTTATTTGTAATGATTTTAAAAGTTCTGGAAATAAAAGGAAGTGATGGGTTTATAATATTAAAGAATAACTAATATGACTGAGTTATTTATTTAAAACAATACAATGGTAAAATTCTATATCTATGTGTATATTTTGTGTATGTTTTATTCCATTCAAATATAGTATTTATAAAATATATGAAGAAATAAATCAGTTATATTATATTCAATATGCTAATAATTATTATTACTAATTACCCTTCTTACTAAAATTTAATTTTATCTTGATGCACTTCTCAGTATTTCTTCTAGAATCCACTGGAGTAAGTTTAGCATACTGCTGCAATACAATTCTCTGTTTTTCTTGCCCTGAACCTTGTCACACCTTGTAGAGAGCCCTTTGTAGGGGCATGTATATCAAGTGGCATCTTTGGTCCCTAGATGCAGATATCTCATTATGAAGTTGGAGTGGTCTGTCCTCAAAAAGCAAGGGCAATATAACTTACCTTGTTAGTAAGGCCCTTATTCTGTAAAGGAAATATAAGGAACATTGTGAAGAGGGCGACAAAGGCTGGTTGGGGCCACAGTCCTTAGGCTTGAATAATACCCAGATCCATTTTTCCATGGCATGGCAGGTGTCAGGAATGAATGCCCACATTCTTGCCTGCAGTATGGGTACAGGTCCGTGTGCCTGTCTTCCTGAGGTCGAAGGGTAAGACACAGTTCTGTGACTGATTCCCTGTCTATTGATTCAGCCTCATCTCTACCATGAATAGAAAGCACTTTACTAGTTCAAAGCAAAAGCTAAATGCCTGATCTGGAGTTTAGACAATGAAGGTCTCCGGCTCAACCCTGGTTGCAGGTCTTGTCTATTTTAGGAAATGACTGTGGTGTTAATCCGTGTAGAATTAACACCACCAGCCCTCCACTGTGCATAACCTTTTGACTTCCAGATTGGTTTGTTTAAACACTCTTTGTTGATGCCGCTCAGCTATTTCCTGCAAATGCTGGCAAACTATGCCGATATCCAATGCAGAAAGTCTGTCTTGGGTCCCTGAAGTGATGACTGACTTTGTTGGACAGCTGCCACATTGTGCCAATTTGCAAGCACTTCCTTTATCTAAATCCATCTTCGAATGAGCAGTGGAAGCAGCATACTTAACCTGTGTTTGTAGAGAATGTGTCCAATCATGTTTTTAACTCCTAAGGACAAATTTCAGTGTGTTCAGCTGGCAAAGCCATGATAAGTGTCCACTTATCTCTTTGTGGTCATTAAAACTGCCAGTGGCCATTCTATAATCCATAGGAATGTTCTGTACCTGCAAAGAGAAACTAGTACAGTGCTTTGCTCTGCTCTTTGAATTCTTCCCACGTATCCAATTTTTTCCTATTGTAAATAATCAAAAGATGAATAATGCCATCTTTATGACCAGAAATCTTAATGTACAGTATGTTCCTTATTCTCATGGATCAAACCAAATTACACAGCACACCTTAATAAAAATTGACCACACTGTTACCTTTCAATAATAAGCTGTGAATATATTCTGCTATGCACAAGGAAATGAACAAATGCACAAGGAAAACCAAAAGTCAAAAGGTATGTAGAAACTGACCAAATAAAGTTCTCACTTTAAATGGAAGGACTCATGCCATGGTTATCAAAACCACATAATCTTTATGTGTCCTAGATCCATGATGCCAAATAATGAGAAATTCACAGGGTCACCTTAGGAGTATTTTGGGCATACTGCATGACTTAAGTCTAACCATAAGCAAACACCAGGCAATATGACCTGAGGTACATTCTACATATGAACAGAATAGGAATATTTTAATATTTCAGAGTCATAAGAGACAATGAAAGAATAGGGATTATAAAACATTTTATAGTACATCCAGTAATTAAAAAAAAAGAAGCATGTAGGGTTGGTGAAGATCTTTTCCCACTTTGTTGGTTGCCGTTTTGTCCTTCTAACAGTGCCCTTTGCTTTGCAGAAACTTTGTAATTTTATGAGGTCCCATTTGTCAATTCTTGATCTTAGTGCGTAAGCTATTGGTGTTCTGTTCAGGAACTTTTCCCCTGTGCCCAAGTCCTCCAGGGTCTTCCCAAGTTTCTTTTCTAATAGTTTCAGTGTGTCTGGTTTTATGTGGAGGTCCTTGATCCACTTGGAGTTGATCTTAGTGCAAAGAGATAAGAGTGGGTCAATTCGCATTCTTCTGCATGTTGACCTCCAGTTGAACCAGCACCATTTGTTGAAAAGGCTATCTTTATTCCACCGGATGGTTGTGGCTCCTTTATCAAAGATCAAGTGACCATAAGTCTGTGAGTTAATTTCTGGGTCTTCAATCCTGTTCCATTGATCTGCTTGCCTGTTGCTATACCAATACCATGCAGTTTTTAACACAATTGCTCTGTAGTACTGCTTGAGGTCAGGGATATTGATTCCCCCAGAAGTCCTTTTATTGTTGAGAATAGTTTTAGCTATCCTGGGTTTTTTGTTGCTCCAGATGAATTTGAGAATTGCTCTTTCTAGATCTATGAAGAATTGAGTTGGGATTTTGATGGGGATTGCATTGAATCTGTATATTGCTTTTGGCAAGATGGCCATTTTTACTATATTGATCCTGCCAATCCAGAAGCAAGAAATATTTTTCCATCTTCTGAGGTCTTCTTCGATTTCTTTCTTCAAGGACTTGAAGTTCCTGTTGTACAGATCTTTCGCTTGTTTGGTTAGAGTTACGCCAAGATACTTTATGTTGTTTGTGGCTATTGTGAAGGGTGTTATTTCCCTAATTTCTTTCTCAGCCTGCTTGTCCTTTGAGTACAAGAAGGCCACTGACTTGCTTGAGTTAATTTTATAACCTGCCACTTTGCTGAAGTTGTTTATCAGCTGTAGAAGTTCTCTGGTGGAGTTTTTTGGGTCGCTTAGGTAAACTATCATATCGTCTGCAAATAAAGATAGTTTCACTTCTTCCTTTCCAATTTGCATCCCTTTGACTTCCTTATGTTGTCTAATTGCTCTTGCTAGAACTTCAAGTATTATATTGAAAAGATATGGAGCATGTAGAAAAATGAAAATGTTAAGCACACAAGAGTTGGTATGATTCATAACAAATGACAGACAGACAACATTACTGTAATTGGTAATAATAATAATATTACCAATATAATAATATTATTATTGTATTGGTAATATTATTGATATTTTACATGACTACACATTATAATTATAGTATAGCATTAGATTCATATTGTTACTATATTATTAAGCAAAATATTATTGGAATAACCATTACTATTAGTTCTGATATTAGATATAGAGATTGAGCAGACAGTTAATACATTACTATGTGTTTATTTTTCTGATATCAGTGAATATACTGGAGTTAAATAAGATGCAAACATTAAATGAACCCAAATGAAGAGCAGAGATTATGGGAAGTCATGACCACTTTTGTAACTTTTCCATAGTCTAAATTTATATTAAAATAAAAAGAAGTTGTGCAAAATAGCAGATTCGACAGACACTTTGTGTCCTTTGCCTCCTGTCTGCATGGGGTGCAACTCATAGTACAAGTGGAGTCAGCAGGGCAGAGAAGAAAATAACAAGGAGAGCTCTGCAGAGCCAAAGGCCTGATCCCCTGTCAGCTCTCAAATCTGCAGGGGATGCAATAGCCTTCCTGTCCCCACAAACTAGCTTCCTGTCCCCAGCTTCCTGACATATGGAACAATGTAAGAAAGAAAAAGAATAAAACACAAATGAAATCTCCACATTGAATCAGGTCACTGGAGACAGTAATTCTCTACCATTCTTTGGCAGTTAAACTTTTTTATTGGAAATTATTGTTCTCTGTGTTTATTGCATAATCATTGAAAGCCACACACTTCGCAGTTGAAGATGTTCACATTTCTTTCTCTAAAGGAATGTACTTGGACAAGCATCCGGCTCCTGTTGCATAAACCTCAATAATTCTTTAACGTAGATGTTGTTGCATTAACTTGTGGAATAAACAGATGCTTAGATTGAACAACTCAGTGTCACTTGGCTACTGCTACACTATAGTGGTAAGAAGTTATTGTCTCCACTTCAAATACTGAAGTCATCTTCTTGCCCTAGACTGTGACCAAACTCTAATGACTTATTCCAGTTAATATAATGTGTGTTAATATAGAATCGTGGCTTTTAACACTAGATAATAATATCATTGTAGATTCATATGTGCCATTTGTGTCTTAGGTCACTCATAGTAGAAAAAGTATGTAATTTAGTTGCCTGTGAGGAATGAACAAACTGCTAATACTACACAAAAATATCTAGGATAAAGATCTTCTAACCTGAGACGCATCTTCAGGTGATGCCCTGACTATAACCAAAATCGGATTTACTTAGCAAACACATTTCCAAATCTGACTCATAATTTTAAAAGATGAAAATATTTTTCTTGGTTTTAGCTTCTAGGTTTTGGGGTAACTTGTTATGCAGCAAAGGAAAAAAATGTACAAACAGAAGAGATTTATTTAAAAGAAACTTTTGCCTTTACCATTAATGCACTCTTCTTGGCAAATGGTAAACCTCACCATTATTTTGTTCTAAATATGAATAGTTACTTTGGAAATTATTTTTGTAAACTTTTGTCTTGATAATGGGAGGTGTTCTACTTTATGAATGTTCTCTATCACAGTTTCATAGCGTGGGTCCCTAGAATGATAGAATATATAATGGGGAATAATGGAGGGAAAGAGAAATTATCATGTACAAAAGAATCCATGAAATATTCATGAAATAAATCATGGCAGTGTCTTAGGAAACAGCTTCTTTTTATAGTATATATAGAAAAAAGGCTGTCTCTAATAGGAGCTATAACTATGATCAGTCTAAAATGGGTAACTAAAGCCACATTATTGTGACGCAAAGTTTACATTTAATATTTGTTTTCACTATACATTTTCTTGTCAAGTCTACATTGAAGTGATTATAGCTGGTCAGAATGGCTACCCCTGCATAAAGGACTATCAGTTTATACAAATATCGTGGCTGGCATCACATTTTTCGCTGGGGATTCTGAAAGGCCAACTTAGATGGTTTTGACATTAAAAAAAAAAAAAAACAAGACTCCCATTCACACACCACATGCAGAATGCACTAATGCTTCATCTCCCTAAAATCAAAAATGGAAGAAAAACATCAGGATGAGTTGGAGAGCTTTAAAGAGACCAGGCAAGAGCAATGCATGGTTTGCAGATTTTGTAGCTGTATCTCTGACTTCATATTAAAAGAATTCTTAGCACCTCACAGTATATGTGACAAAGCATGTATTTTATGGGAAAATAATATATGTTAGTTATGGTTTGTGTAAATCTCCACTACCCTTCTCCACAGCTTTGGACATTTTAGAACATGTAGTAGAAAATCATTAATGCAAGGACTGGTATTGGTTCAAACTGTTCCATTCCGTTCTGAGCTTTGCTTTTTCCTCCTTATTTAAGTCCCTCAAAAGTTCTAATTGCTTTTGTATGTGAATGTGCATGCATGAGTTTCCACGGCTCAATGTGGACAGCAACTGACTTCTTTTTTTCTCAAATGAATCTTCCATCCACCCCCTGATGTGCTGTGTTTCCAATCAAAAAGCAGGAATGCCTTAGAGATTGCCAGTAAGTACTTTTCTGGTGTCAAATATTCTCTTACTGGAGTTCCTTATAAAATGAAACAAATAGATAAATGCAATAGGAGAAAATACACAAATCATTTAAAGGAAAACTTGAATTGTTGACACCAGTTTTGTTGATAGCATGTATATAACTTTCTTTAGAGCTGCAATAACTGTAGTAATTGTAACATGTACTTGCAAATTATACTTCTCTGTGGATGGAAACTTGTATAGAGGCAACTCATTCCTCGAAGATAACACTGATAAAATACATGTGACTAGAAAAAGAGAAGAACATGATGCTGAGGTGACATTGTGAAGGCTTCCAGCTTCATCCATTAGAGTGTAAAGCCAAGAATCCATACAACTTTCCTCACAATAAGAAAAACATGAACAGGGTGAATTCCAGAGAATTGTACTGGGTGTCTCATATGGCAGAGTTTTCAAGTTAGGCCTGAATAAATTCATTCTGCAGACACAACTGTGAAATGCTCAGCTGAGTTGTAAGTTCATATAGCAAGGATACAAAACAAAAAGTCAAAAAAAGTCCATAGCATACTGCATGCTAGAGACACATATTTACAACCTTAATTAAATAACCCTTACTATTTATGATTACGTGAAATACTTTGATATAAATTTAACAGAATAAATATGTAATTTGTACATATAAAACTTTGAGGAAATTATGAAAGAAGTTAGATTTGTCAGTAAACAGAAACACAATTTATGTCTTTGCATATATGACTTATTATTACTAAGATATCCATTTTAGAAAACTGATACTTAGATTCAATATGATGACAATGAAGCAATGGCAGTTTATTTTGTAGCTATAGTCAATGTGGTTGTGGATTTTGTACATACAGCAAAAAAATCTGAGATAGCAATATATTATTACTGAAGCCAGAGGTCTAACGGACACTACTGATGTCAAAGATAGAGCTGATGGAATCAAGATAACATGCTGCTAGTTAATGAATAAATACATAGATTAGTGGAACAGAATAGAGAACTGAGATATTTGTATACACAAAAGCATTTAACTAATGTTTAGTGCCAGGCAAAAGCAATTGAGAACAGAAAAGACAGTCTTTTCAATGAGTGACATATCTCACTTACTGATAGATCATTGATATATCTCACTGATGATCCATCAGACATCTAATTCCAAATGAGCAAAGATTCACTCTTTACACAGAAACTAACCAAAAATATACAAAATAAAAACTATGAAATATGTGGACAAACACACAGAAGTAAAATTTTGTGAACCTTGTTTAGGGGTAAATATTTAAATATAACACAAATATTAACAACTGAAAAATGTGTTAGGCTTCATTAAAATAAAATTCAAGAGTGTAAGAGATGGCTCTATTCAGAAAGGCACATGCTGCCTAAGTCTAACAATCTGAGTTCAATTCCTTGGAACCTACATGATAGAAGAATAGAACTAATACTGAAATTCATTGCCCAACTTCCACTTGTGCATTCAAGAGTGCAAGGGTCAGATCTTTTGTGGGTCAGTGTTTTGATGCTCTTTTCTGGGGATACTGTCTGATCTTTTCTCCTGGGGTTAGACTGATTTATGGGTTTAGGAAAATACTATGTACTGGCACAGTACCACTCTGCTCACATCCTACCCAGAGTTCATGCTATGCATTGACTTAGAACTGTTAATGTCAACATGGGCTGCCTGCTCCTGGGCATGTGTATCACATTTCTCTGCTATGAAGTTTGACCCCCTACTCCTGATGCTTTCACATAGCTCTTCTTGAAATGAAGACATTTTTCTGAGCATTCTATACCTTACAAGTAGAGAGACATGTTCCAGACCTAGAAAGTGATCCAGCATGTGAACTACTTGGAATTCATCTGTTTGTGAGATTTGTCTATACACCTCAGTATAATAATTCACAAACATCTTACTTAGATCAACATGGGCTTAAATACTATTTTTCTGCCTTGGTCATAATCTGTTCATTGTTATACATGCACACACATGCGCACACAAATTTAATAAAAGTCAATTTTCTGTGAATTAAATTTTCAGAAAAAAATTAAAGCCATAGTCTGGAAGAAAATATTTGCAAAACACTTCTAGTAAATGGCTAGCATATAATATGCACAAAGATATTTTAAAACTTACTAAAATAAAATAACATAATTATACCTGTATAAGATTGGAACAGATGATGACTTTCTGAATAAGATGGATTGTAATTCTTTATATAATAAAATCTAATCTTCGCTTTGAAAAAAACTTACAATAACTATTTCTTATAGTACTTGGTTATCCAATCTCCCTAAGACCTTGCCCCAAAATAGTCCTGATAACATTCATTCCTGGCAAGTTTGAAAGGCAAACAGATTAATTCTTTGGTGACAAAAGTTCACACTAGCACAACTACATCTTAAGAAAATTTGGTATTTTCTTTCTTTCTCTCTCTCTCTCTCTCTCTCTCTCTCTCTCTCTCTCTCTCTCTCTCTCTCTCTCACACACACACACACACACACACACACACACACACACACACACACATTTTAAAGGCCTCTCATTTTTTTTAAATTTTTTTGTTAGTTTGAAACTTTCTTTTTTTTTAATTTTTATTTTCTATATTCTATGTTTACATTCCAAAGGCTTTCCCCTTTCCCAGTTCCCCCCCCACCATACATCCCATAATTCCTCTCTCCCCCAACTATTCCCCAATCATTCCCCCTCCCACCATGGTTTCTCTGTTCTGGGTCTACAAAACTGGATCCAATCTTTTTTTTTTTATTTTTATTTTCTATATTCTATGCTTACATTCCAAAGGCTTTCCCCTTTCCCAGTCCCCCCCACCATATGTCCCATAATTCCTCTCCCCCCCAACTATTCCCCAATCATTCCCCCTCCCCCCACGGTTTCTCTATAAAACTGGATCCAGTCTTTACAGGCCCAGGGTCCTCTCCTTTCTTCTTCTTGGGAATCATTTGACTTGCTAATTGTGCCTTGAGTATTTAGGGCTTCTGGGCTAATTAATATCCACTTATCAGTGATTGCATTTCATGTGTATTCTTTTGTGATTGGGTTAACTCACTCAGGATGATATTTTCCAGGTCTAATCATTTACCTACAAATTGCATGAATTCATTATTTTTAATTGCTGAGTAGTATTTCATTGTATAAATATACCACATTTTCTGTATCCATTCCTCCTTTGAGGGATATTTGGGCTCCTTCCAATTTCTGGCTATTATAAACAAGGCTGCTATAAACATAGTGGAGCATGTGTCTTTATTGTATGCAGGGGAATCCTCTGGGTATATGCCCAGGAGTGGTATGCCAGGGTCCTCTGGAAGTTCTGAGGAACCGCCAAACTGATTTCCAGAGTGGTTTTACCATTTTGCAATCCCACCAACAGTGGAGGAGTGTTCCTCTTTCTCCACATCCTCGCCAGCACTTGTTGTCTCTTGAGTTTTTAATCTTAGCCATTCTGACTGGTGTGAGGTGGAATCTCAGGGTTGTTTTGATTTGCATTTCCCTGATGACTAATGATGTTGAACATCTCTTAAGGTGTTTCTCAGCCATCCGAATTTCTTCTGGTGAAAATTCTTTGTTTAGCTCTGTACCCCATTTTTTGATAGGGTTATTTGGTTCTTTAGGGTCTAACTTCTTGAGTTCTTTATATATATTGGATATTAGCCCTCTGTCAGATGTGGGGTTGGTGAAGATCTTTTCCCACTTTGAAATAAGGATCTTGAAGCCAGGTGCACTGGATAAGCCCTGTGTACAAATGTACTCCCTTGTTTGATCCAGAATGTCAAAATACAATTAAACAACACTTTATTTCACTCAAGCTTCCCCTTCCTTTGTGCTCTCAACCCTTTTGGCTCAAAGCATCAGTGTAGGGGAATACCAGAACAGGGAAGTGGGAATGGGTGGATGGGGGAACAAGGGGAGGGAAAAGGGCATGTGGTACCTTTTTACATTTTTCATATCTAATTGCTCAATTTATCGTAAATATACAAAAACCTTAAGTTCTATTTGAAAAAAAAATGTTATTCAATCTTCCAGAGATGGTTCAGATAGAGACCTGGCCACCTCCCTGAGAACTCAAAAAATAAGTTTCAGTTTTAAGCTTCTGTATCTAAAATGAATTTTTCTCAGCTTCCACCCCAAATCCAGCAATACTAGAGTTCAGTCAAAGCATAACACATACACATGAGATTTGGAATTAATATGTGGTATAATAGAAGATATCATTAGAAATAGATCATAGACTTTAAAAATAGATCATAGTCATCATCTAACTGTACCAAATTGACCATATCCAGTGACACTCATCATGGGAGCTTAAAGATGTTTGATCTCCCAAAGCTTACTATTACTATGTAAAAATAAAAATTCTCTCACAAAACAGTGTAACATTGCTGTAGAATTTGGTAGCTAAGTCAAGGGAAGAGGATAAGAGCAGGAAATGAGATGAAGGTGAATGGTTGCATTGGTGAACACAACATCAAATTGAGTGAGCCAAAACTGCAAACTGAGAAAATAACCATTTAAACCCATGTCAGGAAGAGGATAAAGAATCACTGTTGCCTGAGCCAGACAGTAAGGCATGAAGGAGACACTGTAAATAAGGAAAGGGAAAACCAGCAACAGAAGAGCTGATTCATGTAGGCCCGAATCAGTGTTTAGTCTCTGTCCCCAGAGTAGTAGGGACTCAGAGAGGATGGGTTATTGACTTAAGATCAGTACCTAAGTTGCTAATATATGAATATCAGGGAAAAAATTGTGTCTAAAATTTTTAATATAAATATTTCAGAAATTATGCAATATATGGCAGAGACCTTAAGAGTCAACATGGCCCTAGCTGTACACAAAATACCATAGCATTGAAGCAAGTCTTTCAAACTCATGAGAAATAATTGCACTGTACAACAGCCAAAGGATTGTCATGCAAATGGGGATTATCCCCTCAGGAAACAAGCTAAATGGGTCATGATGGTGGGACTGCAGTCCAGTGTGACTACCTTTCTTTGTAAGAGCAGCTCACACTATGAGTGTGCACAGACAAAGGTCACACACTAAAGACAGCAAGGAGGGCCTGTCTGCAGTCAGGAGAGGGGCTACAGCAGTTAACATCTCTGCTTGTCCCTTTTCCTGGATCCCAGCCTCCAACACTGGGGAATAGGCCTTCACTGCCCAGTGCTTCCAGCCTGTGGTTTTCTGTTGGGGCAGCCAGGCAGACTAAGACAATAATATTTTCCTACTCAAACCTCAACATTGAATGAATGTCTCTACTGGTTTAAAAAACCTTGCCTTGAAAGTCTTATCTGGGTGTTGAAGTTAGTTAAGAAATGCTGAATCAAAGAGCCTCATTATTTCAAGTCTCTCTCTCTCTCTCTCTCTCTCTCTCTCTCTTTCTTTCTCTTTCCCTCCTTCCCTCCCTCCCTCCCTCCTAGTGAAAGAACAAATCTTAGTGAATTCTCAAAAAAATAGATCTAGGTGTAAAAAAAAAATATGCAAACCTTTCATTCATTTATTTTCTTAATGTAGGATGTAATATTAAAATGTCTAAAGAATTGTATGTTTGCCTAAGATCATATCATGTGTACCTGAAAAACAATGACTATTAACTAATTAATCAAAATGTCATTAAAATATGCCAAAGTAAATTTAGAAGGTCAATACTCTTAGCTCTTTCAAAAGCTAGGAAATTTTATTTTGATAATCAAAGATATACAATATTAACAGAGAACAGTCTCCTAGACAGCCTTCTCTTCCACCCTGGTCATTCCACTGGCTGGTCATTAAAGGGTATTTCCCACAAGTACTCAGCCTATATCATATACAAGCAGTAGCATTTCATTCTGAGTTTACCTAATAACACTAATATGAGCTCCCCTCCAGAGTTGATGCCTCAACAAGGAAAGCAGGCTCAGAGCCACATAAAAATATCTACACCAACAATTCCAGCAGCAGGTGTTTCCAGAGTGTACTTAGCCTATAAGCATGTGCCAAATGGCTAAGCAATTAGTTCTCAGTACACTGGACATGGACTTCCAGCACATTAGAGGACCACAAAGTGGTCTGCGATAACAAGATCCTAGAAAATAAGAGTGAATCACTTAAACCAGGATTGATTAATAAATTCAAGCTTTTTTTTGAACAGTGTTTATTTCATGACCTAAAAATATAATAAAACTATTCCTCTTTATTAGGAAGCTCACACTCAGTTTTGAAAACTGTACTTCCAAAGAGGAAGTGAAGCATTCCGAAAGCAAACCTACAGTCAGATATAGAAAAATGAACTACTTGGGAGACTGCGGCATTCAAGGGGTCAAGGTATTCAATGCAGAGAAATATTGTCTTAAAAGTACATATCTGCTTCTTACTGGCTTCTCAGAAGCCAAAGGCCTTACCAGATATCCTGATTAATTTCTAGACTGCCATGCAGGTATGTGTATACAATCACTAAGAATGCTTTCTTTTGCAGCAGGACATACAGGAGTACTTAGTTATGCACACAGACCTCACTGGAGTAATCTTTGAAAATAATTCTCATTCATTTACTATAGGAGAACAAGCTTAGTTTTATGTTTAGAGCCAAAGCCTTCACAGGAAAAATACTCCAGCTTTTGGCTCATAAGCTCTGACTCCCATGTGGAAACAAAGCTTGTTTCTTATTTATCATGTACCTTAGTTGATTTGAGGCAGTTCAGCCTGGTGTACGAATTACAGATGAAATCTTGGGGGCTTTATCAGTTGTGAATTTCTAGTTTCAAAAAGTAAGAGACTTGGGTTTTTTTTTTTTATTAATTCAACCAATCAATGCCTTATGAAACTTACATTCTCATTTTGTATATCTTAATGATGCATAGATAAAAGGTGGAAAATGGACTCCAGGATACCCAAGAGCACAGCTCCAAGCCAGCATCACCCTGGTAGACTATCAACACACACTTCTGGAGACTGGTCATTTTGTAGTGAAGAATTATCTTCAGAGTCCAGTTTCATAGTGAACAGAAAAATTGTCAAAAATGGGAAGATGAAATTATTGGGTATCCTTTCTGCAAAATACTGGGCTTAATTCCAGAAAAGCTCCTCCATGTGTTTGCCTGATTATTTAGGTGTGTCAATTTGTGATAGGTTTTGACTAGCTTATTTCACAATTTTACAGTGATTTAATGTAAATTCCAAAAACAAAAGTTAATATTAAATAAATTACTCTCTATGGCAGTAAAATACATATGCCCAATGAAAAATAAAATTCTCTGTAAATCATGCTATCATGTAAGCTTGTGTAATGTTTTAGCTCTCTCTCCTTGGTGGGCTACCAACAAGACCAGGAATGGAACCAGAAACATGGAAGGAAGAGTGGCTTTGTGACATTTTCATCTCTAAAGAATGGAAGCTCTAGAAGAAATGTGAGTGTTGACTTGCACCCCAGGGTCCTGAAATACTAACTAGGGTGATATAAGGAAAGTGTCAGTTACACTCTTCATGGGAGTATAGGGTACAGAAAAGTTGATGTTCCCTGCAAATTGAGTTGATAAAAATTGTGGCAACCAGTTGTAAAGTGTTGCACTATAGTACCATCTATGGTATGTCCTTGTCTACAGTTTCTGGAATAGAGCTTCTGAAACCTAAAATTTCCTGAGTGGTGAAAGACTATTTATAGATAATGGAAGAATAAGAAATACAGCCTAACTCCCAAGTTCCTAACTCTCCTGACCCCAAGAAGTCAGAAGTTTAGGAATGCTATCTCACTCCTAAGAAGCCCTAAATACCTCAAATTCCAGACCCTGCTCTGTACCAGAAAATAGGTAAAAGGTCACATTTCTTGAGCCTGCTCTCTGTATGGAACTAAGTGAAAGGGCATAGGATAGGCCCTTAAGTACGTGATCCTGGCCTAGTAAGATAACAGGAAATGAGCTGACTAACCGCTTATTTAGCTTCTGTAAACTGCTTGCACCATAGAAGGAAAGCCCTTGTGACCTATTTTAACTACAATCTGTTACCCCCCCGGGAGCCCACACAAATGCGAACCTTTGAGACTATAGGAAACTGATTGGTCCATGGAGCATGGGCTTGGATGATTTGAAATGACTGGCCTAGAAACTATGAAGTGGGACAAATTGATTGGCCTACACTGCATGGGCTCTCGGTGCTAAGGAATGATTAGTTTGCAATGCACAGGCTTTGTTGTAACCCTATAAAAGCTCTCCTAATTCTGCACTGGGGTCTGCAGTCCTCCACCCGTATGTGGTGTATGACTATGGGTCCCAGTGCACTTGGAATAAAAATCCTTTTGCTGTTTGCATCAAGACCATTTCTTGTGAGTGATTTGTGGTGTCACCTTTCCTGAGTTGAGGTGTGAGGGAGTCTTCACTTTGAGGGTCTTTCAATAACAAGTTTTCCTCCCATATCCATATCCATAGCAGTAAAATGACTTGGATAGACTTTCTTGGACAGGATAGGTGTTTAAATCTTTTAAGATAAATTATTGATTAATGTCTGAAGATTTTCAGTTACATATAGCTCCCTAACCTGCAGGGGGAGAAACACTGCTAGAAATCATGGTGTATAAATTCTAAGACAAAGGTTTAAGGATTTTGTGTGTAATGATTAACATGTTTCATGGAAGGTGTGCAGGGAAGGTGGAATGTGAGGAATTATTCTAGAAAGGTGTGTAAGATATGTGGGGAACTGTTTTTGCATGACTGGTCCCAAGAGCAGGGATGTTTTGTCACTGTGTTATATACACAGACCTGTCATCTCTTCTATTCATATTCTTTATAATTTCATAATCAATAAGTATGTTGAACTCTTTATTTTTAAGTATCTTCATTCCTAGTTTTTCTGGCAAATTATCAAACCTGAAGTGTGAAGTGTAGCAGGACCACTTGCAGTCAAAGTGTAAGTAGCCTGGTTGCCTCTCGTGTCTGGCATCTGAAGTGGAAGATACCTTGTCAAATGAGCCATTGCACTGTGGATTTGTCTGACTCTGAACTTAGTCAAGTGCTAGAGTATTACATGATGTTGGGAAAAAACACACCAACATCTTAAGCAGGCTGATTTCTGAAGCAACAGTGATAGAGCAATAGTGGAACAGAGGGGCTTGCAGAAGCCCATGACATCCGTGATTGTATCACTCTCAAAATTTTGTTTGTGTTATTTCTCAGTGCCCACAAGAATCCTGTGAAGTCATTACTTCTCCCAGGAAAAGAACTGCCCCAGGAGTTCAGTCATTTGTTTGAAGACAAGTCCTACCTACCTTCAACAGTGGAGTTGGACCTAAGGACCTAATCCTAATTTCTCTTTGATTTCAAGTCTCCCTTTTGGCTGTATAAGTATTTGATTTCCAAGCTTTCAATTTGAATTCTAAAATCAATTTAAAATACTGAATTAGAGAAGCTTGCCTTTCAGCAGCTAGGAATATGCTTTGAAAGAGGAATGAGCGAATCTCATTTTGAAAACTGAGAAGGCATGTTAGCTTTAGTATTGTCTTGTCTGAGCATGGACAAGACTTAAAACAGAAGTGTCTATGCAGAGAAACTATGGAAAGGACATAGGCAAAAATCAAAAAAAAAAAAAGGAAGAAGATGATGGGGCTGGAAAAAAGCACAGCCTGGATACCTGTCCCATGAGAAAGAATACAGAGGGAAAACTCAGGAAGGCATGGCAATTCTTTAAGAAGTAAAAAGATGGGAACCAGAGAGGAATGCCCTGGGTTTCAGCTTTCTGAGGAAACAGTATATGGATCCCTTGAGGAAAAGCAGGTTAAAGATGACTTTCTAATCACTGTGAGTGTGCATAATTGAAACAAACTGTCCAGACTAAGCCTTTGGCAGGGATATACCAAGGGTCACCCCAGCTAATAAAATGTAGGAAATAGCAACATAGCTACCCCAGACACTCTAAGGATATGCAATCCAGACCCAATATTACAACTCTGATTTGGCTTCTGAAATGGGAGAAAGGAAGGAAGGAAGGAAGGAAGGAAGGGAGGGAGGGAGGGAGGAAGGAAGGAAGGAAGGGAGGGAGGGAGGGAGGAAGGAAGGAAGGAAGGAAGGAAGGAAACAAAGAAAGAAAAAAAGAAAGAAACAAAGAAACAAAGAAAGAAGAGAGTCCACGATTCATTTTTAATCCAATAAATCAAATCAAGAAAAAAATATCCTGAGAAGGTAAGATGCAGCTTAAGCTAATTTCAGAAATGACAAAACTACACGCTAAGTCTCCTGGTTTGTGGATATGAAGACCAAATGAAGTGAATTCTACTGTTTGCATTTCCTCATTTTTCACACAAATAATCTCCCTGCACAGTGTTTACTCTTTCAGTGTTGCTTTCCCAAGTGAGATGGAGCCTCTGTGCAGAAGCAAAAAACACAGAAGCACTGGCCCTACAAATGGGTGCCCAACAAACATTAATGCTTGCACATGTTGACAGATATGTACACTGAACACACACACACACACACACACACACACACACACACAAAAATACCATATGCATGAGATTAAAAAATTAATGAATGAATTAGCAATTATATAACTCATTAAGTATAGAACAACTAAGAAAGACTCAGTGCTGGCTTCTGGCTACTACACATAAGCATGTGCACCTGCACCCTTTACCCATGACCTTAAACACACATCACAAACAGAAGGCTCAGCATTTGTAGTCTCTTCTTTAAAAAGTGAGTACTGTGACTCTCATTAAATTAACATTGTAAAGTAAATCACATGCTGATTATAATGTTTATGTTTTAAGACAGTGTTTTGTTTGTTTGTTTTACACAAAGCAAAGGTTCTAAGACCAATTTTTGTTTACAGCCTAAAGCCTGAATATAGCATCTTCAGGTGGTGAGCTGAAGGAAACTTGAGATACAAACTCCTTGCACTGATTTATTATCATATGTAGAAGATGGGATATAGAATATTGCAGCTCTGTGTCTTCTCTGTCAGCATAACCAAGCTGGACGAAGGGAAGGAAACTTAGCCAGGTATCGGTGGATACAGTGCAAGATCTCTGTAGGCAATGATTTCAGGGAAATAAACACATCCCATCTGGGAACAGCTTAGGAGAATTGCTCGAGAATTCTTAGGAGAATTCATTTATTGAGGATGGGAGAAAGAAAGGTGTATTTATGCCCCTGGGGAGGTGGCCAAGGGTCTCTGAGGCAAGGTTTCTGTGGCTATGTAAAATTGGCCAATACAGAAGTATTGAAAGATACTTCATGGAAACACTGAGGGGATGTAAGGTGGGGGGTGTGGTAAGGAAAACCTTAAAATGTAAAACAAGGATTGAAGTCCTTATTAATGGGTAATAAATTCCTGCTGGAGTTGAGTGGTGGAGCCACCTTATGCTGTCAGATTGGGAGTGGAGAGGAAGCCAACTCCTGCCATCCACACATTTGAGTTATCTGGGGTTGAAGTGCCCACAACTCTTTCTCCACAACCATGGGCCATTATGGTCCCACAGAATACAGAGCAACATCATTTGGGAAAGTCCTGTTTTCTCACTAACTTGTAATCCTGCCGACCTGTCCTGCTCTCTTAGTTTTCTCATGCCCTCTGGGCAGCACTATCACCCAGACCAACCTCACTTTCTGGAAACAGGGCTTATTGACTTTGATTTGGCTCTTCCTTTCCTCTCCATTCTGCTTTCCTGAAGGTGTGCTCTCTGTGTGGGCTTGACTCTACCCCTCTAAATGCATACTGGTGAAATGAATTATCATCTGCCTGCTTTTCTAAGTTTACAGGACAGAAAAATGAAGGTGCAAATTCAGAGGAGAAAACCCATCTAGACAAACATAAAACAAAGCCTGATCCTTCACTGATCCAGTGAACATCATCCAATGATACAATATAGCCTATATATTCTAAGCTCCTATCCATTCATGAAGGAAATTCCTTTGAATAAGGCTTTTTCTTATCAGAAGTGTCATATGTTATAGTATACTTGAGTTATTTATGGAAAAATTATATAATCTATTTAAATAATGATTAAAGAAGTGATATACATTTGTTTATAATGACAGTGTTTGGTTAGTTATGAAAATATCTTGCAGAATGTTATTTATAATATGTGAGATTTGAAAACTTATTTATTTCTCTGAGGGTTTTTTATGCTCAATTAAAATCTAGAATCTAATATAGTAATTGCTAATTCATGTTACAGGAACAAATAAAAGCTAACTAGATCAAGAATAGGATGGCTGTTAAATCCTTGTCTGGTTTACAAATGGATCAGAGCTATAGAGTATCAAATAAAAGAATAAATAATAAATATGCCTGTAGCCTTGATTAGTTTGAATATGGATTATGAGTTGATTAAATAAATTCTTATATCATTGTGTTTTTATAATCTCAGACCTAGATATAAACATAACTAAATGTAAAATGTAGATTTCCCCATTTGAACTTGCAAAATAAACCCACACTTGTTTCATGGAAGCTACACTTTCAAGTAGCTGTGTTCACCCACCCACTGTCTCTCAGTATTCATGCTAATCACTGAGATGTGATCTGGTTTTCAGAATTGTATGAGTGGGGGGTGGGGGTCGTGAGATAAGCTACTGAGGCGACCTGAGCATTGTGCATGTCTCACGGTGGTCTACTGCTAAACCTTATCGTCAGCCTGTCTTTCCTTAAAAACAAAAATTACAATCCACTTTCACTGTTTCTGAAGCTAGTATTCAAAGCACTCTGTAGTTTAGGCAGTCACTGAACTTGTAATCCTTATGACTTGGTTTCCAAAACACCTGGACTTCAGACCTTCACTGTCTGGACTCTAGGGTTTTTATTAAAGAGTTTTAGTGACATTGATTCCAAATAGGACTTCACATTGATTCAAAATATGACTTGTAAATTAAGTTTTATGTGTTTTTATATATTTTCATTGAATCATTGAATTATATAGTCAGGACATAATTGTACAACATGCATTACACATCCCATTACAGAACTGCATCTACTGGTTCCTCACAATGGGATACCCAACTTAACACAAATATCCTTAGGGAAGCAGGACTCATTCCTATTTCAGTGTTACTAGATGACCCTGAACATAATATTTAAGATAATCAAGCAAAGAGGATCACCAAGATGTATAATTTAGTTAGGTCTCAGACAATACATGTCTTTAAAAAGATAATATAATAATAAGGGTGGCAAGTGCACATATCTCAAATAATTTATTTAATTAACTAAGTAGAGATATTGTCATGTGCTACACTCAGCTCTAAGCCCATTTTTGCAACACCAAGCAACACATGCACAGATTTGCAGCGGCTCAGCAATACATTTGCAAACAGCATCACTGGCTTTCTCCTTGGAGGTGAAAGGCTCTACAAGAATCCTGAGCCTTATTCCCAAGGTGAAATTTACTTGCATTGTCATAAGCCACTGTCTGTTCACTTAATTGCTATCACTTTTTGTAGTTTTAAAGAAACAGGAAAGAATTTAAAAAAAAAAAACCACAAGACAAAGGTCCCTGAAAACTGCACATTTTTGGAGGAGAATTCTATGTATTTTTTCTCAATTTTCAGACTCTTTCATGAATAATGACACTGTGACTCTATCTGTGTCTATTACTCTCTAGCTATTTCAGTAGCATACTAGCTTTCTGAGTCTACAGTAGACAACCTATCATGCCTAGTTAATATTGACTCCACTGCCCTTCAAATTTGCTAACAGTATCTCAGTCACATAACTTTAGATTTGTTTCCTAGGTAAGACCAGATAGAATCAATGGTTCCTATAACCACCACTCTGCAACACACAGATGTGAAGTTGAATCTCAAATGTCACCTCTCTTCTACCGTGATACATTATGGTGGCATTTTAGTCAAGCATTTTTATGTCCATAATCAATAGCAAAAATCAACAGCAAAATGCATCTGGAACCCTGTTTGTAGAGATCTTTAACAGAACCTGTCTAAATCAGAGCATAGGTGGTTTCCTTCTCTCTTTCAATTTTCTTTCTTTTCATCTCTTCTCCAAAGATGGAGAAGAAAACAGTGGGGAGGATTTGCCTGAATGTCACTTCATTTCAATAATGGAGATGGGAAAATGAGCAGGCTTAATTATCCAGATTAAGTCTTTGGATTGATGAAATCAAAATAGGTAAAGTGTCAGCCCTCTGCTTTTCAAACCTGGAGGAGGCAGGCAGGAGAGAAAATGCAAACCCACCCTGATTTGCTGTTATCAATACACAATTATTCTTACTTCAATGTATCTATGACTTTAAAATAAGACTTAAAAAAACTGATGTTTACAGAGAAGGAAGCAGGATAAAAATTGCCCTCAAAATTAAAAAGATGAGATGAGCAAAATTTATTTTTAAAAAGGAAGTCAGAAGCACAGTTAATCCATAAAATTTGTTCATGAAGTCATTTCCTACTCTAGCAAGGGACTTCAAGTCCAACATGTAAACATCTAAGCACTGGAGAGGACCCAGCAAACCCCAGAATCCATAAAAGGCAGACCAGCTGACAAAAAGGAAAGAGGCAAATACTAAAGAAAATAATTCTCAGGGCTACGGAGAATGGTGACATTATAACTATCATCTCTGAGAATGTCTTATTTTAATAAGTCCTTAAAATCAAATATAGAAATGACATGATTCTAAAGTTGAAAATCAAGAGAGGTTTATTTTGTTGTTGCTGCTGTTGCTGTTGCTGTTGTTGCTGTTGTTGTTTTAAGCAATACAAAGCACAATAAAAAGTCTAGATGTGTAGTCTGTGATGGTCTAAATTCACCCAAAAATCCTTTAGGGTTAATGAGGAAGGACAAAAATTTCTAATTCCAAACAAGTCTTCATAACCATCATTTTACTAAGATCAACCTTGAAGGGTGATTGGATCATAGTAAACATGAATATTTCCTTCTCTAACAGCCCTAAAATAGGGAGTTTCTGGCACTATTAACGACTAAGCCACAAGGAATTAGTAATTTCTTAGATTATGTTATTTTTGTAATTTTCTTGCATGTGTTTTAGGATGAGAAAACCATTTAGTAAAAATTTTTGTGTGATCTCAAACATGTTTAATATGAATGTAGAATAACTCATCAAAATAGCAGACAGGTTTATATTTCCAAATATAACATTAAGTTAAACTGACTTAACAGTAGATATTAATTTTCTCTTTTTAAATATAAAGCATTTAATTAAGTAGTTCACTTTGCATATGCATTTGCAAATCTTATTTGATTATTTCAATACAATTTGTTCTAGTGGCCATTAGAATGGATCCTGGTTCTGGAAAGGCTCAAAGCATTAGTGTAGGGGAATACCAGAATAAGAAAGTGGGAAAGGGTGGATGGGGGAACACGGAAGGGAAAAGGGCATGTGGGACCTTTGGGGGGCAGGGAACCAGAAAAGGTGAAATGAAATGTAAATATAGTATATATCCAATAAAAAATAGTTGAAATTCAAAAAATAAAAAGAAAATACAAATAAGTAGTTCCTTTGTAATGATGAATGAATGCATTCAGTTCCTTAACTACAATGGCAGTATCGCTCATTTTCTATCACTGTCAATCTGAAAGATAAAAATACATCAATATTCTATTTTCTTTGGTCTTGTAGCCATGGATGTCCACTATACTATAATTTGTTCTTACTTAGATATATTTATGCCCTGTTCATCATCTGCCTTTTCCCAATTTTTATCTTTACTTAGATTAAAAGTGAAAAGTAGACATTTGATTCTGTTCTCTATAAGGCTCACAAAAAATCTATAAGCTAAAGTGGTGATTATTATTCTTATATTTACACCTATGGAGTCTCCTGATGTTATCTTTTTCCTATTATGTCATGACCATTGAAGACACAACATGGCTAATTTTCATTTAAAGAATTTGAAAATATCAATTGATTAACTCCATATTTGTTTTTAAATAAATTCTGAACTCACTCTTCCTCTTGTCATCAAACTTGTCAATTCTTCCTTATCACTTCACCACCTGCAGCTCTGGTGTGATCTGCCTAACTTAGGCTGTCAGTGTATCACCAGACTGCCTCTGGTGAAGAAACCTCCCATGACCTTTCACAGGTGATGAACCCTTTTCAGCCCTTCCATTTAAATGTCTCCTCCCATTTTATTCTCTTGCTACAACCTCCTTGTTACCCACTTCTCTTAGCTGGTTTTTAAAGACAACAATTTCCCAACATTCCATCTGCATCCTACAGCTTTGTTAGAGCTACTACAACAAAGTAATCGGAGGCCTAATGAATGAATGAATGGAGGCATGATGAATGCTGACTCACCACCACTGTTTTATGTATACTGTTTGGTTGTGGTTTAGTCCCTGGGAGCTCTGGTGGGGTTTCATTTGTTGATATTGTTGTTCTTTCTATGGAGTTGCAAATCCCTTCAGCTCCTTCAGTCCTTTCTATAACTCCTCCACTGGGGACTACATACTCAGTCCAATGGTTGGCTGAGAGCCTCCACATCTATATTTGTCAGGCTCTGGCAATCCTCTCAGACAACTATATCAGGCTCCTGTCAGCAAGCACTTCTTGGCATCTGCAATAATGTCTGGGTTTGGTGTCTGTCTATAGGATGGATCCCCAGGTAAGTCAGTCTCTGGATGGCCTTTCCTTCCATGTCTGCTCCACACATTGTCTCTGTATATTCTTAATGTTTATCAAGAGTTTGGTAGAGGCACCATTTGCAATCAACAGCGATGGAGGACTAGTAGAGTACTATGGTTGAAAACAACAGGGCTAATAGCAGTGAAGCGGAATAACCACCTCAGAGAAGGTCCCTGAAAAGGCTATTTAGAGGCTAACACTCAGCCCAGAGTTATAAGTTGGTACTCCAGTAGAAAACCCTGGCATCATTATCCTTCATTTCTCCCACTGTCTTCAGTGTATGGAGCATGCCAAAATCCAAAAGGTTTAAGTGTGTGTGTGTGTGTGTGTGTGTGTGTGTGTGTGCTCAGATGAGTGTGTATGTGTATGTGTGTGTGTGTGTGCTCAGATGAGTGTGTATGTGTATGTGTGTGTGTGTGTGTGTGTGTGTGTGTGTGTGTGTTTCATGTATATGGATCTGACATTACAAGGTAAACATTTAATTTTATGTGGAAATTTAAAAAATAAGACTAATAAAAAATGAGAAGCCATAGGAAGAGGAAGCAAAGAGGAAGAAGAGAGGAAGGGAGGGAGAAGGAAGAAATGAAGGACTGATTTATGCCTAGTTAATCATGTTAGTTAATCAGATATTTTCTTCATTGCTTTTTCAGGCTACAAATAGATGCACTAGTTAAATTCCCTATCTGTCCCCTCAGGAGGGCCTAGAAAACTATTAGGTAATTAACAGATATCTCTAAAGTGTCCTGTTGCCTGTGCAAGCAACTGCCCCAGCAATTAAATGTTGCATACAAGATGCAGCATCATAGAAGCAGTTATTGTCTCAATAGACATATTCTCTTAATAGATCTAATTCTACTGACGCTAAGAACTCAGCTTTACCTTTGCTTGACAGACAGCTGAGTCATCAAATGGAAAAATAACTTCTCTCACTTCAGACATCTATAAAATTAATAATAATAAAAAATACATAAATGTATAGAGCCTACAATCTGTTTAATGAACTTTTCCAAGTCAGGAAGTCTGTCTTGACTTTGTCCTTAGAGTAGACCAATAATTAAAATATTATCAATTTATGAAAAAGAAACCATGAAAGTGAATGAAATCAAGGGGATGCATATATGGATAAGATGGAGGGAGGAAAACAAAGGGGGAAATGATATAATCAAATTATAATCTCCCAAATTTAAATTATAAAATAAACACAATCCACTGTCTAGAAAATTCTTGCTTACCTTATCCTAGTTGCTCAGATCTATGTTCTTGTTATTTGGTTTCTACTTCCATCAAATAGTTGGCTTGTGTTTGAATAGTATGTGTGTCCCCAGGAATCCTTCCCCTTATGTGTTCTGGGTTCATACACTCAGCCTGACTAGAATGGTATCAAAATTATTGGATAAAAGCATAGTTTATGCTTCACAATTACTGCATAGAATTCTTATAGGTGCACCATATCCTATATTATTACTGAGCTGTTCCCCATCTGAAATTGTTCCAAATCATACTGTCATGACCATGTGGCTTTTCCATGTGAACATGTTCATACACATCTACTCTATACAACTTTTTGAGTGAAATTACTGGGTTGGAGATTTTGGTATACATTTCACAGAGTTGTAATTAGTTCCAGGGCTTTGAATAAGTGTGTGGCCCATCTGTAGAACTAACCATGTCCTCAAGCATAATTCTGTATATGGCCCACTCACAAACATAATTCAGTTATGCATTTATGTGTGTTTGTGTATGACTATAGGCATAGTTGCATGAGTGTATATATATGCATAAATATATGTGAGGAATATGGAACAGTTATTATATATAATATATTTATTTTGCATATTTCCTATACATATAGTATATGCAAAGAAATAAGAAGAGCAATTTGTCATGTAGGAGACACTTTGTTAAAATTGCCCAAACCTCTTTTTTACTGTGATAAGCAATCTTACTGTCATACAGTCTGATACTCTAATTCACTGTAGTCAAAAGGAAAAATAACAAACAACTATGATTTCTAAACTTCCTATCATTCAAAGTAGTTTTAACCAATTGAAGTTCCTCAAATTAATAATACTGACAAGTTTTTTCCCATTACTGAAACCAATAATCGTTCAAACTGTTTATACTACCTGGGGTGAAGGTGTCTGATGAAAAAGAATCTAGATCTTGCAGATTAAAAATCTTGGGGAATAGTTGGGGGGAGAGGAATTATGGGACGTATGGTGGGGGGGAACTGGGAAAGGGGAAAGCCTTTAGAATGTAAACATAGAATATAGAAAATAAAAATTAAAAAAAATCATTCAGATTTTACTAGAGATTTTAGAGATGCCATCACCATGCTTGCAGAAGATAGTGGATGGTGGTCAGAAGAATGGCAGGGAGTAGAATGAGTTCTTTCCATTTTGATCCAACATGGTGAACAATCTTCTTTTATTATACCCTGTCCATTTCACACACACACACACACACACACACACGCACACGCACACGCACACGCACACGCACACGCACACACACACATGCACACACACATACACATTTTTATATATATATATATATATATATATATATATATATATATATAATTGGGACATTTGTAACCCTCCTATCTACTGTCAATCCACCTCCCTCTGCCACTGAAACTTTTTACTACCCTCAAATTCCCCTCCTGCATTATGTCTCTTTTTTGATGCTATTGCTTTACTCAGAGTGGCCAATCCTCAGGAACCCAGAATCCATCTACAGTTGAAGACAAAGGATTGTCTTAACTTGTGTGTTTCCTATTTCACTGTAACACTTATAGTTCTTATGTTGTTTGAATTTTACCTCAAAAATAATGTGTGTGTAGTTAAAACATGCAACAGTGTCCTTTAAAATAACAGCAGACTAGTTGATTTTAGAATATGTGTATATTGAGTTATTTACCTTAGTTGGCAAAATATACATATTTGGATTTTGTTCACCCCATTTAACATGGACAGTACAGTTATCATAAGCAGTTTAGGGGTTTTCATACTCATATGTTTCACTAAGTTATCTAGCAACACAAGCACCTCAACCAATAATACAGACATTGACTGCATAAGATCCTCATAGAAGTGTAGTGAGATACAAAGCAACACACATACAAGTTCATATGGATTCATACTCACATATATGCATGCATTCATACATATACTCATATACATATACTGCAGCTAAATCCATATCATCAAGTCTCATAAAATACAACTTTTTCCTACATATTTATTTTCTCCTGTAAGTCATCTTCACTCAATAAAAGCCACATTTCTGAGGCATTTAGTGTGAGTTGCTATTTATGCCAGTCAATAATTCACATCATCTGCAAAAAACATGTTTATATCCTTTCCACACCCTTCAGAGATGAAAGGAAGGAGTCTGTGTGCTAAAATGGCCTCATGTGCCCAAATCATGCAAATTTCCTCAACCATTTCCTAGATTTGCAGATGTGAAAATTGCTTCTGGGAATTTTTTTCCTTGTGAGTAGGTATACAACGGTATGAATCTCAAATCAGCTTTTGTCCTGTTGCATAGTTCTAAAATATCACTCTGCCAATGATGAGAAAGATTGATTACTGCGGCATTGTGCAATACTGAATGAAGTCTAATCTTCTATTTTAGTCTTTTATGAGGCAACTGGATAAAAAAATTACAAATGCAAAAGACGTAGGTCCCTATATGCCTGTGCACAGACTTACATAAAATAGGCATGTATGATATGACAACCTAACAGGAATGAGCATTCTTGCAACACCAATAAACATGGGAAAGCCTCAGTGTTAAACACTAGGTAGAAGAACAACTGATAGGGTCTGGACAACATGTTACAGACAGATAGAAGTCCTTCAATGATGGTTTTTATTCTCTGAGGATCCTGGGATCACTTTCAATCTCAGCTTATTACCCACCAGGTAAAGAGGGACCAGTATGTTGTCCAGCTTCTAGAGCCCATTCTTGTTCATTTATTTCTGTACAGCATTCATATAACCAAGTATCTCATTTTGAGAGAAAAATTATGCTTCCAAGATACCTGAAAATCATGTGAACCTATGGAAGAAATATAGTCACAAATGGCAATCTTGAAAATAAGTTTATTTTCCACCAGGAAATTTAAGTTGGCCTTTTAAATCATGTAAGAGGTTTTATATGTAATGATAAAGTGTTTGGGTTAAAAATTTAATCCAATGGAAAATAACAGCAGCATTGTGTTTTAGTAAAACCTTTACCCACACTGAATGAATGATTTCAGCTGAGCCTGAAAGGTTTGGAGGCAGCCTTTTCAGGATGACTTTTCCTCTCTACTCTGTAATATTTATATTAACAGCTACAGGAATCCTTTGGCTTGTGTCTTGGTTACAGTTCTGTTGCTGTGAAAAGACACCATGACCAAGGTAACTTACAAAAGAAAACATTTAATTGGTGGCTAGTTTTAGAAGATTATTCTATGATCATCATGGCAGTAAGCATAGCAGCAGGTTGGCAGAAGAGCTTCCATCTTGATCCACAGGCAGGAGGCAGAGATAGACTGGACCTGGTAGGGGCATTTGAAACTTCAGAGCACACGCTAGTAACATAACAACTCTAATAAGTGGCATCTCCAATTCCTTCCAAAATGATGCCACTAACTGGAAATCAAAAATTCAGCTATAGAAGCCAGTGGGGGCTATTCTCAATTAGACCACCATATCTTATAATCAGCAAGCTGGCAGAAAGTATGGATAGAAGGCATAGATAATATATACCACTTGTCCAAATGTCTCCACTGTCATGGGCAACATCTGGAATCTAGGAAATCTTTGCAGCCTTTTTAAGGAAGCTAGAACTCAGAAGTGAGGGAATAGGAGAAGAATGATGGAGAGAAAAGTCAAATCAGTGAATCCTATACATACCCCAGAGGCCAACCCCTTATTGACTGCAATTCTGAAGCTCCCTTGGGGCTGAACTCTGCCTTAGCACAAAAGTGAACTGGGATAACTGTGATATGAAGTTTGGAATACAATTTTCTGTCTGTTATATCTGTTAAATATCATAAAACATTAGTGATAAACTAACTTAAAAATATGAGAGGTTTTCTTTTGTTACATTCAAAAATGACATGTACCAACCTCACTTCTATTTACTGTTTCTCCCACTGACTAAACTGAATTTGAGTAGAAGATTTTAAGTTAAATTCTATCAACATTTGATGGCAGCACTCATGGGGTTCAATATTATTATCAATATTATCTGGGTGACACACATTTTAGCTTTAAGATTTCTGTGGCGAGTTATTTCTGAAGAAAGCCAAATAATGAAAGAAGAATTTGAATATTTAATATCACAGAATCTTGACAAACATCTCAAACCACATTATTCTTGTCCTAAATATTACTCTTGAATTTGTCTTCTTAGAGTAAATATTCTTTGGCAAGCAAGTCCATTACATCATTCACTAATGAGTTTTTCTTTGTTTTTTAAATTTTTTATTTATTGAAAAGGGAAGTAAAGGGAAATAAAAACACCGATAAAATTAAAGATTTACATGGAAGATATTTGTGATAAACACGTTAAACTTGACAATTTTCATGGAGAATTAAAGAGTAAAGTGGTAGAAAAACATGTTAGAATTGAAGATTATCATCGAAAATTTCATATAGATATAATAATGGTAGGCATAAAAGTATTCCTAAGTTGATTAAAAGTGAAATTATAAACATTTTCTGATAAACTTGAAGATTTACATGGAAAATATTTCTGATAAAATTGTAGAAATATATAGAAAAACATGTTAAAATTAAAGACTATCATGGAAATTACATAGATGAAATGATAGGCATAAAGATTGAAGGTGGAATTATAAACATTTTCAGATAACATTGAAGATTTACATGGAAAATATTTCTGGTAAAATTCAAGAAATAGACACATTAAAATTGACTATTTCATGGAAGATTTTACATATAAAATTGTAGATATAAAAAGTCTTTCTAAATTAATTGAAGGTGGAATTAGAAATATTTTTGATAAAATCAAATATTTACATTGAAAACATTTCTGATAAAATAGAGGAAGCATATAGAAAGACACGATAAAATTGAAGATTATCATGGAAAATAATGCAGATAAAATTGTAGACATAAAAACATTATTAATTAATTAAAAGGGGAATTATAAACATTTTCTGATAAAGTTGAATATTTACATGAGAAATATTTCATTAGTCTATGTCTTTTTATTGGGGAGTTAAGTCCATTGTTGTTGAGATATTAGGGAATAGTGATTGTTGCTTCCTGTTATTTTTGATGTTATTTTTATGTTTGTGTGGTTATCTTCTTTTGGGTTTGTTGGAAGAAGATTACTTTCTTGCTTTTTCTTTGGTGTAGTTTTCCTCCTTGTGTTGGCAGTTTCCATCAATTATCCTTTGTAGGACTGGATTTGTGGACAGATATTGTGCAAATTGGGTTTTATCATGGAATATCTTGGTTTCTCCATCTATGATGATTGAGAGTTTTGCTGGGTATAGTAGCCTGGGCTGGCATTTGTGTTCTCTTATGGTCCGTATGAGGTCTGCCCAGGATCTTCTAGCTTTCATCATCTCTGGTGAGAAGTTTAGTGCGATTCTGATAGGTCTGCCTTTAAAAGTTACTTGCCCTTTTTCCCTTACTGTTTTTAATATTCTTTCTTTGTTTAGTGAATTTGGTGTTTCTATTATTATGTGCCAGGAGGACTTTCTATTCTAGTCCAGTCTGTTTGGAGTTCTGAAGGCTTTTTGTATGTTCATGGGTATCTCTTTCTCCAGGTTAGGGAAGTTTTCTTCTACAATTTTGTTGAAGATATTTACTGGGCCTTTAAGATGTAAATCCTCGCTCTCCTCTATACCTATATTCCTTAGGTTTGGTCTTCTCATTGTGTCCTGGAATTCCTGGATGTTTTGAGTTACCAACTTTATGCATTTTGCATTTTCTTTGACTGTTGTGTCAATGTTTCCTATGGTATTTTGAGCACCTGAGGTTCTTCTATCTCTTGTATTCTGTTGTTGACACTTGTATCTATGACTCTGAATTCTTTCAAGGTTTTCTATTTCCAGAGATATCTCACTTTATGATTTCTTTATTGTTTCTACTTCCACTTTTAGATCCTGGATGGTTTTGTTCAGTTCCTTCACTTGATTGTGTTTTCCTGTAATTCTTCAAGGGATTTTTGTGTTTCTTCTTTAAGGGCTTTTGCCTGTTGACACATGGTCTCCTGTATTTCTTTAAGGGATTTTTGTGTTTCCCCTTTAAGGGCTTTAACCTGTTGACTGATGTTCTCCTGAATTTCTTTAAGAGAATTACTTAAGCCTTTCTTGAAGCCCTCTATCAACATCATGAGATACGATTTTAAATCCTACTCTTGCTTTTCCAGTGTGTTGGGGTATCCGGAACTTGCTCTGGTGAGAGAACTGGGTTCTGATGTTGCCATGTGGCCTTGGTTTCTGTTGGTAGGGTTCTTGTGCTTGTCTTTCACCATCTGGTGCTAGTTCATATTCTTTTCTCTGGCCGGAGTTTGTTCTTCCTCTGGACCTATAAGCCTGTGTCCTTAATCCTCTGAGCTCAAAAGTGAAAGCACTGCTGGGAGATCTCTCTCTCTCTCTCTCTCTCTCTCTCTCTCTCTCTCTCTCTCTCTCTCTCTCTCTCTCTCTCCTGGTGTGCTATGCACAGAAGACTGGAGTTTCCAGGCTTCCTGGTGCAAATGGGGGTGGGGGTGGGCGGTGGTAAGACTTCATCCCAGCTGCTCCACTGATCTTAGGCCCTGTGTGATCCTAGCATGTCCCCTCCAGAGAGAAGGTGGAGATCTCACCTCTGAGATCAAAAGTGAAAGCCTGTTGGGAGAGCCTCCCTCCTGGAGGGCTATGCCCAGAAGGCTGTGGAGTCTCCTGGCTCCCTGGTGCAAATGGCCCACTAATCAGTTTCTCACTCTCTGTGTACACAAAGACATTGAGACTAAAATGGAGAGGTTGGAGATCCTCCTGAAAAAAAACAAGTCCTACCAGCGGGTCCATCCTCACCATTGCCTCCTAGTCTTCAGTGCCTTAATTCTTGGAGTCTTTGAATTGCTTTAAGAGTGTTACAAGTCATCTGGAATCCCTTCTTGCTCATTCTCATCCTTGGCCTCTGCAGAAGATGTTAAGCCTGTGTGAGAGTTATGATCTGCATATTCCATATTCTTTAGCCTCTGTAGATCACAAAGTCCCCAGTTCATCTTACTCTTTTTAGTTTCCCTTTACTTTACATATATAGCCTTTCTACTCCCCAGTTAGGGTCATCCTTATGATTCTCTTTATCATATTGTTCTCTTTATGTGTTGGTTTACTCACTGAATGAACCTGTTACTTTATTTTATATGTCTATTGTTCTGTATTGTTGAGCCAACTGTCCAAACATCTATGCTTCTGTCATATAACAGGAGATGCTGGGCAGAAAAGGATGGAAGCCAAATTTTTGAGAAAGAACTCAGTTCTTTTGAACTCATCTTTCTCAAAAATTTGGCTTCCATCCTTTTCTGCCCAGCATCTCCTGTTACTGCTTTGTTGCCTTCATAATTTCGCTGCTTGTCTTCATCCACTGAATTCCAAACTTCACATGCTTGCTCCTTAAATATAAAATAAAATACTCAAATTGAGTTATTTTTCTACTCCTATGTAACCAACAGTCCTTATGTGACGCTACACCCACACTGTTTAAACAACTCTTGCAGCCTCTCCTATCTCCACTCCTTGTTAGTGCCTTCTGCATCCCACTGTCTTCCATGAACCCTTGATTCCAGATTCAAGCCTGCTCTCACTGCTGTAGCTTCAGTTAAATGTGTATAAAATTGTCACATCTGAAACAAACCAAATGGTATCTTTAATATGTGGTAGATCTTTATGTTTTTGCTGCCTACGGGGGAAAAAAAACTCAACTTACTTTGGCTATGGAATAATTTTCTATTCTTCTATATAATTATGATTTATTACCAGAGCCTTAATTTAAGTCCTAACAACTCAAAGCTTGCATTTTTAGAAGCCTCTTCATTGCTTCCTGAAAAGAAGAGAATCAGCCCTTCATCTGTGTTTAATCATTTTGTATTCACACTCTCAGCAACCCTTTCCACAGAACAGATAGAAAATACAGAGCACTTCTAAAGTCTAACTGGGTTTGTATGCAACCCAGGAGATGCCAGTGTGCTGTAATGTTTTAAATTTATTCTCTTCATATGAGACACTTAGAAATTCATCCTATTTGCAAATGTGCCATTCCTCATCTTCCCAGGCTTACCGCTGTACCTGCTGACTCTCACCCATTTCCTTATACACCCTTGTTTCTCCACCCTCATTCTGGTCCTGAAAGCATCTTTCTCCTTGCAAAAAAACTCTAATTAAAGGCTTTATAGCAATTCATCAGCACAGAAAGTAAAGACAGACCTTCTTTGTGGTTCATTAGCTAACTAACCTAGTCTATAACATAAAGGCATATAGTTATTCAACAAACACCATATGATACAACAATCACCTCACATTACTAACATTCTAGATAATTAGATATGAAATAGTTGAATAAACATGTCCCTGGGGTATTGCGGTTTGAATAGGTACGACCCCATAGACTCCTGTGTTTGAATGTGTGACCTATGGAGGGAGTAGCTCTATTTGGAGGGGTGGCTTTGTTGGAGGAGGTATGGCCTTGTTATATAAAATGTGTCACTGTTGGGACAGGCTTTGAGGTCTCCTATCCTCTAGCTATGCCCAGTGTAGCACACTGTCACCTTTGTATCCTTTGGATTAAAATGCAGACATCTCAGCTCCTTCTCTAGCACCAAGTCTGCATAAATGCCCCTAGGCTTCTTGCCATAATGTTAATGAACTAAATCTCTAAAACTGTAAGTCAGACCCAATTAAATATTGTCCTTTATAAGAGTTGCCATGGTTATGTGTGTTTCTTCACAGCAATAAAACCCTAATAAGACACTGAATTTAAAAAAAAAAAAAAGATATAGCTGGGCGGTGGTGGCACACACCTGTAATCCCAGCATTTGGGAGGCAGAGGCATGTGGATTTCTGAGTTCCAGGCCAGCCTGGTCTACAGAGTGAGTTCCAGGACAGCCAGGGCTACACAGAGAAACCCTGTCTAAAAAAAAAAAAGATATTTAAATTTAAGGAGCATTACCTGAAGATTATATCATCCAACGGCAGACAAGCAAATATGACACACAGCCTAGCCGACTTCTCCAAAAATCCTTCCCCAGACCCTCTGGTTTGTATCATTTCTCAGTAGCACCATACACAGATACACACAAGCAGAACTTGAGCTAAGAAGTCAGTTCTCCTGAGGTGTATGGCATTTTTTTTTTACAATCTTCTGAGGTATATGACAAATCCTAAAATATATCTGTGAACAAAATCCATGATGGCTGGTTAAATATAGGATAAGTATAGCATAATTAATAGATAATTTACAGACTAAAACATCAAAGTTGGGAATGTAACATAGTTAATACTTGTCCATTATGTATTAGTATAAATGACAGTCTGTTGTAACATTTCTGACTGCATTCTCTGTTTCTCCATGGCCCCAAAAGAACAGTGTATCTTTACATATGGGACTATATCTGAATGCACTAGACCAAGTTTTATTGAAATAGGGATTATCTATGTGATAAACAATTTACTTGTGCTTCTTTAGTCACTCTCAGAAGACATCTACTGTGTGATTTGTCAGTGGAAGTATTGATTATTTTCTTAAGGGAAAAAAAGTTATTTGACTGCCCCATGGAGTTGCAACTCTCATTGAGATTGCTATTTTTTAACTCTCATGATAATATCCCAAAATATTCTCACCTATGTCTTTAATGGGAGATTAAAGTCATATATGCAAATGTTTAACTGGATAGCCCAGAAATCTACTATACAGTCACTAGCTCTTCCTCCAGTTCCCATAATGCAAACACATCTGGGCCTTTGTTGTCTGCTTGGGGTAATTAAAAACTTCTGTCTTAGAAGTGACTCAAGTCAAAAACTAGACATGTGTTTTCCTTGCTCCTTTGCTTTTCCAAATTTGAATAATTATAAAATCACTCCTGTATTTGTACTCAGGGACCCTTGGTATCCATGAATTTTCTATTGACCCTACTTTAAGCTGGGTCAAACTAATTTTTTTTTTACTTTTTGTTAATTAATTCTTTTATTCATTTACATTTCAAATGGTATTTCCCTTCCCTATAACCTTTCCAGACAACCCCATTCTATCCCTTGTCTCCCCCCCCTTTACATCTATGAGGGTGCTCCTCCAGGCACTACCCACTACCACCTCACCACTCAAGCATCTCCTTAAGCTGGGGCATCAAACCTCGACAGGACCAAGGACTTCTGCTCCCATTGATGTCAGATAAGGCCGTTTTTGCTACTGGAGCCATGGATCCCTCAATATATATATATGGATCCATATATATATATATATATATATATATATATATGGATATATATGTGTGTGTGTGTATGTGTGTGTGTGTATGTGTGTGTAGATAAAGATATAGATAGATATAGAGATAGAGAGATACAGATACAGATACAGAAACAGATATAGATATATACTTTGGTTGGTGATTTATTCTCTATGAGCCCTGAGTGGACCCTTTAGTTGTTATTGTTCTTCCTCTGGGGTTGCAATCCCCTTCAGCTCCTTGAGTACTTCTCCCTGGCTTTTCCATTGGGGCTCTTGGGCTCAGTCCAATAGCAGGCTTTGAGAATCTTCATCCGTATTGATCAGACGCTGGTAGACACTCTCAGGGAACAGCCATACCAGGCTTCTGTCAGCAAGTGTTTCTTGGCATCAGCAATGGTATCTGGGTTTGGTAACTGCAGATGAGCAGGTCTCTGAATTATCTTTCCTTCAGTCTCTGTTCAATTTTTTGTCCATCTTTCCTTTGGACAAGAGCATTTCTGGTTTAAAAATTTTGAGATGGGTGGGTGGCCCCATCCCTCAACTGGGGCCATGCCTATCTGCTGAAGGTGGTCTCCACAGGTTCCATTTCCTCTTTGTTGCTGATTTCAACCAAGGCCATCCCAGTTGAGTCCTGGGAACCTCTTGCTTCCCCAGTGTCTGGGACTTTCTAGTGGCTATCCCCAGTTTCCCAACCCCCACTGCTACATATTTCTATTTGATTTTCTGACCTTTTATACTTCTTTCTTATCCCTTCAAATACCTGATCCTGCCCTTTTTTTTAATCCTTCTCCCTCCTCTCTCTCCTCAAGTTCCCTTTCTCCCTCTACCTCCTGTGATTATTTTGTTCCCCTTCTATGTAGTATTGAAGCATCCATACTTTGGTGTTCTTTCTTAAGCTCCATATGGTTTATGGGTTGTATTGTGGGTATTCTGAGCTTTTGGTCTAATATCAACTTATCAGTGTTACACACCATGTGTGTTCTTTTATGTCTAGGTTACCTCACTCAGGATGATATTTTTCTAGCTCCATCCATTTGCCTAAGAACTTCATGAAGTAACTGTTTTTAATAGCTGAATAGTACAACATTGTGCAAACATACCACATTTTCTGTATTCATTCTTCTATTGAGGGGCATCTGGGTTGTTTCCAGCTTCTGGCTATTATGAACGATGCTATAAACATAGCAGAGCAAGTGTATTTGTTATATGTTGGAACATCTTTTGGGATATGTCCAGAAGTGGTATAGCTTGGTCCTCAGGTAGTATTTCCAATTTTCTCAGGAACTGCCAGATTGATGTCCAAATTTGTTTTACCAACTTGCAGTACCACCAGCAATGGAGGACTGTTTTTCTTTCTCCACATCTTCCCCAGTATCTGTTGTTATCTGAGTTTTTGATCTTAGCCATTCTGATTGGTATGAGATGGAATCTCAGTGTCATTTTGATTTGCATTTCCCTGACTACTAAGGATGTGGAACATTTTTTTAAATGCTTCTCAGACATTTGAGATTACTCAGTTGGGAATTCTTTGTTTAGCTCTGTACCCCATTTTTAATAGGGTATTTAGTTCTCTGGCATCTAACTTCTTGAGTTCTTTGTATATATTGGATATTAGCTCTCTAATGGATGTAGGGTTCATAAAGTTCTTTTCCCAATCTGTGGGTTGCCATTTTGCCCTATTCTTTTTCTTTCTATATTCTTTATTTACATTCCAAATGATTTCCCTTTTCCCGGTTCCCCCCTCCGCATAAGTCCCATAAGTATTCTTCCCTCTGCCCATTCCCTAATCAACACCCTCCCACTTCTCTGTCCTGGTAATCCCCTATATTGCATCAAGCCTTTCCAGGACCAGGGCCCTATCCTTCCTTCTTCTTGGGAATCATTTGATATGTGACTTGTGTCTTCGGTATTCAGAGCTTCTGGGCTAATATACATTTATCAGTGAGTGCGTACCATGTGTGCACTCACTGATAAATATATATTAGCCCAGAAGCTAATGATATTAATGATAAAATATCACGTAGGATGATATTTTCCGGTTCCAACCATTTGCCTAAGAATTTCATGAATTCATTGTTGTTAATTGCTGAGTAATATTCCACTGTGTAAATATACCACATTTTCTGTCTCCATTCATCCATTGAGGGACATCTGGGTTCTTTCCAGCTTCTGAATATTATAAATAAGGCTGCTATGAACATAGTGGAGCATGTATCCTTAGTGGAGCATGTATCCTTATTGCATGCTGGGGAATCCTGTTGGGTATATGCTCAGGAGTGGTATAGCAGGGTCCTCTGGAAGTGTCATGCCCAGTTTTCTGAGGAACCGCCAGACTGATTTCCAGAGTGGTTGTACCAGCTTGCAATCCCACCAGCAGTGGAGGAGTGTTCCTCTTTCTCCACATCCTTGCCAACAAAAAGAAAAGAAACTGAGGAAGAGCATTGAGCACATGGGCACAGCGGAAAATCTCCTGAACAGAACACTAATAGCTTATGCTCTAAAATCAAGAATTGACAAATAGGACCTCATAAAATTACAAAGTTTCTGTAAGGCAAAGGACACTGTCAATTGGACAAAACTGCAACCAACAAATTGGGAAAAGATCTTCACCAACCCTACATCTGACAGAGGGCTAATATCCAATATATACAAAGAATTGAAGAAGGTAGACTCCAGAGAGCCAAATAACCCTATTAAAAATGGAGTGCAGAGCTAAACAAAGAATTTTCACCTGGAGAATTTCAAATGGCTGAGAAGCACCTTAAGAAATGTTCAACATCATTTGTCCGTAGAGAAATGCAAATCAAAACAACCCCGAGATTTCACCTCACACCAGTCAGAATGGCTAAGATTAAAAACTCAGGAGACAGCAGACATTGCCCTATTCTTAACAAGAACTAGATGCTTCTATGCTTTCTCTTTACTTTTAATCATTTGCCACATAGTATTCATATTATTTTAGAGATTATCATTTTGTAGTACAAAATACTTTGTTATTTGTCTTAAAATAGATTTGACAGTGTGTGTGTGTGTGTGTGTGTGTGTGTGTGTGTGTGTGTTTTAAAGGCCCTGCACTCTAAAACTCTGTCTTCTTAACTTAGCTCTTCTCTGTTCCTGGATTTCTCACACCTCTCCATTATGTCCATTTTGGCTTTATGAATAATGCATATTTCATTTCACTTCTGGACATTCCCAGATGTTGTTTCTCATTGAATCCTGTATGTAGCAGCACTCTGATTCCTTTCCAGGAAGTTTCTGCCTTTCAGTAAAGATATATAGAAAGATCTTGATTCTTCACAATGAGGTTCTGTGCTATCTCATAAGCTGTCCTACTATGGCCACGGATATAGCAAGAATTTTATCCCATGAACAGTAAGACAGACCATTGGATATGTACTGAACCTGAATGATTATTTTAAGATGTTTTAATTTTTCTAACACTGATGGTGATTATTTATTATTAATATCATCATCATCATCATCATCATCATCATCATCATCATTAAACTTACTAGATTCCTAAATTGTTTTCACTTAATTTTCTACATAGCTAGTTTTCTTGATTTGATCTCTCATTGTCTAGAAAGATTATGAAACAAGTGCCCAAAACAAGGCTCATAAAAGTTGAATTTTCATTGTTAAAATACCCTGAAACAGTCATTATTGATTATTATACTTGACAGATCCAGGAAATATAAACTGGGTAATGCTTTCTCTATATAATTTTGAAGTCATGTCTCCACTAACTTCTAGAAGCCAGTAGTTTTCACTGACTTTTTTCAGATTTTAAACTGAAATATTAGAGTCTCAAAAGGATTCCTGTGATGAAAAGCTAATATCTCATAATTTTTCCATTAGCATTTTCTGCTTATCTCTGCTCTCACAACACTGTTTCTTTCACCACAACTAAAGAATAAATACACTGTGTTAGCTTTCCTGTTCTGGGATACTGTGTCATACACTGAGCTAATCTGTATGTCTCCTTGCCATCCTATAATCTATGACAGTTTCTTGTCCAGCAAAATACATGATAGTCAGGTATTTTGTAAATTGTGTCAGTTTTGCCTTGACCAAACTTGTTATTGCATCAGGCTATGCATTTGAGGGAAGAATGTTATAGAGAGATGTGACCCACCAGTCTTACAACTTTGATGGACTTCTGACACAGAGGTTTTTTTAGGTAACAAAGATTTTCTTCACTGATTTTTAATTCTCAGTGTTGTTTTTAAGCATGGAGCTTTTCTTTCATTATGTTAAGTTGTCACTGAACTCTGTCTGATGTGCTTGTGTATACACTGAAGCTATCTAAGACTCTCATTTACTTCTTTGATATTCTACTTTCCTGTATCTTTGACCTCATGCAATGCTATTTACTCCATCATTTATTAGCAGGTTGTTTATATGGTATCTTGAGTTGCTTACTTTTTGAGTAAATTACTGATGAAGATAACTTAAAAGGGATGTGTTTTTATGTCCTTTTCTGCTTGTTTTACACTGTAAAATGAGCCTTTGCTTTCTGATCCCCACACACTCAATACTGAAATACAAGGAGGGGTAATTTCAGCTTCTTCTTCTTTTTTAATAATTAAAAAAATCCGCTGTCCTATTTTGGCCTCTGAATCTTCAAAGCAATGACTCACGATTTGCAACATTCTTTGCCTCCTTCTGGCTTGCAGCTGGCAGGGTGGGCATCCTGGTTGTATGCCTTGGCTCTCTTGCTACAGTACTAGGGGAAGGGGAGCCAAGAGTTTGGTCATTCTGACACCAGACACTATAAGCAAAGTGTGGCTATGTTTTCTCTGGCAAATGAAGGAGATGGCCCCTGGTTGACATTGAATGGGTGGTTTTAGGTTACCAGCTGCCCAGCTCTGGGAACTTCCCCTTCCCTGAAGGCTCTCAGCCACCAGCATGAGGTAATGTTTCCTTTGTCTTCAGCAACACTTGTCACAACTAACTTTTTGACTATTAGATAAAAGCTAATTTTATGATTTTCTTTCTTCATTAAAATAGGTCATGTGAAGAAAACATTAAACAAAGCTGTCTTCCAGATTTGCATATTATAGTCTACCCTGGCTTCCTGTTTATTACTGAGTTACTTCAAAAGACTGAAATTCTAGAGTTCCTCAAAATGTGTCCACAAATTACATGCAACATTCTAAGCAAATAAAGGATTTTGGTTTAGTTTTTACAAATCTTATAACTAGAACAGACATGGGATATGAACAGACAAGTATAGGAAATCAAGAGTCAGCGTATCTAGTCAGTCACCCTATCTGCTTGGCATACCCTTCCCTATGTTTTGTTCTAATGATAGCTATGTCAAAGTTAATGCCTTTTGAATTAAGAGAGACAGGTAGTAATTAGATTTCCTAATTCTAGGAAGATTGGTTTTAAGAAAGTCACAAATGAGAGAAAAATAAAACTGGCTAAGATAGTGTCTTAGATAATTCATGGATTACAGTAGCTGCCTATCAAACTTTAATGACTACACATGAACTTGTTCTATATTTAATGTGTGCAGTAAATTCCCTTTAGGATAAATACATGGAAGGAGGATGACCTTATTAGTTAAAATGATGCTTGACATAATTTTAGAAATTATAGAAATCTTCCAAAGCTAGTAAAGCTTATAGTTGATGGAGTGTTTCTTGAGCATAATTTATTCCCCAAAGATGAAGAACCAAACTTCTAACTGGGCACAACAATATAGGTCCAGAAATGTCATGATGAGGTCATAATCTCCACTCATCCTTAAAATCCAAGTATGTCATTGGGGCTCAAACTTCTTCCTCCTCGCGTCTTGCTCCGTAAATGTTGCCACCATTCACTCTTTCTAGCTGCTCTCACTGTATCCTGTAGATTTTGTGTGGTTTGAATACTCCTTAAGATTAACACTAACATAAAAGCATGTTATGGCTGTCATTTGATCTATCATGAGTCTCTAGAATGGAAATTCTTTAAAGGTGAACTTTGGATGTGTTACTTATTTGAGGAATGTAGGAAATCTCCATGTCTGCCTGCTAATGTGCAATATTATGTGAGATGTGAAAACATTGATTTTGGAGAAAGACAGATCTGTTTACCTCTACTTCCCTCATCAGAACTGGAGGAACACTGGAGACTGGACTTACTTTCAAATCTTTCTTTCTATGTAGAAATAAGAACGTGTGCATGTGTGTGTGTGTGTGTGTGTGTGTGTGTGTGTGTGTGTGTGTGTGCTGGATACATACATATTCAAACATTTGTAATGAGGATATTTATTAATGACAAATTTTTGAGAGCCTTCTAGAATGTCCAGAGTTTAGGGTACTCCATTGGTTATATAAATAAGCAAGTTGAGAGAAATATGAATCTCACTTCTAGATGCTAAATGATAAAGTAGGGAACAGTTACATATCCCAGAGTGTTAAGAACTAAGATTAGATGTTAGATATATTACATGAAAAGAACCACTAATGTGACGTCAACTCACATTTGGTCTCACCCTTGGAGCAAGCACTTAGAGGGAGCTGTCAAGAATTTCTCTGCCTCTGTGATTTATGTTCCAAAGACACTGAAGAGAACAGCACTTTCCCCCTTCCCACTCCCTCCTTTGTGTAGATGTGCTCTGTAAACAGTCCCATTTCCCCTTCATGCCTTCCTTTCTTCGCTTCATTCTAATAATGACCTGTAAGTACAAGAAAAATTACTGTCAGGTAAAAGCTTTCTTAATAGATCCTGCAATGAAAATTATAATTACTTTAAAGCAGTAAAATTGTAATGCTAAGAGATAAGACTAAAATGTCTTCTTCCTAACCGCTCCATCACCGTTTCAGTGATACAACCTGAAGTCCTGAGTTTTCTCTCCTCAAGAACTAACACCCACAATGTCTTCACCATTCCCCTGCTTAGGAGGGCCATTTCCTTCCATTAGGATGAAATGAAAAGGAGATCTGCCTCTTAGAATTAGTAGTAAATATATGTATTTCAGTGGAGTTTGCACAAACCTATGCCTCACAACTAAAACTGGCTATCTATCCTGTTGACACTAGACAAGTGTACATCATAAATTGTGTTTGCTGTGTAAATAAGTCTTGTAAGATAATATGGATCACATACTTTCATAACAATGAAGTGTTTTTTTAAATTGGATAAGCGCTATGCTAAGTGCATATATATATCATTTTCTTTCATCCATTTAACAGTTCTTATTTCATGTGCTAATATTCTTCTTGGCAGTTGTAGAATCTGAGATTTAAATACACAAAGTCCATGAGAAGTCCATGTTCAGTTAGATACAAGCACACTGAAAATGACACACACCTTCTTTTTAGTCATGATTTCCTCATTTGTCTATAGATGATACAGTACCTGGATTTAAGAAAGCATTTTCCACACACATGGAAGTAAATTTGTGTTCATCTCTATCTTTGAAAGAAAAACCTTTTCTCTAAGAAACCAGAAGAGATTTTAGAAATGGCTGAGATTACATTTTTAAATTGTTTTACAGTAGCTACGTGACTTCATAGTTAAAGATACTTGCTAGTAGTCAATGAGTTTCATTCAGCATGAATTTTTCTGACAATAAACACACTGAATTACTTAAGTTTCAGTAAAATCAGTTTTGTGCTTGATTATCTAAGGCAGTGTTTATTTTATTTCAGTCCAATAAATACTTGTTGAATGTCTGCTATGCGCAAATCACAAATGCCAATATAAGGAATATCACTTTGGGTTTGATGGGGTAACACATACCATGTTGAGGATAGGCACACTGGGAAAAGAGCACACATAGGCCAATCAGACTTCATTAAGGGAGAGAAGTTCTTCAGGTCTGTTGATTCTAATTGTATGTGATTTGAATATAAGTCAAAGTAAGTCAGATAAGAGAGAGGGGTGACAGCATAATGTAGGAGATATCAGAGTGAGCAGATGCCCTGGAGACGCTGAAGCATTTGCTTAGAATGTGTCATGCCCCACTGCCATGTTTTGGGAGATAGAGGTCATGAAAAGGACACTAGCAAGCTGGAAAGAACAGAGAAGTGTGATGTGCAGAAGGTTGTTTTGTGGTACAGAGTGACTGGGTGCTTGTAAATAGAAGTCATATTATAATGCTCAAATACACCAAATACACTCCAGTGAATGTGACTGAGAATGTGAAAGGAATGTAACACAGCTCTTCTTTGCTTTATTCAATACCCTTGGGCTATGCACATGTGTCTAAAGAAAACATTTCCAAATTGATGACTAGTAAAACAATTTCAAGAACACAGGGGAATTAAACTCAATAGAACATGAAGAAAAGGGCCAGCCAGAGAGGGAATAAGGCTTGAAGTACCTTGTTTCCAGTTCAGATGGAATAAGAAAAGAAGTGATGGAGAGGTTCGGATGGTATTCTATCAGTCGACCTCTCCACACCCTTATTGTCTGCCCATGCCAATAAATGAACATCAATTCAGCTTTTGGATTACTCTATAGGGTAGCTCATTTTTTTAGCTCTTTAAAGAAGATTCACTGAGCATGTGCATGTCATAGTTAACATGTGGAGACATCCTGAACATGGAATGGCTTTCTAGAAAATGGATGCACTAAGTACCTTATTGCACAATGATAAATGCATGTGCAGTCTAGAATGGTTTTCTAGGGAACAGCTAAGCAACTTCAATAGCAGCATACAGGAAAACTGTACAATGAATCTCTTTGGTCAGTACTTTTGCCAATTTCCTCTGCATTTTTATATATTTGAAGGTTGTAGATTTGTGGCATCCATGATCCCATTTGTATGTTCCTCCTTCCTTTGATGAGGAGTATATTTTTCCTTATTTCAGCGTTTTCTATCAAGTGTCCCAGAAAGTGCACTACACTAACAATCATGGATACAAATATTAATGATTGCTAATAAAAAATAGAATCTTCCAAACAAGTGAAACTTCTCAATCAAGTTTCCAGAATATTGTGAAGCTATTCTAAAATGTAGAGTATATAGTCAGAGACTGAGATAAAGGAATAATATCACAAGCTGTGTCATCAAGGTTGCGACTCTTCTCAATAAAAAAAGTATAAAGGTCACAAGGAAATACCATAAGAATAACCTTTATGAGATGACTACATATGTTTACTTTTTCTTTCTTTAAAAAATGTGTATATTTGTTTGAATATAATTAACTTCCAAACTTTTCCTTTTTGATGAACACTGGCATTTCATTTCTTAGCTATAAAGAGCATTAGCCTACAAACAAAGGTTACTTGATGAAATCAATAATATTTAGTTAGAAAATCCTTGAGATTATTTAGAAACTACTTTTCTTAGTTTCTCTAGTTATGTACTCTGGTTCAACTAAGTATAATTTATATAGTTCTTACCTGTGGAATAACCTTCAGTCAGGCAACAAAGCCATCAGGCTCAGGAAAATTTCAATATACTGACATTTTTCTCAGATGTATCTAGTCTACCACATACAATTATGTAACCAAACATAACTAAAACATAGTGAGAAAGAGAGACAGTGATAGAGACAGAGACTAAGAAAGATAAAGAAGGGATAAAATTAGAGAGATAGAGATGGAGAGAGACTAAGAAGAGATGATGACAGAAAGAAAAAGGGAGACAGAAGAAAGGGAGACAGTAAAAAGAGAAAGATATAGGTAGAAAGAGAGAAATGGAGACTTTCTTTAAAGTCCTCCAAAAACTGGATCCATCATTTTATAAGATTTATTACTGTTGTACACTCATATTTCTTTAGTTATTGAATCTATGCCATTTCTATTTGCAAGTTATATATTTTTTCTTTCTATTTCCTATTAGATATTTTCTTTATTTACATTTCAAATGTTATTCCAATTCTTCCTTCCCCCTCCACAAACCCCTATCCCATCCCTCCTCCCCATGCTTACTAACTCACCTACACTTGCTTCCCTATCCTGGTATTTCCCTACAGTAGGGCATCAAGCCTTCACAGGACCAAGGGAGTCTCCTCCCACTGATGTCCAACAAGGCCATCCTCTGCCAGATATGCAGATGGAACCATGGGTCCCTCCATGTGTACTCTTTGTTTGGTGTTTTAGTCCCTGGAAGCTCTGAAGGTACTGATTGGTTCATATTGTTGTTCCTCCTATGCTACTGCAAAACCCTTCAGCTCCTTGAACCCTTTCTCTAACTCATCCATTGGGTTTCCTGTGCTCCGTCCAGTGGTTAGCTGACAACATCCACCTCTGTATTTGTCAGGCATTGGCAGAGCTTCTCAGGAGACAGATATATCAGGCTCCTGTTACCAAGCACTTGTTGACATCCACAATAATGTCTGGATTTGGTAACACTATGGATGGATCCCCAGGTGGGGCAGTCTCTGGATGGCCTTTCCTTCAGTTTCTGTTCCACACTTTGCATCTCCTTCCATGGGTATTCTGTTACCCCTTCTAAGAAGGACTGAAGTATCCACACTTTGACCTTCCTTCTTGTACTTCATGTGGTCTGTGAATTATATCTTAGGTATTATGAGTTTCTAGGTTAATATCCACTTGTCAGTTAGTGTATACCATATGTGCTCTTTTGTGATTGGGTTACCTCAGTCAGTATATTTTCTCATTCCATCCATTTGCCTAAGAATTTCATAAATTCATTGTTTTTAATAGCTGAGTAGTATTCCATTGTGTAAATGTACCATATTTTCTGTATCCATTCCTCCATTGAGGGAGATCTGGGTTCTTTCCAGCTTCTGGCTATTATAAATAAGACTGCTATGAGCATAGTGGAGCATGTGTCCATATTACATGTTGGAGCATTTTCTGGGTATATGTACAAGAGTGGTATAACTGTGTCCTCAGGTATTGCTATGTCAAATTTTCTGAGGAACCCCCAAACTGACTTCCAGAGTGGTTGCACCATCTTACAATCCCACCAGCAATGGAAGACTGTTCCTCTTTCTTCATATCCGCCACAGCATCTGCTGTCACCTGAGCTTTGGATCTTAGCCATTCTAAATGGTATGAGTGGACTCTCAGGATTATTTTGATTCACATTTCCCTGATGACTAAGGATGTTGAATATTTCTTTAGGTGCTTCTCAGGCATTTGGAATTTCTCAGTTGAGAATTCTTTGTTTAGCTCTGTACCCCATTTTTAATAGGGTTATTTGACTCTCTGGAGACTAACTTCTTGAGTTCTTTGTATACCTTGGATATTAGCCCTCTATCAGATGGAGGGTTAGTAAAGATCTTTTCCCAATTTGTTGATTGTCGTTTTGTCCTATTGACTGTGTCCTTTGCCTTACATAAGCTTTGCAATTTTATGAGGTCTCATTTATCAATTCTTGATCTTAGAGCATAAGCTATTTGTTTTCTGTTCAGGAAATTTTCCCCTGTGCCCATGTGCTCAAGGCTCTTCCCCAATTCCTTTTCTATTAGTTTCAGTGTATCCATTTTTATGTGGAGGTCCTTGATCCACTTGGACTTGAGATTAGTAAAAGGAGATAAGAATGGATCTATTCGCATTCTGCTACATGGTAACCACCAGTTGAACCAGCACCATTTGTTGAAAATGCTGTCTTTTCCCCACTGGATGACTTTAGCTTTCTTTCAAAGATCAAGTGACCATAAGTGTGTGTGTTCATTTCTGAGTCTTCAATTCTATTCCATTGATCTAACTGCCTGTCACTGTACCATTACCATGAAGGTTTTATCACAATTAATCTATAGTACATCTTGAGGTCAGGGATGGTGACTCTGCCAGAAGTTCTTTTATTTCTGAGAATAGTTTTGCTATCCTGGGTTTGTTGTTATTAATTTGCAAATTGCTCTTTCTAACTCGATAAAGAATTGAGTTGGAATTTTGATGGGGATTGCATTGAATCTGTAGATTGTTTTCAGCAAGATGACCATCTTTACTATATTAATTCTGCCAATCCATGAGCATGGGAGATCTTTCCATCTTATGAGATCTTCTTCAATTTCTCTCTTCTGAGACTTGATGTTATTGTCATACAGATCTTTCACTTGCTTAGTTAGAGTCACACCAGGGTATTTTATTTGCAACTATTGTGATTTCTTAAGCCATTGCCAAAAAAAAGAGAATGTTGGATACATATCCCAGTGGTTTCTTTATTCTAGAAAAGAATTCCCAAATTGAATGATTTTTCTCTCATCAATTCTATGCTTTGCTGATAGTTTGGTTATTACAACAAGTGAGTCAAATACAACACATACTCATTTAACTGGAATATTATCTCAGGTATACAAAGGTATGAATTCTAAAGATTTTCAAACAGCCAGCAGAACTCTCGGTGTTAGGCTAGCACACATGTTGCTACTAACAAAGTTACTTGGAAGCAAGGAGAGTCTGTGGAGTTCTTGTTTATCACAATTATGATGATTTTCTCAGATCTAATATAAAGTCTGTCATAAATTGAATATGTATTAAAATGACATTTCCTTTTGATGAACTCAATACGTTCATCATGATAAAACAAACTTCTCTACTCATAACTACATTCTTTACTCAAAACATACCTCATCCTGGTAGAAATATCATAGACAACTACATATTTTCCTAATGCAGAAATTGTATGATTTGTACAATTTCGTTTTATTCTTTTTGTCTGTATCTCAAGTTGACTATGATTTTATGTTCTTAGAGTATCAGTATTTTGCCTTCGAGTTTACTGTGATGATCTTTTTTAAGAGAGGGACCATTCAGCCGGGCAGTGGTGGTGCACGACTTTAATCCCAGCACTTGGGAGGCAGAGGCAGGTGGATTTCTGAGTTCAAGGCCAGCCTGGTCTACAGAGTGAGTTCCAGGACAGCCAGAACTATACAGAGAAACCCTGTCTCGAAAAAAACAAAAAGAGAGAGAGGGAGAGAGAGAGAGAGAGAGAGAGAGAGAGAGAGAGAGAGAGGGGGGGGGGGAGAGAGAGAGAGAGAGAGAGAGGAGGGACCATTCAAACATGTTACACTTAATAATATTAATAACACAGCTTTGTTCGGCTTTATGCTCGACATATTTTCTATTTCTCTCCCTTTAATCATAACCTATGTTACATACATTAAACATATTCTGTGTTATTTTTATTTACTTTTTTATTAAGGTTATTGAAATTCTTGTTTCTCAGGTCCATTAAATTTGGAAATATTTTGACCATCACATACTTTGCATGTGTTCTCCACTCATTTTTCTTACTATGAGGAATTCCAATAAGATTATCCTATGGCCTACTACTATTCTGTTTATGTTTTAAGTAGACACATTTTGGATGATGTCTACTCCTACCTTTAATTTCAGTTTTCCTTTTCTTCCCACTGAATAAATTTTTGTTATTCCTTTCAAATAAATTTCTCATCTGAATCACTTTAGTTCTCATTTTTACCAGTTTAAGCTTTGATTTGAGCTTTCCTTTACTTTTTGTCTCTCTACTTTAATAACCCATGCCATGCTTTAAAACAATTGTAGTCTATTTTAAAGAATAGTTTTATGTCAGTTTTCATTTTGTTTCAGCTGATATATTTTATTATATTTATTTATTTTTCTTCATGACTTTCATGTATTTCTAGAAGTCATGCATTATAAAAACACCCAAGAGTGAGTCTTGGCGATTTCATAATCTCGTGAGTCTGCCAGACCCTTATGTTTGAATTAAGTTAATTTCATTAGGGACACATTAAACATTCTGAGCAGGCCTCTTAGTTTGTTAGGTGGAATCTGGAACAAGACTTAATCCATGGCTAATTAATTATAGCTATAGAGGTAAATTCTTTCTAAGTAGTTCATCCAGTATACTAAGAGCTGTGAGGCTTCCCAGAGTAGCAGGGAGCAATAGGCTGCTGATTTTCTCTGTCTTTATGACTGCAGGGCATTTCATCTTTTCTTATGTGCAGATCAGTTTCCTTCCCGGTTCAAGTTCTACTATGCAATTCCTGATGAGTATTCAACCTCAAAACAGAGGATACTTAAGTATCTATCTTCTTCATTCTCTCTGCCTGCCTGTTCCCCCAAGTCAGGATTCAATGGCCCCACTGAATTTACCTGTACTTCTTTCCTACAACATGGGAACACTTTTTCTTATTTTAATGTGGTACTTGGGATTGAACAAAAGACCTCATCCCACTAGCAAGTACTTTGCCACTGAGCCACTTCAGGTGGAAACTCTAAATAAAATAAAATCTGTTTTTTTACCATTCACACTACTTATTTATAACTTCTCAGCAGAAGCTTATCTTTATCACCACATCTAATTTATCTTACAAAATAATGTTTGTAGTCCTATCTATCTTTACTCTTTATATGATTGAAAAGCCTTTTTTCTTACATGTGTGTAGCTGCTTTATATCTGTGTGTTATACAGGCATGCTTTTGCTGTAGCATTTTTCCTTTGCAATTTTTAATGTCTCACTATCTTCAAATTGGGTTATGAATCAGCCTAGCTTTTTAGATAAGAATATTTGCAACTTTGAAGGTTATTTCATTTGAATGACAACAGCAAAAAACTAATGACAGGTGACTTCGAAAATCACTTCAGTGCCTTGCAAAAGACCCAAGGGATGTCATTTGCAAGAGAGAAAAATAAAGAATAGCTTTATCTTCTAGTTCTTCCTGGGGGAGAATTGGCAACAATGAATTCAGCATCTTTTGCCAAACAAATGAACATTAAAAAGAAATCATATATTGTTGGCAGTGTCAGGAGAAGAATGTTAACAAAAAGTATTTTGTCTTCATGACTTTTATTTGTCCTCTAAAACATTCATTTCAGCAATGACATGTGGGCAGCCAAAAAGAGGCATGGGCATTTTGTCCTCTTTATAAGTATAATGAAAACATATCATGACCTAGGAATTTGAAGTGGTTGACAAATCTGCATCTAATTTTAGCACAGTTGGAAGCAATGTACATCTAAGGTGATAGCAGACATGGACACAGATGCTGAGCTCCACACCTTTCCATGGGTGTTAGGAACTTACCCAACAAACAAGAGTCCCACAGTGGACCATCTTAAGTATTTTGAGTATCTTTTTGTCATTTCTCAACGAATTGGTAGGAAAATGGGGGCTATATTAGATTCTCTGACTTTTTTTGACATAGTTTTTAAAATCAGTCAATTTCAGGATATCATTTGTCATTCTTCTACTATGATTAAGCACCATGAGTTTCTATGAATTAAAGTACAAACTTATAGGAAAATTGTTATTGTTTGTCATTTCAATTACCTATACATTGTTATCTGAATCTTCGTTTGTTTAGATGAACAAAAGAAGGCATGGAACCATATAAATAAACCTACAAAATAACTGTGTTATTAACCAGGAGATAAAATTATATATTTCCTTATATTTCTTGAAATAATGGTGTGGCCCTTGAGGTAGTTACCTCAAGAAATAATTTCAGTTTTTATTTTACTGACAAGAATTGTTTCTATTTTGCCAGGATCAATTACTACAGTTAATGAAAAGAAGAGAAACTCTAACTGTGTAACTATCATTCACACAGTTGCACATGTCAGTGAGGAGAATGCATTTTGGGATCAAAGTTCATGCTCACAAGCCAGAACCACCATTGTTTACCATAGTGATAAAAGCAGATTGACTGATGAGAATGATGTAATTGTTAATGCAACAGCCTTGATACAAACAGAAATGATTCCTATAAAGAGATTTAGTTATTTCATAAGTCTTGCCAGGGAATATACAGAAAACTAAGGTCCAGTCACTGTCTTTCACAAAAGAGAAAGGGCCTTGACACAAATTCTCTATCCCCACCAGACACAATGCAGTTGTTAGAGCCATAAAGGGAACTAGCTGCTCTCCTACAGTTACTGAACCAACACTGTACATTTATTCAACAGTTGAACCAACCATCAAAGATTGGTTATAATATGTCCCAAATCTGCTCATACTTTGGGAGATATGCACTGTATATCTAAATTGCTCTACAAATGATCTCTGAAAATCGACAAAGGGATTATCTGGGTTTAGAAATTGATGAACTTGAAAACTGGGTCTTCATTCAAGGTGTGTTCACTTAGTTATACTGTCACACTACAGTTAGGATCGAGGGATAAGTTCAAGGTGTTCAATAAAACAATGCCCTGATTGACATCTCCCTAGAAGTCAGCAGTCAATACAGCATGCACTGAGAGAAAAGTACATCAGACTGGCGTCAGGGCTTCAAGCCAAATTGCCACTACATCATCATCCCTAGTTTTGAATAATCGCCATTGCCTATTGGTCTCCTTATTACCATTCTTGTCAGTGGAAAAATACTGAGTAAATTTTCATCTTTCTTACAAGCCTAAGGCAGGTAGTGTATTTGATTTCCCAATACAAGTAGGTTGTTTTTCTGCAAGAAATTTCAAACAAATGATAAAGAGAGCTAGCAGTAACACTCATCACAGGTGAACTATGTGCTAAAGAAATAGAATGCTTGCGTAACATAGAATTTCCATCCTTTACTTATTTATTTATTTATTTATTTAACTTTACTTATTTAACTTGATTAGTTCACTTTGTTGTTCAAACAAATAAAATTGTCAGAGTTGTGTTTCATATTTTTGAGAATTCAGAGCCTGAAATTGAAGACCACTTCAAGACAAATTATATCACAAAATAGGTATAAAACTATATAACCTTTTAAGAGCCATAAAAACAAAATGACCCTGTTTTAAGTTGTAGCTGATTGACTATTTTATATGTGTGCACACATACACATGCATTAAATGGGTAGAAAAACAACTCAGTCAACTGTATATTCTGTCAAAAATGTCCATGTACATTTGATACTAGTTACTTGAGTTTTGACTAAGTGGGATTCACTATTAAAAGTGTATATTGATCAAATTATGCCCTAGTGTCCTTAAACTCCAAGAAGCTTCACTGTTATAGAATCAGTGGAGCCACAGGCTTGAACTCTGTCAATGGTTTGTATGACCTATCACTGTTTTACCATATTTCTCACCACTTCAACTCTAACCCAACACTATCAAGGAGTAGCCTCAAATAGGTCATATGCCATAGGAGTAAATGATTACTTCCTTACCTGCTGTGACTTAAAATGACCATAGATCATTAAACTAAATTCTCAGGAATGTAACTAGTGTTGCAGAGAGGTAAGTACTTGGCCGTGGAGCTGCAGTGTCTGTCTGCATTCCCTATAGCCAGGCTCTGTGGGTTCTAACTTCCTGCCTATATCTCTCCCCAGCTCTGTCACAAAGGTGAGCTACTGACCCTGAAGATGAGGTATGTGGCTTCCTTGATACTCATCCCTATCTTGGTCTGTCTTTTATGCCTAGCTTTAAAGCTCAACCTAGACTTTTCTTCCCTCTTTTTTGAGCATCTGCCCTCTATCAGGACCTTTTCTCTCTTGGTGTCATACTAACTACAAGTAGATGATCCTTTCAGTCAGGAGCCTGACCTTTCAGTTCCTAGGGGTTCACTCCTCCAGGGAGCACATGGTTTTTTCATCTAGACAAGCTTCCCTTAGTCACTTTCCAGATCCACTCATGACCAAGGATGGAAAATCCTTCTCTATATTAACAATCTACCTAGCCTACACCTAACTCAGAATAAGTAGATCCTGCTCTGCCTAGTTGTGAATTTGTAGTCACAGCAACCAGATACCCATAATCCCATTCTTCTGTCACTCTTCCATTTCTTTGACATAAGCATAACTACTATGTGTATACATGCTCAGTATTAACTTCCCCTCTGCAGTTAGTTAGGAAAACTATGTACATTCTAGTGGATAATATTGGCTTATTTCTTTCCCCAACAGTGCAATAGATAGAATTGCATACTGAGTGACAGAATTAACCTAAGAAAAAAAGCAAGCATACCTACACTGGCAGGTCCCAATTTAAGTTCTGGATTACTAATTTCCTTGTATTTCATTCTCCTGCCCTCTTACTTTCATATCTCTAACTCACCCCCTCCTCAAGCTTCCAACACTTCCTCCTCCACTATCTCTCCATACTTGTTCCCTAACTTTTGTTTCTCCAAGAACACAGAAACTTTCCTCAGGACTCCCACAGACTCTGCAGTTCATGGAGTATGTCCTCCTCCCTTGTGATCAATACTGTCTTGTCTAGTCACTGAGGCAATCATAATCTCTCTAGTTCATGAGCACAATTTTCTTCACAAATAAATCATGTTCATCATAGTGCACATATGCTCTGGTTTTATCTTAAGCCAATAATCATTTCCCCAATTTGCCTGTGCAACTCCTCTTTCTACTCTGAGCAGAACAGTGCCTCAAAGGAGCTGCATGTCCTATGACTTCACTCTTCCTTTCACTTCTATCCATTCTGATTAAAAATCTATTACTATAACTGCACTGCGTTGCACAGACACTTGTTTTCTCCATGTACATTTTTTCTTTTTTCTTTTTTTTAATTATTGTATATATTCTATATTTACAATTCATTTCCCTTTTTCTGGTTCCCCACCCCCAAAGGTCCCACATGTCCTTTTCCCTCCCCCTGCTCCCGCATCCACCCCCTCCCACTTTACTCTTCTTGTACTCTCCCACAATGATGTTTGGTCCATGTACATTTTTAATGAGTAGAATCTGGGCTTTAAAGTTCTCTTCTTATTCAATGAGACATGTTTCACTCTTCCTGAATGGCATAGGTGGTTTGAATAAAGGGATATTTAAACTTTGCTCCTGTAGCCTGACATGACTAGTTGTCATTGTGAACCATTTCAAAGAATGTGGTAACTTGCGTGTGCCTAAAAGGAGGGATCAGAACCAAAATGTTACCCTAAGTGAGGACTGCATAAGCTTTTCTTAATTGACCTATGGAAACTTTAATTTGTTTATGTGTCTTTCCATTGCTTTCCAGCATTTCAGGACATCTAAAAGCTATTACCAACATTTTCCTGTGCATAACCTCTACATGTGAAAACCTAACAGTTACTAAATTTTGTAAATATGTAAATTTTTGATTTTGGTGTAGATGCATTTGTTTTGTTTGTTTATTGCTCCTGTCAGCTTTATTCAATAAACTTGAATTTTGAGGGTTGCACTGACCCCCAAAAAATCTATTATTATAAACACACTCAAAAACCAAAGCTGTTTCCTATATGTGGGATATGTTCTTCTAGTTGGGCTGCCTTATCTGGCCACAGTGGGAAAAGAAGTATCTAACCTCACAGAGACTTGAAGTATCAGGGTAGGGGAATACCAGCGGGGTCTCCACCTACTCAGAGGAGAAGGGAAGGGGAGATAGGAGAAGAATTGTGGGAGGGGTGACTGGGAGGGTGCAGTGAGTGGGAAGTAAAGTGAATAACTAAAGAGTAAATTTAAAAATGCATTTCTGAAACTAATGTTAATGTTCACAGCTTACTCTTCTATGCTGCCAGCACACTGGGAATTGAGTGGTGTCTTTAAAGGGGATGAATTGTTATGAAGTAACAGAGTTATCAAGAATTTATACTCTACCCTCTTCCTTTTCTTTCAGGTTATCCTACACTTATGTCCTCAGACACCCTCATTCCATGTTCTGATTCTAATATTTTACAGGCAAGTCCTTCTCCATTTTCCCTTGTCTTTCTTCTGTGCCCTATACAACTAAGACACCACAGGCTTAGCCTTTGGACCTCATCTTGTTTCTATATGGATTCATACTCATACTAACTCCATTACTTCACATTTCACTTTAAGGACATTAATATTTCCCCTCTTTTTTCTTTTTTTCTTTTTTTTCTTTTCTATATTCATTGTATATATTCCAAATGACTTTCCCTTTCCCAGTTTCCCCCTCCCACTAAATCCCATGAGTCTGCTTCTCTCCACCAGTTCCCCAATGAACCCCCTCCCACTCCTCTGTCCTGACAATCCTCTGCAATGCTGCACGAAGCCTTTCCAGGACCAGGGCCCTCTCCTTCCTTCTTCTTGGGAATGATTTGATATGTGGGTTGTGTTTTGGGTATTCTGAGCTTCTGGGTTAATATCTACTTTTCAGTGACTGCATTCCATGTGTGTTCTTTTGTGAATGAGTTATCTCACTTAATATGATATTTTCCAGTTCCAACCATTTGCCTAAAAATTTCATGACTTCATTGTTTTTAATTGCTGAGTAGTATTCCATTGTGTAAATATACCACATTTTCTGTATCCATTGATCCATTGAGGGACATCTGGGTTCTTTCCAGCTTCTGACTATTATAAATAAGGCTGCTATGAACATAGTGGAACATGTGTCCTTATTGCATGCCAGGGAATCCTCTGGGTATATGCCCAGGAGTGGTATAGCAGGGTCCTCCGGAAGTGTCATGGTGAGTTTTCTGAGGAACCAACAGACTGATTTCCAGGGTGGTTGTACCAGCTTGCAATCTCACCAGCAGTGGAGGAATGTTCCTCTTTCTCCACATCCTTGCCAACACCTGCTGTCTCCTGAATTTTTAATCTTAGCTATTCTGACTGGTGTGAGGTGAAATCTCAGGGTTGTTTTGATTTGCATTTTCCTGAAGACTAATGATGTTGAACACTTCTTAAGGTGCTTCTCAGCCATCTGAAGTTCTTCAGGTGAAAATTCTTTCTTTAGCTCTGTACCCCATTTTTAATAGGGTTATTTGGCTCTCTGGGGTCTAACTTCTTGAGTTCTTTGTATATATTGGTATTAGCACTCTGTTGGATATAGTGTTGGTGAAGATCTTTTCCCAATTTGTTGGTTGCCATTTTGTCCTATTGACAGTGTCCTTTGCCATACAGAAACTTTGTAATTTTATGAGGTCCCATTTGTCAATTCTTGATCTTAGAGCATAAGCTATTAGTGTTCTGTTCAGGAACTTTTCCCCTATGCCCATGTCCTCAAGGGTCTTCCCCACTTTCTTTTCTATTAGTTTCAGTGTGTCTGGTTTTATGTGGAGGCCCTTGATCCACTTGGAGTTGAGCTTAGTATAAGGAGATAAGTATTGGATCAATTCACATTCTTCTGCATGCTGACCCCCAATTGAACCAGCACCATTTGTTGAAAAGGCTATCTTTTTTTCACTGGATGTTTTCAGTTACTTTTGACTTTATACACATAAAATACAATGTCTTGTGATCCTATGAGAACTCATTGCCTTCTTTTAGCCCAGTCATTCCCAGTCTTTCTAATGCTCTGACCTTTTACTACAACTCCTTATCTTGTAGGTACCTCTAACCATAAAATTATTTTTGTTGCTTTATAATTGTAATTTTCCTACCATTGGGAATTACAAAGCAAATATCTGTGTTTTCTGGTGGTCTTAGGCAAACTTTGTGAAAGGGTCATTTGACTCCTAAAGGGGTTGCAACCCACAAGTTGAGAGCCACTGTCTTAGCCACTTCTATTCATCCTGACCCTCTTACTGTTCATAACTCTTTTACTCCAACTTTCATGTCTTTGTATGTGGAAGAGGTGGGTGTCTGGAGGGTGGTAGGTGTATGGAGCAGATAGCCATAGCTGTTGAATGCTCAAGATTAGTGCACCCTTATACTGACAAGGTAGTGCATCATAGCACTCCACCCATTTCTCTGGCCCTTAAATATTTCTATCTCCTGCTGTAGTATTCCCTGGGCCTTGGAGGGGGTGATATATGATGACAATCATATTGATATTTTAAAATTTATGTTTTAACTGCCATTGTTCCATTGTATTCCAGATTCACATATCAGCATCACCATTTTCCACTTACACAATGACTCATTCTTATGGCAAATTCATCTATCAGTGGAGTACTCAGATTCTGAGACTCCATCTTTGCTTTCCTCAGAATCATGGTCTCTTTGTATGTGTTGTGCATCACAGAGGAAACAGTTTTGTTTAGAGCCAAGTTATGACCTCAGAGGTGTTTATAAGCTTCCTCTGAATAGAAATTGTTCCAGTCTGGCCTGAGCAGGGCAGCTTGTGTATGAGGTATATTGAGCTGAGTGATGAGCCTGGTTGCCCCAGTTATAAGCAAAGGAAAATCTACTTATGATTCTAGTGTTCTTAAGAAAATTTGTTGGTTCTGTTATTTCTCAAAATCCATTTGAAGTGAAGTGCACTCTCATTTTTACTATTGCTGTCTTCTAAGTAAGCATTTAAATTATCTTCTCTCCTATAGACAGTCTTCTATGCTCTGCTTATCTGCATTAAGTATTAACATTGGGCAGCAGGAGAATAGAGGTACAAAGACTGGGATGAAGTTTCTGTAGCTCATGATTCCTAGGACACCTCTTCCACAATTCCGCCACTATCTCCACTTTCCTAAGTCCTCTGGCTTGTCTTATTTGAATTGGTCCTACATATGGCAAGTCGATATCCATCACTCTGATCTTTTCCATGCTTATCCTGTGGGGGAGGAGCTGGCCAAAAAGCTACCCTCAATAGACTATAACAAGAATACAGGCTACAAAGAATAACCATTTGGATGATTTCTATAGAGAAATATGCATGCCTTTGGCTCTGGTTCATGGTCCCACCCTTAACTGCATCAACCACTCACTAAAGAATACTTTCTCTATTTGCTCTTTTAACTTTCTTCTTTTCAGTCTCAGCCTCTTATTTCTCTTAATAAATAAAGTATTCAGTTTGGCTTGAGGTCATGCCCTTTAACAAAACTACCAACATATGCTTCTGTGGACCACATAATGCACATGCACACACACAGAGACACACACACACACATACTTGCTTCCATATCCATGGCCTCTTATGAGCATCTCATGACCCATACTCTCACACTAGCAAGATGGTATTCAGAAGAAGGATTTCATGTCCAGGCAGAGAGCAAGAGTGGTGCCAGATTAGCTCTATGAAACCTATTATGAGGGCCATCAAAGATGCACACAAGAATTTCTTAAGGTCTTACCACTTTAAAGGTCATCACTTAGGAGATCAATGTCAACACATAGACCTTTGGTAGTTATACAGTACCTATAGCATACCAGAAACAAACTTTCCATAGTCAAGAACATTGCTCTGCTGAATATGGGGCAATAAGTTTGACCTACATTTCTGACTCATAGAAATGGAGGGGTTAAATGAATATGTTTTAAATCACTAAGACACAGCAATTTGTTATCCACAGAGTAGAAAACTAGCATGGCATTTAATGAGGCAATGATTGTAAAATTGCTTTCTAAAACTAAAAGTGACAGAGTACCAAGGGTTATTCAAAATTCACAGTATGAAGAACAAAGACAAACTTAATCCCCAGACATCCATTGTACTCTGCAGAAGGTCATAAAGGGCTCTGCTCTTCTCACGGGGGCCTTGTGAGAAGAAAAACAAAGGGACCCTAGGGTAGAAAATAAGTTTCACTGATTTTTGAAAACTGGCAAGATAAAATGACAGGGGATAATTATAATCTTGCTAGATTTTTAGTTAATATCTATATATTTATGTTTTGTGAGATTAGGAAAAATATTAAGTATCTTTCCCTGGCTAGATAAATCCATTATTTTTAATTGTGTGTGTGTGTATGTGTGTGTGTGTGTGTGTGTGTGTGTGTGTACATGTACATATAAGCCTGGTGCCTACAAGTCCAAAGACATTGGATCTCTCAGAGATGGAATTGTTGGTTTATATGGAACATATGACATGAGTGCTAGGAATCATCTATGAGTTTTTCAGAGAGCAATATGTACTCTTAACCACTGAACCATCTCAACAGCTCCAATACTTCACTATAGTGGCAAACTATTTTGTCCACTTGTAACTATGATTAACTACTTTTCTATTTATATATTAACACAATATCTTTACATCAAGTTGTAGACAGGTATTTGTTTTGTTTTGTTTTCTAGCAATCTCATTATTCCTGCATCCTTTACTTGCTTATGAAGATTAATAGATACAGGAAGGCAAGATTTACTATTCCTGAACAAGTTAGAACTCAACGTCTTAATTCTCATTCCCCTTCTTGGTCTCATACAGATCCTATGGAGAAGGATTTCTGACTATCATTTCTAGTTCTGTTCTCTAAAGGCACACCCAGCACATATGCTGACTTAATGGGTCACACAGACACATAGAGGGCCCGGTAGGTATCACACAGGAATTAGGACTCTAAGGAAAGGCTGTGCTCAAATCCCATAGTCTTGCTTAACACAAAGAAATGAATTATTCATAGCTATTATTTATACATACTTCGTGAGATCCATCTGAAATTGGACACATCAAGAGGAGGCAGAGATGTACTTCCCTTTTTAAAGCTAATACATTTTTTAAAACAAGCAACAGGTATTATCTTTGAGGTCATTGAGTTGTACACATGTACTGTTAGAGGAAATCTGAACCCAGCTGTACAAAGTATGGGGAGATGCTGAGGCTTTATTTTCTTACCCGAAAGCAATGTATACAAACTTTGTCAAAATGGGACAATTTTAGGTAATTTTTGGTCAAATCTTGGGATATTTCAAAGTGTCTTAGTATCTTTTTCATTGTTTTGTTGTTCTTCTGCTTCCCTGCTTCTTATTTAAATGGAGTGAATGAATCAGCTTTTCTTTCTTTCTATTTCCACATCCCTGATATAGAGAATGTGAGGACCATAGAGAACTATGGTTCTGCAACTTTATTTTCAGTATTTGTCAAAATTATAAGGAAGAATTGTCTACATAATTTGATTTAAAACAATTAATAACCTTCATTTGTGAGGAGAGTTAGAATATGAAATCCAAGAAATGTGGATGTGCTTGTTTTGCTAGAAGCAGACAGAACCATTTAAAAGAATATAGTCAGCTATACCATTAACAATGCCTGTTTACATGGACATTGGGCCTTATCAGAACACTATCTGAGTCTTTCCAGTTTCCAATTTATTAATAGAATCCATTTAACCTTTCTTACAAAAATGGGACTAAATCAGCTGTGCTCTCATGAAGAGTACCAATGATTACCTCCAAGTAAGGATTTCTGAACTCTGGGTTACCATGGTAATAGCTGAATCTCCAAGCTTCTTCTCTCTCCCAAGTCATTCCAGAAAATGTTTCTGTTTTAAAATGTTACCACAGAAGATCTACTTGGGCTTTAAAATGTGTATAGTAGTAATTCAGAGTAGAGTCTCCTTTATCAGCCCCCAATGCAACAATCCAAGAGGTACATTTATATTTATGGATCTAATAAATATATATGCAATGATTTTCCAAGCTCATTTATTCTGAAGGCAAAGTGGGTCAATATACATTTGAAACACAGTAAAGATATATGACATTTCCCATTTATTACTTCCTATGTCTGGTCTTCTTTGCATTTTATGATACCTAATTAGAAACACAAAAGAAAATTAAGGGAAATGACTCTGCTCCCATTTTCTACTGCATATAAACCTCTTCAACAAATTTAAACTCTCACAGGAATGGGAATCATTTCATCACTCTAAGGATGTAATAGCTATTTTCCCGAGAGATGTGAGTTGTTTCATAGAACATCTTAATGTAGAAAATATGTTTAACGTATTAAAATATTCAGAATGGGAAGAATTTCTATGGCATGTACATTCCATATATATAAATCACGTAATTTCTGGCTGTTAATTAAGTCTATTTGAAAGCTTTTCTCTCTCACTTCATGCATCTTTGGGAATGGAGAGAAAAATAAACTCATTGGCCAAAATTTCCTAATGTGCAGTTAATAGAAGAGATGAAATTCTTTTCTCGATTGCTAGATATAACAAATTAATTTGTGATAAAACAAGGTCTTTTTCCAGTCTGACAGAAAAAGCTAATTATAATTTTGTACTTTGAAATAATTCTTTGAAATATAGAGATCTCAAATTTATGCAAAGCAATCTGATTATTTGTCAAAAGTAAATTTAATTTGAAATGCATATCTTCCCTTTAGTAACAAACTAGTGGATTAAACCCCTCATAAAGCATGGGTCAGTGAAATGGAGGAAAATTAATGGTTAAATCCAACATATTTTTTAAATGCCCACTAAGGAACTCAATGAATCTATGTTCTTTAGAAAAACTAGTGCATTTAACTTTGTGCAATTTTGTTAATCTCGTTTTCTTTCTAAGAAAAAAAATGTATTTTGAGCCACAATGTGTAAAATAGAAATTTACTAAGTAAACACATGAAAAATAGATGCATACAGGCCATTTCTGTTAGTATCAAAGGGAAGATATCTGTTTCAGTAATGGTAATGTAATAAGAAAAAAAAATGGCTTTTCTCATCTAAGTAGTACCCACTGATGCTGTGATTGGAAATGCCTTGCCATGGACATTGTGGATGTAACCTAGAGACTTCCCACTTCAAACATTGAGACAATGGAGGTAAGAGAAATGCCCATGCTTCACAACTATGACTATCAACATCAGCATACAACCATGCTCTCAGTATAAGAGTTCATGTGAGTTACATGGTGGGCAGTAAATGTTGTTTGTCTAATGGACATGATCTAGAATCACCTAAGAGACAAATATTCAGGCATATGTTGAGATGAGTTCCTAAATCAGGTTAATTGTGATGAGAAGGCTTACCTTAATGGTTAATATCATCTTATGGGCTGAGGTTCTTAAGAAAATGAAGTAAGACAGGTGGACCCTAGTAGTCATTATTCTCTCCTTGCACTGTGACCAGCTGACTTAAGCTCCTTCTCCATACAATTCCCAATATGATGGACTATATCCTTTTGAACTTTGATGTATGACAAAACCTTCCTCCTTTGAGTTGCCTTTGTCAGTTACGTTGTAACAGCAATAGGAAAAATAACTAATTCACCAGTCATATCTCATCTAAACTGTGCCCATTGATGCTGTCCTAAAAAACCTTTTTTCTCTGTGTGTCTCTCTACTCTCCCACCTCTCTTCTGTCTACTTTTTCATATTGCCTAGTTTTAGATTGCTCTGATACGTGTTATTTTAGGTTTAAAACAAAATCTATATGAGCATCTAGCTAATGTCTATTGTTTCCTCTTAGATGGCTAAATTAAGTAACTAAATTCCTGTACTTCTCATGAAGTATCTTTCTAAGTGGTTTAAATGTTACCACATATGTAACCCTCACAACTTTGTGATGAACAAGGAGAATAAAACAATACCAAGAGTTAAATAATCAGCCCAAGGGCATGTCTAAGTCATTCAGGTGGGGTCTGGATACAGTGTTCCAGGAAAGTGACAGTCATTTCTACCAACTCATCATTTTGCCCTCCAGCTCTCAAAAGACACTGATGGCTTAACTCTGGTTCTGACTTTAATCAGGACCAATGTTAAATTTCTGTAAGTCATTTTAAATACATAAATTGGATTTTAAGAAATTAGGTAGGCATTCAATAAATTTATTTAGTTATGCATTAAACAATCATTAAAACTGTTTGTCAGACATTCTGCACAGATGGGGACTAGTTCCATCTGTAAGGAAATTTCAATGTCTCTGCTGAGCTCACAGCCTAATGCAGAGAACATTGGGAAGCTCTAAAAGGTAGGGAAATTGTCACAGAAGGAGACACTGTCACAGAACTGTGGAGTTACAAGCAGCAGGTCTCTGTAAAAGCTATCACTGGTGAATGAAGAGGTAGCTTTCAGCAAGGAATGGTGTGGATGCTAATATATGTAGGGAAGGTAGAGCCACAGTCAAAATCATAGAGGGAGAATCCCCAACACTTCAAGGAACACAGAAAGAAGAGATAGATCTAGGATGAAGCAGGACTATGTGATGCTGGGTTCATACTTACACAGAGAACGGTGACATTGAGAGGGAAAAAGAAAACTATCCCGTGCTTATGGACTGGTATGGACTGGTATGGACTGGTTTCCAGCAAACGTTCACCTCTATCTCTCAAAATAGAACACAGCCTCACTGTTGATCTGTTTTACTAAACTATTTCCTAAGCTTCTATACCTAATAGGATAAATATAACATTTCTTGTCCTTGTCAGAACCCTTTCAGTGGACATTAATACACAATTAAAGCAGCAATATGCTTTTCACATTCTCATATTTTCAGTTAGCATTTTAGGTACAAGACCTTGGCCTCATATATGATTATAACACTTGTATGGACTGTACTACACATTTGACCCAAAAAGCTAACGTATAAAGAATAAGGTGATTTATAGTTTCCTGGTTTCATGGACATGAATGATGATAAAATTCTCCAATATCACTGAATAACATTTGGCCAGACGCATGTCACTCGTCATCTATAGCAGTGTCTGTCTATTCTATTTGAATAATAGCCAATTCAATAAGCACATCAGCCCAGGGATCACACAGACAAAGCACGCAAAATTATCTTTTGGATGTCACTGAGGTAAAGTTATTGTGGCAATCACGAGAATGAATTGAAAGGCTTCTAGGTTCAAGAGACTTAAAAGCCTCACTATAAGTGCTTACAGAATGCACACTTCTGTATTATAAAGGAAATGACATTTCTGTTTCCATTTTATAGACAAAGAAACTAAAGGCATTGAAATTAAGTACCCTGTACCAAAGGCAAAAGTTATTTAAGTAATAGAGATAAATTTATAGTTGTTTTCCTGCGTTAACAGTATATCTTACACCCAAATACAAAGCCCTTTTCTGGGGGAGCTAATAATCATATAGTAAAACAAGCATATTTTGAAATAGTATGTATGCACTGTCTTTTTCCTAGGAGAGTAGGCACAATATAGAACATCATCCATTTGAGCAGCCTCCCTCCTTGTAATACGTTTATGATTATTAGGTATGTAGCTTCCTTATCCTACAGAAGAATAGCAGGGCAGAAAAATAGACCACAAGGAAAATAAGACTATCAGCAAGAAGATAAAGATATTTGCACAAAGCAGCTTTTAATAAATGGATGGCTTTCAGGTAAAAATCAATTTTCTGTGGGTAAGAACAAAAATAAGCTAATAGGAAAACAAACATGTTAAAAGAATCAGAGAGTGAGTGCATAATTTCGAAGCAAAGTCTTCTCTTGAATGGTGATATTCACTATAGTATGTACTGAATCAGTTCCAGGGATGGTGATAACTGACTTTATGCTATGCTACAATTTAGAAGGGCCTACAGAGGGAATATGAAACAGGAACCAATACATGGTTAATGCAGAATACTGGTTGCCTAGAGCTAAGAGCTCAGGCTGTAGACAACTAGATCTTTGAAGATTTAATAGGTTCCTCATTCTCTGTCAGTTGGTTCTTTCTGATTGCCAAGCATTAGCTCTGTTCTGCCTTATACCTAGGATACTTAGCTATGGATTTTACATTAAAGAAATCCAGTTGGATTTAAGCTAATGGACAATAAAGCATTCGGGTTAGAGGTGCTGATATATGCACAGCTAAACTAGAGTCTGCAATGAATTAGCATTGAAAATAGATGTTTTTATAGTGACACAAGCTGTATGGCCACTACGATGTTCTTAGAAAGGAAATGTTTAAATTGTTAACACTTGCCTAGCATGTTGGAATGTGAGAAACAGAAAGAGAAGAAAAAAGAAATGAAGACATAGCTCAATGGTCAATTTAGAGATTGCTTTTAGTACTAAAGATTAAGTTCTTACTGAATGGGGAAAAGAAGAACTGGTGCAAATTTTTTTTCCTACAGAAATGTAAAATCAACTGTAAAAAAATTATGAATGGGACAGAAAGATTGGAATTAGAGGAGATCTGATGATTTTTTAAATGCATGCCTCACGAAAGAATGTACTATTGTTCTGTCTAGACACAGTGACACGGTATAATAAATAAAGACTGACAGCATCGATATGTTCCATAAATATGTAACTGAAATGTTCTTCATTTCCAGCCATTAATATTTTCTCAATTACCTTAGGTAAAGCAATGTGTCCATCTTAGAAAATAAAATCTACTGAAAATACCATTTGCTTCCAGACAAAGAAATAATGCCGTTTATTTCTCATTTCTCTGAACATATTCATCTTCTTAAGTAAACCCTGCAAGTCTGAACCAGGAGCCATAGATAATTCATTAGCTTCAGTCCACAAGGCTATTTTCTTAGAGAATTCTTATACATATAATATCCTGTAAAGGTTTTAGAAGATCGCTTCAAGGGTTGTTTTTTTTTTTTTTCTTCCTTGAAAAACAAAATAAACTGTGATGGATAACTTGTAAAGCTATCAGTCAGCATGGAGCTGAACATACTTCTTTCTAAACAATTTCTTTGGGGGATACGTATATTTTTTTGTTAATGAAACCAGAACCAGCAGATGGGAGCTGATCCACAGTTGTACCTACAGGACCGTGGTTTTTTTCAGACTCACATTTCCCAGGACCGTGATGCAGTCAAGGAAACTAAAAATATAACATTGGAGAACAATTATTCCCTGTCAGGAAATCTATAAATATTCTGGGAAAGTAATATGAGCTACATATCCTGTTCCATGGAAGAGGTAAGCAGAGTTCTATTATGTCCTGACTTGCAGTTCTGTGTGACACAGACATGCTTCAATATCTTTTTAAATTACTTAATAAAAAAAACCTGTAAAAGTGCTTAATTTCTTTGGCTGTGACAGTCACTAAACACATGTGAAAAATAGAACTTCCATCATCCTGTCCTGGTATCATGCCTTTTTGCTGCGCCTCTGCAAGCACTTTTCCTGAATAGATGAAAGCTGTGCCTGCCTCATACCTATGCAGTTTCTCCCCCAAAACCATGGTCCTATAAAAACAAACCATAAAGAAAGGGCACTCTTCAGCAGGATAGGCTCAATCTCTACATCTCCCTTGGGAAGGTTGGGATGTTAGTTAGCACTGAAGTAAACGGGGAATGTGAAGTTGACACACCTCTCCATGACTGTGGATGTGAGCCAGTTTCCCCACTTCTGCCAAATGCCAACTACTTGAAATCAGGAACCATCTTTTCTACCTTTTTGTATGTAATTACCAAAAATAGGCCCTGCCACTTGATGTCACCAATATTTCTCTCTATAAGAATAATTTTATATTTTATAAGGCTCATATCCATTACTTAAGAGTACTGTGGATAAACATAATTTATTGCTTCAAATAATGTTTGTTCTTGTTCTGTCATTTAAAAAATACTTTCTGAATACCAAATGTAATTGCATTGTCTTTTATTTAAATACTGTAGTTTATAACGCTGATGAAATGTGCATAAATTATGAGAAAAATGTTTTATTGATTCTAAAATACAAAGCAAAGGACTCCAACTGTTGATTTCAAACTCATGAATTAAGACTGTGGTCCACAAACCACACCATGAGGACCTAAGCAGGTTTCTTGTCTGTTCTTATAATGAAATCTTTACTGAATGCAGCCATACCACACTTCCTAGTAGTTGAGGGGATTCATACTCCCCCCTCCTGACACCTGCAGGAGACCACTGAACACAATGCTCTCATTGTACCCACAGGATATTGGTCCTGGATTAGCATCGGACTTGCATGGGGAGAGTAACACAAAGGTTGGTCTACTCAGAAGCTTGAAAGAACCCCCTAAGTCTGAAGAGACTGAAAACCTCTGAGCTTGCCTGAATATGTCTCTGTGAAGATGCTTCTCTTCTATGTAGATACTTCTCAAACAACAACAACACATGTGGCTCTTGGGCTTACGAATGTGATTAGTGACACTAGAGAACTGAACTTCAATTTATATTTTACTTTGATTATTTAAATCCAAATGACCACATGGCTGGTGGTTATTATTTTAAGAGTGAGGTATAAACTATGTTATTGCAAGTCTTACACCTAATTCTTCATTTGACTGTCAGACACAGCTTTCAGTACTGAGCAACTGCACTGAATGTTGTCACTAAAAGAGGTTCAAAGAGGTGTAGAATCAGTTTTTAGCAGTGCATGCTGATGAATGGTAGTTTCTTATAACTATAATTCCTATGCGCAGAAACTAGAGAAGCAGGTGCTGGCTTAGAAGAACCGAAATGGCCTCATACTGCACTGGAAACAAAGAACTCTCCCATACCCTTTTCTTAAAAGTTCTTTGCAAGATAGAAATTTGATTATTGAATATAGATTCTGGCATTTAAAACTGTCATTCATTGCCATTGAGATACCATTTTCTCTTAAATAAATTTTACGTGATAATTTAGTATAAAAGCAGCAGCTTCTAGAGGGATGTTATTGGGTAGAAGTTTAAATCCCTTCTCTTTTTTTCCAATTTTAATTTTATGTGGCTTTGTGAGTATTTTTTTATTAGATATATTCTTTATTTGCATTTCAAATGTTGTCCCCTTTCCTGCCCCCCCCCCACCAAAATTACATTTCCTCTCCCCATGTTCCCCAGTCAACCCTCTTTTGCTTCCCTGTCCTGGTATTCCTCTACACTGTGGCATTGAGCCTTTCCAGGACCAAGGGCCTCTCCTCCCTTTGATGTTTAACAACCATCCTCTGCTGCCTATGTGTCTGGAGCCATGGAGAACTTCATGTGTATACTTTGGTTGATGGTTTTGTCCCTGGGAGCTCTGGCAGTCTGCAAAGTGACCAGATATAAAATTAACTCAAACAAATTACTCAAAGGATAAACAGGCTGAGAAAGAAATTAGGAAAACAACACCCTTCACAATAATCACAAACAATATAAAGTATCTTGATGTGACTCTAACCAAACAAGTGAAAGATCTGTATGACAAGAACTTCAAGTCTCTGAAGAAAGAAATCGAAGAAGACCTCAGAAGATGGAAAGATCTCCCATGCTCATGTATTGGCAGGATTAATATAATAAAAATGGCCATCTTGCCAAAAGATATCTACAGATTCAATGCAATCCCCATCAAACTTCCAACTCAATTCTTCATAGAGTTAGAAAGAGTAATTCTCAAATTCATCTAGAATAACAAAAAATCCAGGATAGCACAAACTATTCTCAACAATAAGAGAACTTCTGGGGGAAATCAGTATCCCCAGACCTCAAGCAATAATACAGAGCAATAGTGTTTAAAAAAAAAAACCCTGCATGGTGTACAGGGTACACCATGACTTGCAAGTAGATCAATGGAATAGAATTGAGAACCCAGAAATGAACCCACACACCTATGGTTACTTGATCTTTAACAAAGAAGTTAAATCACTTATCTCTCCTTCTGGCCTGGGCTAGCTCCCTTCTCAATACTGGAGATCTTTTCCAGCAAGTTTAGAGTTTCCATGGAGCTTGGTTCAAAGATTTGTGTGTGTTTTAGATGTATATCCAACTCCAAATTGCATTCCTTAGAGCTTGTAGTTCACTATTCAGGAAAGTCAGGGCAGAAACTTAATACAGAAACCTGGAGGCAGGATCTGATACAGAGGCCATTGAGGAAAGCTGCCTACTGACTTTGTTCTTGAGACTTGCTCAGCCTGCTTTTTTATATTTCCTCAAGACCACATTTCTAACCTAGGCCCTTTCATATAAATCACTGTCTTAGTTATGGTTTTACTCCTGTGAACAGACACCATGACCAAGGCAACTCTTATAAGGACAACATTTAATTGGGACTGGCTTACAGGTTCAGGGGTTCAGTCCATTATCATCAAGGCAGGAACATGGTACCATCTAGGCAGGCATGGTACAGGAGGAGCTGAGAGTTCTACATCTTCATCTGGAAGGTGCTAGCAGAATACTTGCTTCTAGATAGCTAGGATGAAGGTCTTAATGGCCACACTCACAGGGACATACCTATTCCAACAGGTCCACACCTTCTGATAGTGCCACTCCCTGGACCAAGCATATATAAACTATCACAATCACCAATCATGAAAATGCACTACCACAAGCTTTCCCAAAGGAAGGTCTGTTGGGGTCATTCTATTGAGGATTACTCTTCCAAAAACACTCTAGATTGTGTAAAGTTGTCATATATCTAGCTAGCTATTTGTAATGTAAATACCATTCATTCACCTGAACTAAATATTACCGTGATGTTACAAGAGTTCATAAATATCTGTTATCAAGAATGACTAAACAAGGCAATGGAGGGAGCTCAGGATCCTCATGTAACATTCATCATGAAATAAAGTAGCCAGAGGATGACTCAACCTTCCAAACACTTGACATGCTTTGAAATTACAGCTAGAACTCCAGCTATGCTGGGAGCATCCTCACTCAGAAGCCATGCACACATATCTGCCCACATTAAGCTATCATTCAAAAATAGGGTGCCCCTCACGAGGCAAGAGGGAGAGGAGGAGTTGGTGTCTTTGGGGAGGGGTGAAATCAGGAAAGGGTTTACCATTGGCAATGTAAATGAAGATGATATTCAATAAATTCCCTGTGGGAAAAAAATCATAGAAACTCAGAGTTAATCCTTTCTGCCTGTGGAAGTATTTGTCTCCCACCATATCACTTAAGGTTCACAACAAGCTGAGGGGAGGAACAATCTCACAAACCACAGATGGCAAAAACGGAAATCCTACCATGTTGCCCAGGACCATTGGCATGTAGTGCTTGCTCTCAATCAAAGATCTCAGGATTTGTGCCATTAGTGTTGGGTTGCATATGAAAATATTCAGTTTGAGGTCTTTGTTCCTAAGCCACTTCTGAAGCCTTGTCTTGCAGCATATAACTGTACCTGTGGATGCTGTACCTGTCATACACAAGTTTCCTTTCCTTTTCTGGTTGTAAACTGATATTAACATTTAATACTTATAGGCATTTAAATAATTTTCATTATATCCAACAAGAATATAGACTTTATTGGAAAGAAATGTGTATTATTTTTTTCACAGCTATTAAATATTCAAAATGTATTGAATGAAGGAATACAATAGTTCTTTTTTTCTTTAACTGTTAATGATAATAAGCTTTTGGACAGTGTGTCACGTATGACTTCCTGAGTTTGAATTACACTCTTTTTGTACACAGCAATGAGCTAAAGCCTTGTTATGAGGCCTTTGTGGAGAAGATTCTGTGGGAGAATCTCCTCCTGCTATTGGTGTGGTTTCTTCTCATTCCTTGAACTGCCTACCACTTTCATTGAGGCCAGTGTCACTCATCAGGAACTCAAAGCATTGGTGTTTGACTTTGTTAGTCAGTTTTGTCTTAAATAAAACGTTTAGGTGTATCTATTAGTACCCGCTCTCTATATATATAAACTAGCTACACTAGATTTCATTATTGTTGAAAACATTTTTTTCTTATTTGTGCTGTATAGTCAATCACATGGATTTCTCTTATGTCCTTGTAAACATTTTGTTTTTACTCTGGCAAACTGAAAAGTTTACAACTCACTCAACATTTGTTCTCATTGATAAAATATGCATGAATGAATTCAGCTTGTTCTTGACTAAAGTTTGAATTGTGTTTGGTGAGAGACATTCTCAGATTTCTAACTTAATCATGCAAACAACAAAAACAAAGAGTCAGATACTTTTATAAGTCTTCAAGAATGAAAGAAAATTTATTGTGTCTGTCTTCAGCATCCTGTTCATATGAGAATTCTATTTTAGGTTCTAGAAAACCTATGTAATAATTGATCTTCCTTCATACCATTTTACTTCTGCAAATATGGGCTAGACATTCTGTTAGGAAAACAACAGTAAATGAACAACATGCTACCTGGCCTTTCCTTGCAGCAAGTAACAATTTACTGCTTGAATATTTATAAAACTAGTATCCAGTGCTGCTGAAAGGTGGTTAGATACCATCCTTGCACCCAGTCATGCCTGACTTGAAGCTTCTGATCCTAACCATAGTTCTGTTTAAGTTAACATAAAAGTGAGGGCTTCTCTTTTACTCCCCCAGTTGGGCTTTACTGGTAGCTATTCTGTCTTTATCCTAAACACCATCTTTCTCTAAACTCTCCATCTTGCAAAGGCTATCTTAAAATTTTAAGAATTCTAGACCAAAAATCTGAGTAATTCCTGCTACCTAAAACTATCCTGTATAACTCACTTAGTCTACTACAACATGTACATCACCAGTTTCATCGTCAAAGTAAACACTGAACCTCATATTCATGGAAAGTTATGCCTACTAACCCAATGGAAGCTCCCACCTTTTCTCACCTGGGCTAGGTGTGGTCTTTGTCTTTATGATTTTTGTGCGTCTCATTATACATCACTATTTGAAAAGTGATGGTTAACTTAGGTAAGAGTGTTGTGTTGCGTTGATTTTTCAAATCAATTTCATTTGTAGATTGGTTTTATGATCATTTCAAAATTGTGTAGAGAGGGTGGGGTTACCACATGCTCACTTTCCCCGCAAGCACAGATTCCCTGTGCCAACGCACCACACCTTTGTACCTTTGCCACAATCACAGTCATTGTCAATCCAAGTTCATGCTGGTGTCTGATATAGCTCATTCTATGAATTTTGGAAGAGGTCCTGATGTGTAATCCCCATCACAGTGTGAAACAAAACAAGTTAACAGTGTGATTTGGGCTGTATCTCTCTCTTACTCAAACATGTTCAGTGCTGTAGCAACTTCCTCAGAGCAGAACTGTTAGCTCTTGGATGCACTTGAGCTTTCCTTGCTAATACACCTCATGTCCTCTCACATGGTTTGTTCTTACTTTACTAAGATTTACCAGACACATAAGCTCCTAACTTAATCCACATTGGGGATATTTAGACATTTTTCAGTCTACAGTGATCTTCAACAAGGCACCTAACTAGTTTGCCCCTAAAATGCCATTGGAAGAGCAAAGCACACACTGAGTAACACAACCCATCCCTCATACTCCTTTCTGTGACTTTATCTGCTTACTTAAACTTATCTTTGCCACATCCCATATTTTCCATTTATCTCCATTTTTGCCTTTTTAACACTGTTATCTTACCTTTGTTTCACCCTCAAAAATGTATAAAATAATAAAAGTGACAATATACAAGTGCTGGAATGATTAAACAAGTTAATAAGGCAAAGTATTTCAATTTATGTCCATAGTAAAAATGCATGCTGTATGCTAGCTGTCACTACCTTTGTCGTTTGCAAATAAAGAAAATGACTCAGAGTCTCTCCCTCTCTTATCCCCCTCCCCACACCTCTCTCTCTCTCTCTCTCTCTCTCTCTCTCTCTCTCTCTCTCTCTCTCTCTGCATATTTATTTACCTTTTAAACCCATGTGTGTGGACTACTTCAAACTAATGTCTGAGGTCAGTCAACCTCTGTGTTTTTGTGTATAGTAATAGCCCAACTTAATCATGTATAGTTAGCAATTGACATATCAATATATATTGAAATAGTAATTAAAATGGCAGCATCCAACAAGGGGTATTAAATGTGTTTTGAACTGGTACCATAGTAGTAGGTAACAAGCATCATAATAATTTTCACTTTCTACTGGGTCACTAGAGTGTGGTTGGCATTCTACTAATTTTTTTCTGACATAGAAAAGCATCTCGTAAGGTCTGACTTGTTGTGTTAATTTGTTAAGAGTGGGCACAAGATGTGACAGTGGTTAAGGACCCTACTCTCTCAGACCATATACCCATTACAATGGCACCTCAGAATGTTCTTCTTCCAAAGCTTATTTATGACTAATTTCATTGACTAATTGCATTTATCTATTTGGGTGTTTTCCAAGTTTATGAAGCTATATTCTTTGTGTGTGTGTGTGTGTGTGTGTGTGTGTGTGTGTGTGATTCACTTCTCCTCTTGCAAGTCTCTATTGTTCACTTGCTTCTGTTGCATGATAACATATCCAACAATGATTACTGAGGGATATTTTTTCTCAGTGACAACTTATTATAAGGAGGTGACAGAAAGGTTTTCATTTCATTAATATATATATAATATACATATTATTAATATAATATATATAAGTGATATATAAGATATATAATATATAATATATATTAGTGAAATGAATATATATGTGAATATATATAATGTATATGAATATATAATGAAATGAATATACATATATATTCATTTAAAACACATATTTATTTGGAGAGGAGGCTCAAGGCACAGGCATGGAGATAAAATAACAACTTGAATTTTTTTTCTTTTCATCATATGAATTCCAACTCATGTTGTCAGGCTTGACAGCAAATGCCTTTACCTACTGAGCTGTCTCACCAGCTCTGTTACTTAAGACTCAGCTTCATTTAGAAGAAAGATGTGTATTTTCAAAATCAAAATTTTCACATTTTTGTGTTTCTTTTGTTTTGTTTGTCAACTTGACAGAAACTAGAGTTATATGAAAAGATAAAAACAGTTGAGAAAATGTCTTCATAAGAAAACCCTGTAGGCAAGACTGTGCTCCATTTTCTTAATTAGTAATTGATGTAGAGGGCCCAGCCCATTGTGTGTAGTTCTGACCTTCACAAAGTGGTCCTGAAGGATATAAGAAAATAAGCTGAGCAAGCCATGGGTTACTAGCAAGTGAAAGGTACTCCCCAGGTTTTCTGCTTCAGTTCCTGCCTCTGTGTTCCTGACTTGAGTTCCTGATGAGACTTCTCTGAATGATGATGTACTATGAGCTTTAAGCTAAAATAAGTCTGTTCTCTCCAAATTTTTTCTGCTTATTGTGTTTCATCACAGTAAGAGAAAGCCTAAATAAGACATCCTTGTGTAAAGAGAATGCCAATCCATGTATTTTTCTATTCTGATACTCATTTAAATGCTAATATTTGCAAGACCATATTCTTTAATAGGGAATAGCCACCCACCAAAAGTGACATAGGCTATAACTTCACTTTATGATAGTTCAATAATACACACTACATTAGTTTTTTCCCTTTTTAAAAATGGGGGAGAACAACAATATTTGAAGATTTTCAGAGAGAGAAAATAGTCGAACTTCTTTACGGAAAGAACAAATATATGTCTCTTGTCTTTCTTCTTGTGTTGAGAAAACAGCTGCAGACACCTGAGTCTTAAAGGGAGGAAAAATTGTGGAAGACAATTTTTCAGTGTTTTTGTCAGCTGAGTAAGGAGACAAATTTAAAAAACAAAACAAAACAATGATTTTGAATCATATATCCTTCTACAGCAGTTGCTTCTTAGCATCAGCAAACAATGGAAGTTGAGGCAGTGATTGAGAATAAATAAATATTTAAAGTAGGACTACATGTATGATGCTTATAAACAACAGCCTGCCTTGTCCTTACTAATGTGTAAGTTAGAGAAGATTGACCAAGTCACATACATATTAAAGGCATTTGAACATACAACTGCCTCATCTCTTTGCACCACAGAATTGTATTGGATGAACTTGTTGATGTTTTTCTTCTTTATTGAATATAGACAATAACTCAGGGTACAAGCACTAAAATATAGCCACATCTGGTACATACGGTTGGTAAAGTCATTCCATGAGACTATATTTAAATTCTCTTCAGAACATATTGTTATGTGTCTAGATTAAAAAAAAAAAGTGCTGCAATCAAAGTCAGCATGCAAACACTCTGCTGAGCTAATACTATATTATAATGAATTTCAATAAAATAAAAGAAAATATTCAATAAGATCAAATAAGTACAGGAGGAACAGCAATGAGTTACCCAGTACTCTCAAAGTTCCCACGGACAAAATCATCAACGAAAGAGTACTCATGGAGTTACCCATTGCTCCAGACTCATAGGCAGGAGAGGATGGTCTTGTTAGACACCGAAGGGAGGAGAGGCCTTTGGTCTTGGAAAGACTTGATGCTGTAGTGTAGAGGAATACAAAGACAGGGAAGTGGGGAAGGGTTGATTGAGAAAGGGGAGATGGCTTATGGAATTCTCGGGGGAGGGGGGAACCAGGAAAGAGGACAACATGTGAAATGTAAATAAAGAATAGACCTAATAAAAAAAGATCAAATAAGTATATGAAAAGTCATATAACCTAAATTCAACTTATCTAAAAGAATCTTAGTGTTTCCTAAAAGAAGCTGGACAAAAGGGGGTGTTGTTTTGTTTGCCTAACCTTTTCTCTCCAACCAAAGAGCATAGAAGAAAAGGGTCAACTTCCCTAGTTAAAGCTGGCCTATGGGATGTGGCTTTCCCCTGAATGATGATGAGTATGAAGCCTTTCACAAAGCTGTTGACAATGTTTTCTTGAACTACCTCTCATATCATCCCTCAGTTCCTAGAATACCTGCCCAGTGGTCCATTGCTCCTTACACTTTCACTTACATAGCCCCTCAGTCAGTCGCTTAGCATGCTTCTGAATTTTGCTACTGCCATGCTTGAATACAATCCTTATTCATAGAGCTTTGCCACTGTGTTTATGTTTCAGCAAGATCAGTTTCTAAGGTAAATGTGAAAGGGAAAAAGCATGCATGTTTTTGAGTTTTATGAATTAGCTACATACTCTTTAATGTATGTCTGAATATATTACATATAAAGGTGCATCAGAATCCTAATTACCCAGTGTACTTAAGTATGACAAATTTTACAATTTGTTTCTTTGTTTTTGTTTATGTTTTTCAAGGCAGGGTTCTGTATAGCCTTGGCTGTCCTGGAACTCATTCTGTAGTCCAGGCTGGCCTCGAAATACAGGTGTCTCCATGACAATATCTCCCAAGTGCTGGGATTAAAGTCATGCGACATGACCTCCAGTCTCAAATCTTATGATTTTTAAAATTACTATCAAAATCAGAAACAGCTTTGGAATATATTTTATGTCAGTTTTTTATATGTTAAAAAAGGCATATTTTATAAACTTTACCTTTAAATTGATTTTATTAATGATTATATCAAGAAGGTCTGTCATTTCAAAATGGACAATAGTGTAATTAATTATCCTTAATTCTAACGTCAGACAATAATGAAGATGTCATGGAAGCCATGCATTCTTAGTAAACATAATGAAATACCTATGAAAATAAAGCATTGTCATAGGGAATCGACCAAAATATGCCTTTTTAGTTGTTACTAGTCCTTGGACTTATTGTTTTAAATGGTTTTAAAGTAAAATAATCCCTGCTATAAAGGAAATACAATGAATTCCTTTAGGAAATACAGAGATAAAAATATAATTATGAGAGATTGTGTTATTTCTCCAAATTGCTGGTGGAAATTTGAAGAGGAAATTAAGGCTTTTAAAGTCCATCAAAATGTTCACTGTTCAATGAACAAATCTTACTTAAACCCAAGCTTAAGTGAGGTCTGTGGGAGAATGCATTGAGGCCCATTTCCCAAGGGAACAGGAACTGAGCATGGGAGTGTTTATGACCGTGTTTATGCAACAGAATAATCATCAATCTAATATTTTCTATATCAACAAAATCATAGCTGTTCTAACATCCTTTCACCCCTTCACAATTTGGTTTAAACAAGCTGTATTAGATCTTACCTTCTCTGTTTTTGTTTTTTTGTTTGTTTGCCTTTTGTTTTATAACAAATACCATTTTATTTTCAAACACTAGACTGCTTGTACAAATATCAACTTAAAATAAAATGTTTTTATGTGGCTCAGTGGATAGAGGAACTTGCTGACAAGACTGATGACCTGAGTTCAATTTCCCAAATCCACATTGTGTAAGGAGAGAAGTGAATTCTCGTAGGCTGTGTTCTTATTCACACGCATTCTTAAGACTCTAGGCATATCCTTACGTTGTGATTTTCATTAACCTATCATTTGTGGATGGAGCTCCAGATCTTCAAAGCACTCAAAAATGTCACAGTCACTATTGCATACAGAACAAGGCTAATGATGGGATGAATGATCATGAACCGTATGGGCATGAGAACTTCAAGACAGCAATGACAAAAACATGACCTGCAAAACTTGAAGGTCGAGTTGCCAATAAAAGCACTATAAATAATGAAGACATCTGATGGTTAGAACATGGAATCCACAGGGAAATACTGGGCACCACACTCAATCCCAGCACAGAACTCACCAGTACACTGATTAACAGTGGCGATTACAGGACCACATGCAAAATATAGAATATTTATGGTTGTGACTAAATTAAAGTAATAACAAATTCCCTAAGAAATACAGGCAGCATTTTTTTTATTAAGGATTCAAGGGCAGAGGTAGGTCAATATCCATTTCTTAAAGGAGAAAATTCCAAGGACATTCCTAATTTGTCTACTTTTTCTAAAGTTGGACTTTACCAAAACATTACAACCATCTGTCTTATGATCCTTTAAGTGAGGCTGAGCAGACTGATTAATGTGATTCTGTAATGGACTCAGCAGGTTGTATCTATAAGTGTGTGTGTGTGTGTGTGTGTGTGTGTGTGTGTGTGATAATTAAAGAAGGGGTCATGAGTTGGAGATGGAGTAGAAAGGTGAGGGAGGATTTGTCAAGAGAGAGGGAAAGGTAGAAATACTGAAAATGCAGTCCTCATACATGACTATACAAAAAATAACCATAAAAAACAATGTAACAAATATTGTACCAGTCAGTGCTATATCTCTACCAAATCACATAGAAATTTGCAACTAAGCTTCCATCTTGTTTTTTTTCTCATTTTTATAGAGCTTTCATGATTGCTGCTGTCGTTTAAATATGACTTTGTTTTAGTTTCTTTATTATTTTATCTTAATACTATAACAGCCTTTCATCTTATACATTTGAATCCTTATTCTCCTGCTGGATGCTTTTTGTTTGATGAAACACAGCAGGATACAATAGGGCTACTTAGAACTTTCAAAATAAATGCCTGACCTGCTTGATTTCCCCATACATCTGGTCAGGAAGATGCTGGCCTTTGAATCAGCTTCATGAGTGGTATTATTAATGGCTGTACTGCAAACTATATCTTCACCCTGGGGGCCAGTCGTGTATACCTTCTCTGTTGTGATTGCATATGATCATGTCAGCAACTTTCAAGATGATGTCTTACAGAGAAACAAAGGGGTAAACAAAGTCGTAAAAGACAGCACAAGGTACACTCAACTCTCTAGTCAGACTCTGACATGATTGTTACTGCAACAAGGAGCTTAATTGGACAACAGCAAGTCTGTGGTTAATGAGAAGAATGTTTGTGCAGCCATAGCACATGCTTTTTTTTTTTAAAGGATAACACAGTAGGTATCTTTCTAGCCAAAGAGTGGAGGGCAGGTGTCAGCATTTGAATAGAAAAGGAGACTTAATGTGGTTCTGTGAAGTTGGTTAGGTGTGTGCATCCTGAATGAAGGCAACATGACTAGTGGTGACTAGAGATGACTAGTGATGACAAAGATGAAGGCTGGCTTTGCAGGTAGCTGGACAATAGAATGGGCTGAGTGGAAGCTTGAAGGCTAGAATATACAAAAGGGAACAAGTGACAAAAAATCCTGGAAGTCACTTTTAATATTCCTGGTAAAAATAAAACCTCTGGCATAGTCCAGTCTGCATTTAAAAACAAAAGCAAAAGTAAAAATGGATTAGACACTAGACTGGTGGGTAAAGGCATCGGGAAGGGTCTGTTTGAAAATAAATTTTAAAACATAAATACATAAAAAGCCACAAGATTTCTTCCAGTGAGTTTTGTAGCTGCAAAACAGTCCAGGACAGTCACCTCCGAGCCACCCTTAGGACAAGCATCTACCTTTTGTGGAATCTCCACTTACTTTAAGATTTTACCTAGTTTTCTAGTTTAAATGAGAACGATCCCCATGTGCGCATGTATTTGATCACTTGATTCCCAGTCGTTGGCACTACTTAGGAAGGTTACAGAACATTTAGACAGTACAGCATTGCTGGAGGGAGTATACTGAGGGGGGGATTAAGGATTTATAGCTGCACCCACAACCCCTATCTCTGCCCACACCACCTGTAGATGAAAATGTGATCAGGTAGCTTCCTGCTCCAGCTGCCACATCATCCCTACTTCAACCCTTCTGAAACTATAACCTAAAATTCCTTTCATCCTTAAGTTGCTTTTATAGTAATTTATCACAGCAACTAAAGTGGGAAAAAAAAACGAATACAGCCAGTTTTGAGGATAATCTTCAGATTGAACACATGACAATAGAAAGGAAAACCAGAGAAGACCTGTTTAGGCTTACACAAGTCTATTTAGAAAAGAAAACTGAATTATCAATTTCATAAGGACAGAAGACTTATCCTACAGTCATGGTAGTGTGAAGTAATTACTTTGATAGGGAAAGATAATTACTATTGTGAACCTTCTCATAGGAGTAGTATTTTAACTAGAATTTTCATGTGTTCTTTGCTAAATTCAGCATAGGTAGCCTGAAGGAGATGAACTATTCCATCATTAATAGAAGCTACATAAATAGGCATACAGTTTTTATTACACACACACAAACACACACAGAGAGACACACACAGAGAGACAGAGAGAGACAGAGAAGGGGAGAGACAAAGAGAGATGCACACAAAGAGACAGAGACAGAGTCAGAGAGACAGAGAGAGACAGAGAAAGGGAGAGACAGAGAGAGAAAGAGAGAGAGAGAGACACACACACACACAGAGAGAGAGAGAGAGAGAGAGAGAGAGAGAGAGAGAGAGAGAGAGAGAGAGAGAGACTGGTGGCAAGAGAATATAAATATATACCACATCAGTTAACCACGTATTAGAGACATGGATATGTATGGTTTATTTAATTATATACAATCTGTATATTATGAAATTCATAACTGCTTAAATATGGAAAACATTGATTGATCACTGTATTATATTACATTGCCTTTATTTTATTTTTTGAGGTAAGAAAGACCAGGCTGGCACCAAATTATTTACAGAGATGAGGGTAACCTTGAACATCTGACCCACCTGCTTTTGGTCCCTTAGTATAGAGATTCTAAGCATGAACCACCATGGCTGGTTTTATGCAGGGCTTGGCATGAGATCTGACACTCTCTTAATGCTAGGTGAATAATCTACTGACTTAGTAACATTTCCATGTCCTTGAAAAGATATCTTAAAAATATGAATCCAATCCTCGCCCCAGGTGAACATATTTGGTGAGAGTAATTGAAAATAATTGTACTCAGTTAGACCAGCTATTAGAAGCTGGAGCTAGTGCAGCAATTGCCTACCCTTTTGATCAGTACCCCCGTCTATTGCTTCTACAAAAGCACTCTCCCACACTGCTTCCTCACCTCTGTGGGTTATAACAACAAAAAGTAAGCAACACAGCGAGTGGGTTAGGACCTCCTAGAATTCGAAAAGTAAAGAACAATTCTTTGCAGTTGACTGTGCATATTTTTAAGAGAAAATATATACACTTATATTCTGTTTAGTGAGCATACAGGAAAGAAACATCTAAGGAAAAACAGGATTGAAAGTGGGCATCTACCCGCTAATGTTCTGGGTTTTTCCTACAGTGGCGAAACTTAGCATGTGGGTTTGTGCATTTAATGTTTTCTCAGTTGCTTGTGTTGATTCTGACAAGTCACATTTCTAGTTCTTTCAAGGTCAGAAGCTTCTGAGTGCTTGCCTCTCCTGACCCTTCACTGTATCCTGAGGGACCAAAGTGTTTCAAAGAAGCCACTCCTGAGAAGCTTTAGCGGCTGGCCGAAAGTAATAGAACTGCTCCTTTCATGGTACATTTGCTCAGCATTTGAGAGCAATCAAATGCATCATGAAGAGTAATGAACTCTAATTGAAAGGGGACTGAGCCGACCGGATGATCCATCTGCCTGAAATACCATCCTTCCCAAACATGGTACTGTGGTTTGATTTTATTGCCCTACGGCCCTGTCACCCTTTATTTTTGTTCTCAGCTTTTCACTCCTTATATATAAAACATGGGAAATGTTCCATTTCTTTGCAATTTAACTTAATCCAATTTACTTTTCAGTTTCTAAGGTATTTATACCAACTTCAAAGTCAACTATTCGCAAGCTTTACCCTAAGAGAACGAAACCAATAACCCCTTCCGTGAAACTATGCTATGTATGGCTGTTTAAAGACAAGCCTTCTCCCTCATTCCTCTCTATTGTATTCTGCAGGACATGAAACCTTTGCAGAGCTTGGATGGGGATGAGAAATTCATCCATGAGATAATTCTTTAAGGAAACAGGTTTTTAATGTGACTTGTCAGCTCTGTAACAGAAGACTTAGGAAGTAGTCAGAATTCCCTAGGAGAATAGTGCTGGTAGAATGAGCATAAACTCTAAGAGGGACTTAAGAAATCGGGTTATACAACACAGGCTGAGCAGTCTAACAGTTGTTGCTTGTGTGTTGGGAGATGTTCAAATTTGGTATCTGATCAGTCCACAAAGCTGGAAGCCGTAACAATTCCAACTCAATGCAGGGGAACTGGAGAGGTGTTGGGTTTTGGGGTACATTGGCAGTCCTACAAATCTGATGTCCTATGCTATAGCAAAACAGTGGCAAACATGAGAATATATGCACATAGAAAAGAGTATAATTAGGTAGGAAAAAAGGAGCCTTTTCTTTGGACCATCTTATATCTGGGATGCTAGCAGAAGAGGATTTCCATCTTCAGTTTATTCATCCAGAAGGCACTATCAGAGATCTATCTACGGGCATGCACCTTAGTTAGCATTACACACACTCTACTAATTTGACAAGCAACATCAATAATAACACCCCAGGAGAGAGAGACAGTGGTAGTTTACTCAGAATTCTCTATATTGTCTTAAACAGCCATGTAGGGTTATGAGTGTGCATGTGTGTGTGTGTGTGTGTGTGTGTGTGTGTGTGTGTGTTATTAAATAACTCTAGCCATCATGTTTATAGTTGTTGATAGACAAATGACAAAATTTAGGTAAATCGTTATCCTATGTTTTATTGTATTATTGTAATTTCAACCACAATTTCAAATTCAAATTGATTTGTCTTGGACATGTATATTCAACTTTGATTAAAACCATCTAGTAAGATCACCTTGCCTGCAATGTGGTGATAAATGGGCATTTGCATGAAAAGGTAAACAGGAAGTTAAATTGTATAATAGGTATTTTCATGAACTTTACTATCATAAAACTACTACTACAAGAAAATTTCTGTCAAAATAATGAAAATTATTCTGTCAGAATAAAGTTTTATTTCTCATAAACTAGAGAATGATGGGAAAAGAAAGTTCTGGTTTCTATCTGAATTATACTAATTAAAAGATATATGAATACTTTATACTTTCTGAGATATTAAAGTAATTAGCAAAGAAGCAGGTGCCACTCTTTATAGGCACTCAACCCTATGCTGAATGAGAAAAAAGTGCAATAAATAACTCAATCCAGGCATTCACATGAAGTCAGTGAGATTCTAAAGTGGAAAAATTTCCAAATACACATAAAGAGATCATTAAATTTTAAAATATTTTTTAACTTATTATAAAATTATTCAGAACAAAAATAATGCTTTTAGAACCATGATTTCTTTAAAAAAAATCTGTCTCATGGGATTCTTCCTCCTATAGTGTTGCCTTGTCCAACCTTAATAAGAGGGCTTTAACCATGTCCTATTGTAACTTGTTCTCTTGTGTTTGGATGTTACCTCTTGGAGGCCCTCACTTTTCTAAATGGAACATGAGATTCTTTGGGAAAAAGAAGGTGAATTTGGGGTGGGCGGAGTTCTACGCATGGAGGAAGGGAAAACTGTGGTTGGGATCTATTATATGAGACAAGATTCTATTTCAAATACAAAAAGTAAGTAACTTTGGAAATCATAATCGAAATAACCTACTGTTGAGTTATATTTCAATTTATAAGACATTTGTACCTCAAGATTGTTACATTTTAAAGTCCATGAATGTATCACTTAACTCTCTCAAGAGCAATACGAGACAGAAACACTCCATATACACTCACACATACCACATACATACACTCCACACACCCATACTTATGCAAACAAATACTCCACACACTCACACTTTCACAAATCTCACACACATGTGATTGTATGCATGCACACACACATGCACACACATACACACACACTTATGTCCATGTAATGATATCTGTCACAAAATATTTTAGGTTTATGATTTTTTAAAAAAACTCATCATTCATATAAAGTTGTTCCTAGAAATTTTAAATTCAGAGTTTTGAATTGCCTGTTCTACAGGCTAATACTTTATTGACCATGATTTTTAATTGTAACAAAATATATTACTTAGCCAACATAAACAGAAAAAATGCATCGCACATGTTCTGAAGTTCAGGAATCAAGAAATACACTATATAGGTCATCTAAAGACCCAGCTCTCAAATGCTGAGTGAGTCTAACATACACTGACATCCTACACAAAAATAACCTGGCCTGTCCAATACTGCAAGAGATAGAACATTGTATCACTTACTCTATGCCATGAATGTCATAAATTTTGGTAGAGTGATTTCTAAATTTTGCTTGCTGTTACATATGCAGAGTTTAAAGAAATAATATTTACTTGGAATGGGTTGGGTTGTGATCTCTGGACTCACTTTGCACTGTAGGAAGAAGAATAAACTAACTCTCCCTCCCTTTCATTCTTCCTTTCTTCCTTCCCCCTTTTTTTCCTACCCCCTCTTTCTCTTCCCATCTCCATCCCTCCTCTCTTGTACCTCTCCCCTCCTTCTTATGGAAAATATATTTAATCATAAAGGTTATCCAATGTTCTTGGCATCTAAAGGAATGAAGGATTTCTATCAAACATGACCTATCACACACAGCATGTGAAGTTCTAACTACCTGCCCTCACTGCCTTGGAGACAGAAGACATGACAGTACTCCCTGAGATTATACTCACTTAAGTTTCTAGAATCATCACAAAAATTTTACATGCCCACTAGAGGACAATTAGAAAATATAACTAAACAAACAGGAAGAATAGGCAGAATATGTCACCCTTTAAAAATAATAAAATATCTTAACCTTTTATATATTTCAAGAATTTTTTAAAACATCAAGTAGACTATTATACAAACATTTTACAATTTTAAATATTTGTCAGCCTATTTATGGAAATTTAGCAATTTATACACAAATGCATAATTGGGTATGTTGCTGATACTCAAAATTCAGTCTTAAATGTTTTATGTATCCATGATGCTTCTGGGTAAGTTTTATTGACTTGCAGAAATAGACCAAATTGCTTTGTCATCATTACCACAATCAATCACTTCTTGTTGCTATGTAAGAATGTGATGATTTGAACATGCTTTGCTGAGGGAGTGGCACTATTCGGAGGTATGGACTTGTGTGGACTTATTCAAGTGGTATGGCCATTTTGGAGGAAGTGTGTCACTGTGGGTATGTGCTTCTTAACGGCCTGGAAGTCCTTCTTTTCCTAGTCACCTTCAGATGAAGATATAGAACTCTCAGCAACTCCTCTACCATGCCTGCCTGGACACTGCCATGCTCCTGCCTTGATAATAATGGGCTGAACCTCTGAACATGTAAGCCAGAGCAAATTAAATGTTATCCTTACAAGAGTTGCCTTGGTCATGGTATCTGTTCACAGCAATAAAACCCTAAGACAAAGGGATTTTGTTTACATTTTCCTGCTATAAATATCTTTGCAGTGATCATCTTTGTACAAATTTTTCAAATACTCATTAGCCATAAATTAAAAGTCATTATCTCCTAAATATGAGATCCTTTCTTCTGTCTCTCTGCTTTCAGGATCTGGTCCAAAGCAGCGACACTTCTCATCTCTGCACAGAAACAATTGTACTCCTTCTTAGAGGTAACACTTTTGTCCCTGATGATTGTGCATATTGACCACCATTTCTTGAGATATCTTGTTCACGGAAGAATACAAAATGCAATGAGTGGGAACCAAATGTTGATACTATTACTGCTGCCATGCTGTGATTGTAGAAGAACCTAGCCTGGTTATCTTCTGAGAGACTCTATTTTTGAAACAGATACAGATATAAACAGCAAAACATTGGACTGAAGTCAGGAACCCCTATGGAAGAGTTATAGGAAGGATTGAAAGAGCTGTGAACTGAAGGAGATGGCAACCCCATAGGAAGACCAACAATAACAACTAACCCAGACCCCTGGAATCTCCCAGAGACTAAGCCACCAACCAAAGTGCATATGTGGGCTGGTCTGTGGCTCCTTGCATATACATAGCAGAGGACTACATTGTCTAGCCTCAGTGGGAAAGACTTGATGCTCCAGGAAAGGGGGATGGGGAAGATGAGGTGAGGTTGGTTGGGTGAGGTGAGGGTAGATATATGAGGGAGGTGGGTGGAGTAGTTGGGAGAGCAGGTTCTTGGAGGCAAGAAAATTTTGCTTGTCCTTTATCACCAGTTTTATTCAGTTGTATAAGAACTAGAGATAGTGTCATTGAATGACACAGTTGACCACAGAGAAGTAGCTACCCCTCAAATAAGAGGAATAGACCAACAAGCACAGCAAACTGGTCAAACAACATCAATGATTGCTTCGCCTTCTCCTGTCACTGTACTCTGTAAAGGAGGTATGTTCTTGCCATACTTCCTGAAAATATCTCAGTAGATACTCATAACAGAAATAATGTGAATTTTCTAACCTATGTCTTAGTGTCTCTTCAGAGCTATATATCCAATCACCACCCAAAGTGGGCTGCTCAGGTTTTACCAGAAATGAGATACTAATTTTATGACTCCAAGCCTCAACATAAGTATATTTATTTATATACTGTATAGTGTTTCCTGGCTCTTGTCTCCATGAGCCAGAACTTTGACAGAACTAATTGCTTCTACATCCATATTTTCATGGAATATTGCAAAAGAAAATTCCTGCTAAGATACTGATCATATAGATTTATAGGGATTTATGTTGATTTTTTCCTATCATAGTTAATGTGCTCAGCCAAAGTTGTCTTCTGAGCGATGTACAACAAGATGCCTAGAAATATGTTTTGCATAAAACATAAACTCAATAACCATTTACTAAATTGAATTTTTGTATAGCTAGCAAAAGGAATATTCCAGAGTGGTACATATTATTCTTTTCTCTAATCACCCTCAATCATACAACACAGCCATGCCAAGAAGACACAAACTACTTTTATATCTGACAGAATTTATTTTACATTCACACATATTTTGTATTTAGTACAGGTACTTGTTAGCCAAGGTTACCCATAAGATAATGTATACTGTTGGCATGCACTATATTGAACTTCTCTAATCACATTCTACAATGATGAATATAGAGATTGTTGATGTGTTATACAGGCAATATCATGGTAAAATTCTCTTGTCTTCAAAACTGAATGCCACATACAATCTTCTACGACAAATTCAAGCCAAAACATCTCTGTAGCATGATGTGATGATTTCTGTGTGTGCAGACCACATGGTTCCCAGTTGCTATGCACTCCATTAATTAAACAGGTCTGCCTACTCATAATTTAATTCACTGAAAGAATTCACAAGAGGGATGGGAATCTGGGTTCCCTTGCTTCCCATAAATGTAATTGACATAATGAGCAGCTTTCTTCTCTTTTGAGTCACGAAGCTTTACAGTAATACCTGACTCACACGATATCAAGCTGTCTCTGAGATCTACAGAGAAATAATTTTGTGAGTGCAGTTCACCTCCGTGTAGATAGATATCATATGGCATTCAAAACTTCAGAAATAGAGGAGATGAAAAAGACTTCAATGAACATAGTGGGTGGCCTGGTAAAACCTGAGTTAGATAATTCACATAACATGAGCTACATAGTGGCCTTTCATTCAAGTATTCTCAGAAAGGGTTTACAATTTTTAAAATGAAAGGGAAAATATCTTTGAGGTTTTACCATCATGATCTCCTTTGGTAAGTGAATAAAAAAATAAAAAGATTTGCAGGATTTAGCAAATTAATAAGGCTCATGCTGCTAAAATGGATAGAAACTTGACTTCATATTTATGCCTTCTCATTTCTAATGCTAGGATTCTTCAACTATGCAGTTATAAGTTAGCCTAACACTTACAACTGAAAATTAATAAGAATAGACTTTACGCATATAATCAGTGATGGGTAAAAGGAGGGCTGGGAAACTATGTTTTTATTGAGCCACTTATTTTTACTAAAACTTTAATGTATCTCTATTCTTGACAATTACAAGAATGGAAAACAAAATTTTCAATCTCCACCAAGATTACAAACCTTCTTTATGTTTCCTAATTAATTTTAAAATGGTACTTTTAGATAGTTATGATAAGACAGCCACTAAAAGAGGAAATGTGAGTCTTTTTGAATACCCCCAGTTAGCTTGCTACCACAGTTTAATTTCACTCTTATTTCTCTCATTCTCTTTTCTGTTGGCTGTTTTCTTCCTGGTTAATTATTTGTAGCTTTTTTGGATTTCAGTTACAATTCTTTACTTCCCTTCCTGTCATACATTGTTTTTACAGTGATATAGAAAAATAACCAGGAAGTTAATAAATGTCATTTTTTTACGTGTTACATAAAATGTTTGTAAAAACAAGTAAGTAATGTTCAAGTATTTTTAGAATTGGCAGTCTAAGACTTTAATATCTGGTGTTGAGAAAAATAGCTCTTTGAAAGGTTCCATTGTATATTCAAGCTATAGAGATTTCGGCACCTACTGATAGGTTGTGAACATTTATAAGTGAATGAAACACAATAAATGACAAAGGCCTACCCATGTTTTAAACATAATATTTTAGTGACTGCTTTATTTAACAAATAAAAATAGAATCCTAATCTACTCCTCAATTGACTTAGCTTTTATTATTCTTATATCCAACTAGGCGAGAAATACCAGTGTGTGTAAAGTTATGTTTCCCTATACGTTTCCAGTATTATGCCAATGTCTAGATGCTTGCCACTAGTTCTAAGAGGACATCAGATACCACATGTTCACATCTACATATCTACATGAGCATCTTCTATCCTCCTTTAGATGATGACTTAGCAATACTAATCTTAAAAAAAAAAAGTTTAAGAGTCATTAATTTTTATGTGTGTGCCTGGACAGGTTTATGTGCATCACCTGCATTCAGGAGCCTGAGAATGTTAGAAGAGGTTATCACATCCCGTGGAACTGGAGTTCCACCTGGTTGTGAGCTACCACATAAGTTCTTGAGTCTAAACCTGAGTCCTCTATAAGAACAATAAAGAATATTCTGTTAAACCATCTCTCTAGCCTCATAACATTAATCTTCATGCTGTTGTTTATAACCTTCTTGTCTCACCTCTGATCCCTCACTTATTGTTTTTCCTAATATTTTAGGCTTTTCAAAGATAGCAACTCAGAGAAGAAATGACAAAGAAAAAAACAGAACAAACAAAACAAAACAAAGCAAACAAAAAAAAGCAGACCAACAAAACCACCCTAATTTCAAGTAGAGTTTGAAATGAAACTTTGAAACCTTGGTCTATGAAAGGCTTTCTGGCTTAGCTGCAGAAGAATATATTGTTGTAGTGAGTTGATCTGATACTGCTTGTTCACAAGATGTGGTTGCTCCCAACAAGCAGATTCTCACATACACTAAGTGATGTTATGTGAACCTTGCTCCCAAATTTGAAGGTCAAAAAAGAAAAATAAAGGCTAGAGCCTGATTGGACAATAGAGGGAAAAAGGTGGGGATGCAGTAAGCAGGTTGCAGATAGAAGAAGGAGTATAAGAAAGAAGCTACTTTTTACTAGCTTAGCATGAGGTGATATAATCATGCCTATAATTTGACTGATTGCTTTAAATGGAAACTATAGACAGAAATAAAATTTAGAGAAAGATGTTTTACTCAGGACATCAAAACACTTACCCAATTTTAGAATGATTAGGTAGACAACACCATGAAAAAGTAAATATGAAAGTTATGAAAAAGATGAAATTATCAATATCTGATCTTGTCTGTGGATCAACTAGGAAAAAGGAAAATCACCAAAATATCTCAGAGTTTGCAAACTTGGAGTGCATAAGTGCCCCTTGTAGGTACTTGCAACTTTCCTGCATGGACAAAGAAAACTTTGGCTGATGGTTAAATGATATCCTAAGATGGAACATGTTTAATTTTAGGCATTGGCCAGATTTCAGAGATGCTATCTCAGAGAAGATGAAAGAAGGCAACCTCTGAGAGGATACAGCTGAAGAAAAAGAGAAGGAACTAATGGATTCAAGGGTACTGGAAGAAAACCATCCAGCACAAAAGGACCAGGTAAGAAAAGAGAAGCACAGAGGAAATCAAGCTTGCTGGTGGCTAAGAAGCTAAGGCTCAAAGTGACCGAGTACTCACTCCTGTTCTCAGGCCTGTGTGGTTGATACAAAAGATTGCTCATCACTGTGAGTTGTTTCTCTTCTATGATAATGACATCATTAAACTTTGCATGCTCATCTGAATTTTCCTCAAAGCCTATTTTTGTGAGGCTCTTTTTTGCGTTTGTTTTAATTACAATTTCTATACAGAGTGTTAGATCCTACAGGTTTCAAAACCTCCCAAATAGTTTTCCATTTTAAAGAGACTAAATAAAGGCGCTGATGGATCTAAACTCATGGGAATTCCGTAATCTTTTTATAGGAAGTTATTTTAGTCAAATGGAGTTGGGAATGAGCTTCCAGTTAACTGAGATGTGCTACCAAACATCATGATGATAACAGGGCAAGCAAATCTTGAGTCATCAGTATGTTAACCATTCAGCATCCAGATGGCTTCAACTGTTTTAAAAAGGAAAAAGCAGTAAAAGAAAAATTCATGTTAGCCAAATTTGTGTGTAATTTAGAGCATCTGGAGGGTAAAGCCACATTGACTGTGACTGCAGCTGATATCTGCCCTTCATTCCCAAATGTTCTTTGCCTCTTACGCACAGAAGTAGTACATATATGCCAGGGTCACTTTCAGTGGACAGGATATTGAATTGTAGTCAAAGAAATGAGAGCAGAAAGAGATGCAACATTTTAAGCCTGACTCCATAGATGGTAAATTGGTAAAACCTCCAGAGTTATGCCCCTCCACAATGTTTGTCTCTTAGCATGGAATCTTACTGGGTTCTAATACATTAAAGATGGGAGCTCCTGATCAGCCCAGATCCTGGGGCACTGTCACAGAAGAGTCCTCTGCCTGAGTCTGAAGCCATGCTGGCCAGGGAAAGGTGAGAACTAAGATCTATTGTGTGAGTCCCTTAGATCCAAAGGCTGAACTGTAGACTATTGATTATCTTGGATGTATACACCTGATTAGTTACTTTTCTCATCGCTGCCACAAAATACCTAACAGAAGGAACCTAACTGAGGTTAGTGTACTTTTAAAGGTGCAGCATATCCCTGCACAGGACAGGGAAACCTGAGTCCTATATCTGTGGCACACAGGCACAAGGGTTTATGGAATAGCCTGCTTACCTCTTGCTGGATCAGAAATTGCAGACCTTGGGCATAAATCATAAGCCAACATCACTTCAAGACTGGTCTGTGACCTACTTCTGCATTGACCCAAAAGTTTAAAATCTTCCAAATCAACTCTACAGTCTAGGGGTTGAGTTTGAACTCAGGAATCTATGAAAAACATTTCAAATTCAGCTGCCAATGAGTTCTATGCCATTCAGCATGTAGATTGGGTTCATTTTATCTTTCATCTATTTCTTTTGTGTTCTTCCTCCTCTCCTTCTCCCTTTCTTCACTTAATTACTTTGCCTGTTTTCCCCTACCCCAACAGTCAACAGAGAGATGAAATGTATAAGATACCAGCATTGTTATTATACCTCTTGCCAGTTATATAACTAACTTTGGTCACCTACAGATTCACTGTCAGGCTGTGAATCTACAATTACCAGGATGATAACATAAAACTAAACCTGTATTAGTGTCTTACTTGAAAAGACAATACAAATACACTTACCTTCGTAAATTTTTGCCATCATTTATTGCAAATTTAGCCCCTTAGATATTAGACCCACTCTCAATGCATTTCTTTGTCTTATTTAAAGATGAGGATATTTTAAACTCTGATGATCTCTTCATATACCACTGATTTACTGGCTCATCCCACAAAATAATGTCCAGGGAATTAATACTGTAGCAGTTAGGTTTCTAGCTTAACCTGGTCTAAGACTACAAAGAATAACAGAAAACAAGATGGGCAGTCTGTTAAGCTTATCAACTTGATAAGTTCTAGAGTAACCTAGGAGACAAATCCCTGGGCATGTCTGTGAGATGGGCAAAAGACCTGAAAAGTGGGCAGGATTATCCCATAGAGTATGGTAGATGTCTTAATAACAAGAAGAAAAACAAACAGCAGCCATCATTTCTTTCAGTCTCCTAACTATGGGCTCAATGTTACCAGCTACCTAAGCTTCCTACTGTCCTTCTCCATAAAAACCGGACTGTACTTATGAACTGTAAACTGAAATAAGCCTTCCTATCCTTAAGTTGTTTCTTGCAAGGCATTTTGTCACAACATAGGAAAGGTAACTGACACAGAATGGAATCTCAAAAGACAATGTCTTTGACAATGAACTTACGACCTCTCCAATGACAGAAAGGAATGGGGAGCAAGGAGATGAAAGGAAGGCTACTCTTAGCAGAAAGGTGGGGAAGTTTCCTTTGAAAACCCCTGGGTGGGCTTGATGAACACAGGTCACCTTTAAGCAACTGAATTAGAAGTCACCACTAGATATTAGGACCCAAGAGTCATCATTAAATGATAGCATATGCATAACAAACACGAAGAAAGGCATCCAAATGCTTTAGCTTGGTATAAACAACATGAATCTACATGTTTTTTTAAATAGACTTACATATTCTTTTTTGTATGCATTATAGACAATGTTTATATTTCTTTAATAGAAAAACATTTATAATATAAAAATGTGCACTCGGGAGTAGGATCCTGAAATGTGTGCATAATGAGTTTAGTTTATTAAAAAACATTTTTATTTGTCTCTCTGAAAAGCATCATCTCTATTGTCAGTGCATAGTGTGTCGTAGTGAACTAGTATAATCTAGACAGAGGAACTTGTGATCATTCCACTATTCCTCAATCCTGGTTAGTGGTGATGAACGTGCCTAGCCATAAAAATTAGCTAATATAATTTAAACCACTAAATTATCTCTCTAAGAGATAAAATTATAATTTATCTAATTGTTGAAGCTTAAATCATTTTATGCCATTTAGAGTTTGGGATTATCACTTTAAAAGTTTACTAAATAAATAAATAACTACATAATCAAGGGACCAAAAATGAAGGGCATATGGAAAAATAAAATTCCAAACACATATTTTTAAGAAATACTAAATAAAGGTAAATTGTCTGGTATAGGTGTAATCTATTTCATCCTACCAAGATTTTATCATTACATTAAATATGTATATATAAAATAAAAAAAACTTTTAAGGTTAAACTGTGGGTATGAGTTTGTCTTCCTTAAGGATACTACTGTCAATGACTTAGAATATCATAGAATGCTATCTACATTACAACACTTTCAAGGGTATTGTATCATATTCTAAGTATACATTACTACAAAAAACAGACTTTAAGATTTACAAAAACTCAAAGCAAACAGGATGCTCTGCCTCATATTCCATTCATGATATTCCACATTATTAATATGTTCTATTAGTATAGACTATTTCCTACCATCAACAGTATTTATTAACTTATGTCTGCATTCTCTATAGATGTTTACAGCTTTTACCTGGTGTCCTTAGTTGGTTGTGGGACCCCAAAGTGTCTTACAGAGGACATTCATTCATGTGTCCTGAGGCTGTTAACTGGAAGTTTCTCTGACTTCTCTCATCAAACATGAGGCAATTTTCTCTCACTTTTGCTTTTATTTAGCAATGGTTACATGCTTGACAGGAAGTCCTGTAATCTATATTTGTCTGATTAGACTGAGGTTATATGTTTTCAGGGTATATAGTAAACACATGGATTAAGCTTTGACATTGTCCTTGATCATTTGCTCAAGACATTGTTTGTCTGGCTTCATAATTATAGATTAGCTTTCCTTTTCAGCTCATTCCATAGTGTGTTTTGGTGGGAAATTACCACATGTAGGAGAGGGCTGAGGAGAGGGGAATTTTGCCAAACACTTTAGAGGAAATAATCTTGGCAGATCATTTGGAATATAGACACTGGTACTCCTGCCTAATATAGTTTTTTTTTCAAAAACTTCGCAATAATTTTGGTTATAATTATAATCATTTTTTCTAATTTACTACCTTTAGCCATATGACTCTTACAGTGTGTTCTTGTTTCTCTCTCACAATCCCCATCATTGTGCTGTCCATGTTTCTTTTTCTCCATTGTTGGTGCTTCTTTATCCTTTGACATTCCAAGATATGACAGTCATTTTCTCTCTTTCTGCCAGTACCCTACACTCAACTGCTGCTCCAAGAAACCCTGGCACCTTCTATTAAAAATAAGGGAACAGAATCTGGACATGAGGACTTCTCACTGGTGCTGAGATGTTGCTCTTCATGTCCCTTCCATCTGGCAGGGTGATGTGAGGGAATTGCAACTTGTGAATATCCACTCATCTCTAAATATTTTCATTCATAGCCAACTGAATCTATATTAAGCTAACTCTGATCTCACACTGTTGACTTCAACTCTAATTCATTACAGCACATCTTTTCATACTCTCTTGCTGACAAAATATTTTAAAACAGGGATGGAAAAGATTATGCTTGAGACACCTAAAAGGTTAAAACAGTTCTTGAATGACAGATGGCTTCAAGTGCATGTATAGTTGATGTTGGAACACATTTTTCATGTAGCAACTGCTGTATTCTCAGTCTCACCTGGAAGCAGTCCTAAGCATGAAAGTTCTTATGGTGTGATTTTATGTTTTCCAATATTCTGGCTATTCTGGCCCTATACTACTTTCAAGACAAGTACTTTCATATTGTGTTGTTCTTTCTCTCTAAATAAAAGCAACCCTTCCTAAGATATCATGAAGAAGTAGGGGAGCTGTGGAGCTATTGAAAGCATGCTGGGAGCACAAGTAGGGTCAAAACATGTCTAAACCCCAGAAATCTTGTCCTGAAAGCAGCAGGAGTAGAACTCCTCTCTTCCTGCCCTAGGATGCATGTCCCAGGACATGTAGACCTGTGTCCCCAACTTTGCCCCACCAGATGAGGTCCTATAAGCAGGTAGCCAATTTAAACTTTTCCTCTCCTTATAAGGTCATGTCCAGCAACACCTGGGATTTCTCCTTATGCTAATAAGGCATCACTAAGGCCATTGACCCTGGCCCCAGTCAGTGGTGAACACTTACTCCATAACCCCTACTCACCACCCAAATGTTTAAATAGCCTTTGTTCCCTTCAATTAAATAAGCTGCTCAATGAAGCCTGGACCCTGAGAAGTCTGTTTCTTGCCAAGCTCACTTTTCGCTGGAGGTCTCCATCACCATTTCTGCTTCACTTTCCCTCACATCAGACCATTAAAGGAGGCAGAGTAGAGTGGGGATGACAATATCAGACATCCTCCAATAAGAACATGAATTAAATAACATCTAAAATCTCAGTATTTGACCTTCAAGTGTTTTTAACTCATTGTCAGAAAAAAAAGTGAAAAAGAATCCAGAGTTTAGTTAATGTGGGGGATTAGCAGACAGGACAAACATTAAGAAGGCCTGCCATCTCTGACCAAACAGGATTTAAGTTCTCAGAACGGAGCAGAGGAAAAATCTCTGGAGTCATACAAATGAGTCAAGAAAGTATTTCTTCAGAATACTCTGGATTCTCAATATTCTAGTTTTAATGAATTTATTGTCAAAGAGATATTTAAATCAGCTACTATAATAAATTCTCATATATTAATAAAATGTTCAATAATTAAGAACCTTATTTGAGTTACTAAATCAAATGTTCACAGCTGATCTTTGTGATTTAGTCATTACTCACCATTATTTATTGCCATTCAGATCAATACAATGCATAAAGATTTGGCTATATAAGTCAAATTGGGAGGAATGAATATTTAAATCATCCTCATATTCAGAAGATTATTGATGTGAGACCCTGACAGGATTACAGACTTTGCAGGGAGGTTCTGCCTCATTTTGTCATCCCAGTAGGATACAGGAGCCTTCCACTATGAAGAGAAGAGAAGAGAAGACAGGGAATTTAAATGGACTAAATATGATGAACATCCCACTTCTTGATAACAGCCCATGAACACTTTCATGGAGTGCTAAATGAATCCAATTAAAATTGGCTGGAAGAGGAAGAAGCTTAAATCTACTTTACTGATTTAATCTTGAATTTTTGGAAATGTTGATTCATGCTGACCCACCACCATATATAAAAGCATGTAAATTTCCCCAAACATTATTTCCTAACTCACCTCTGTTCCCTTGCTGTCTCTCATGTGATTTCCTGAACATATAAATTTAGCTACATGTTTTCAGATACTATTGCTTCTCCAAATAATAAGTGTGTTGCGGGGGGTGGACATATATGAACATCAGTGCAGACACCTCAGAAGCCTTATATGGGACATATCCCCTGGTGCTTAACTTAAACATACTTGTGAGAACCACACCATGAGTAATGGGAACTGAATCAGGATCTTGCATAGGACCAGAATGTGGTTTTGACTGCTGAGCCATCTCTCTGACATAGGTATCATCCTTTTTAATAATATCTTGAACTTTGAGATGATGATTGCTGAGTTGTGAAAGTCTAGAATATTTATTCAGAAACTCTGGGGTTAAAGCCAGATAGTTTCCAAGGTGCCAATATGCTAAATTCTTTAGCAATAGACAAAACTAATTAGCAAGCACAGAGGCCAAGTCAGCCTTAGAGAGAAGGTGGAAGATTCTAGACCTTGTGCTGACTTCTTTCTAAGAAGAGAGGCTTAAGAACCTAAGTATTGATTAAATAATTATGTACCTGCTCCCTTGAAATGTCCACAGATGTAGGGACAACCTTACCTTGCCTATACCAAGAGAGGTGAAACCCTGAAAACAAGTCCTATTTAAATAACTGAATTTTACCATTTAAGGTCCCAGAGACACAGACTGGTGGTGGGCAGATCTGAGAAGAAAGCTTCCAGACTCATTGCTAGGAGAGCTGACTTTACCTTTCTTCTGAATTTCCTCACACATGACATTCTATCACTGGAAAGTCAGTTTACATATAAGAACAGTATGCTGTGACAGAAGAGGAAGTGGGGAGCATTATTGTGGTCTTTTGAAGAAATACCCCTGGGGCATCTCATTTCCAGAACCCTATATATGCTTAGCATCGAAAAAGCCCTGGTGGACAGTGGGGCTTTTGTGAGGGCCATGAACTACGTCTATATTTGCTGTCCACAGGAAGTCAGACCCAGCAAAAGATCTTCTTATTGGCAACTTGGGTGTCCTTTGATCTCAGCATGGTCAGTTGTCAGAGTCTTGCCATCCTAAGATGGTCAGTCTGAGGGAGTCCTATACACACTCCTTGAAGTTCACACCTTCCACCATATGTGGGGACCTGGCTGAGAACTCAAGATTCATTTTTTCACACACTCTTCATACATAACTAATTCATTCATTTACAAATGTGCTTTTCTTTTATCTTCTCTTAAGTTGCTAATATAAATTATGTTTATTCTATTAGGACTTAAATATGTATTATGCTCCCCAGTGCTCACAGATGCTTAGACATATTCTTTTAGCATTGCTAATATAGGCAATATGAAGAAATGTCTGAGGCTCTCATTAACATGACTGCCAGCAGTGCACACATGATATCTTGTACTCACACTTAACATCTATAATGTTCATGGGATCAAGACTCATGGGCTTGAACAAGTTTTTGAAGTTAATTCTGTATCTACATAGGCAGGGAGAAAGTGAGCCCTGTAAGGAAATAGAAGAGTTTGAAGATTCTTTGATTTCTCTTTCATCTCTGAATAGTTATCTACAGGGAGCAGAAGAATGTAGTGTACTCTTACTGATTTTCACTTCACTGTGCATGGAGAAGTCAGGTGAAATAAGAGCTTAAAGCCATCTTATTCTATGATGCTGATATTAGTAATATATTCATGCAGGCATGTCCTGTTTATAAGGTGACATACATTTGCAAAAAAAAGACTAAAAACGCAGCATCCAGAACAGGAAGCAGGTGCTGAGTGAGTGCTCCCAAGCCCTAGCTTCTCCAGCAAACATGTAGCTCACAGAGTCTACTCTCCTCCCAGGAAGCTACTCAGAAGCTGGACTGCTGCAGAGTTTGGAAAGACAGCGAGCCCCAGTTTTTTAAACTTCTTTTACGATATTCCTGCCATATACAGGAAGCTTTATATTTAAAAGAAAAAAAGAAAGAAAGAAAAGAATTTCAGAGGAACCACAAAATGTTGCTTGTGTGTTCGAATGAACAATTTGTTCAAGGCCATCATTGCCTCCTTAGTTAATGATACCTCTTGAATGTGTTTGGAAGATCTGAGCCACTTTTTCCCTCCCTCATGTCCCACCCTCGAGTGTTTGAATTTTTAAAATATCAGAGTGGCAATTGCCATAACATGGTTATTAATCACCTTTAATAAAATAGACTTATGGCCTGTCTCCTAGTGGTGTGAAGGAGTGCATGTGTGTTTTTCTTAAGCACTGAGAAACAGCTTACAGAGAGATCACCCCATTTGAATGGGTCCAACTTTTCCCAGGAAGAAGAGGTTTCACATTAATCCACCAGTGTTCTACTTGGCAACTTCCATGTAAACTGTAAAACCACCTCAGCTTTCTGTTTACAAGCAAGGGCCACCTGTGGCTGCTGGTGGCCAAGGTCTGACCTCCGGTTATATTAATCCACAGAGCTTAAGGCAGGAAGGGAAGTGGGGCTTCTGAGACAGTTTTACAAATTAACTTAAGATGAAAAGAGCAAACAAAGAAGAACAGGAAAATAGAGAAGAAAGCATCCTTGCCCTCCAGCCATCCTTGAGGCTCTGTTTCTGTAACATTTTCCCAAGAAATCAAGTATCCTCTTCCTGCTCTCTAGCAGCCAACCAGTATCAAGAAGCTCTTTGGTCTAAAAACACCACTGTAACTTTTGATGAATACCTAAGTCAAGTATGTTATGAGCTTTTTCTATTGAGACTTTTGTTTCAGAGGTTTATAGCATAATTGTCTCTGTGTGTGTGTGTGTGTGTGTGTGTGTGTGTGTGTGTGTGTTGTAAGTGAGGCAAAGAACAAGCTTAGATGTTGCTCCTTAAATATACAGGTCATTTTTATTTTATTTTATTTTTTATTTTTTTAAATCAGGGTTTCTCACTAGTCCGGGACTCAATAGGCAGGCTATGCTGGCTGGCCACAAGTCTCACAGAACTACCTTTACTAAGATTTCAAACACTGGCCACTACGCCTCACTTCCTTTTCACAGAGAATATAGGGATGGAAATTAGCTGACAAGGCAAACACTCCTACAGACCCCCAAGCTAATCTAAGCTATTTTGTCTTGAATTAGCACAACATAGTTATACTTGTTTATGGAGTAGAGTATGACAAATGACAAATACTGAGGTAGTAGATACACAAACACTAAATTTCATGACTTGGCTTTTGCAAATCATTTTTGAGTTTTATATTGTTTGTTTGTTTGTTTTATGAAATTGAGCAGAGTTTCAATTGGTTTTGCTCTCTCCCTTTGGAAAATTCAAACCTGAAAGACTCTCAGCTTAACAAGAACCCAGAGTCATCTCCAATGAGGGAAACAGAAATTCCACTGCTATATAAATTTCCTTAGATTTCACCCTGGTGGAGGTTTACTGTGTTATAAAAAACTTTTCTTATATGTGGGAATCAATGCCTAATGATAAAATTCTAGAATACACTAAACATAGTATGAGATGATGCATTATGATGTCACTCATATATACCAGTGACACTATGTTACCATGCTTGCAATCGCAGGAAACAGAGACAGGAAAAATTCATGCAGTCTCATAATACACAATGGTAAGATGGTGCATGTGTTTATTCACTCAAACTTTCAGCAAATATTAACTAAACAGCTGCAAAGAATGTTCATTAAAGGAATGACAGATCTTCAACAGTAATTATGTTATACTTTGATATACATTAGTTCAAGAGAAGTTAATCTCACTTACATGATACTAGATAGATTCCAAATACATTTGAATAGGTAAGTCAAGATAATTTATCTTTCAGTATCAACATGGCCCTGATATTTGAAGACTGCCTATGCACTTGATGCTAAAAGCCAAAGTCTTCCAGACATTTATTCAACTGTAGAAATAGATGCATTATCAATAACCTTCCTCCAGATTAGAAAGTCACCACATCTATAAAGAGTGACTTGCTTGGCAATAGGTTATTAGTAACAAATTGTAGTATGTTTTCTATCAATTCCATAAACAATGAAATCAGCTACTGGCCAGAGAACATTTATCAAGCTAAGACACATGAGACTGAAGAAGTTGGTGACTGAATAGCAGCCCATTGCAGGAAGCAGGACCAGGCTTTGGATCTGATTTAGTTTTGTATAAAGCAGGCTCATCTCCATGATACAGCTCAGTACCCAGAAGTCAAGATCTCAACTACCATGAGACTCACAACGACCTTACATGATTTACAGAGGAATTATCTGAAACAGTTAAGCCTAGGAAAACTGTTCTATCGGAACCATTTTCTTTTTAAAGACTGTAAGAAATCTTATTTATAGTGTTTAATTTTACTTTCCATTTTATTAACATGACTGAAGTGGTATTTTTCCATTCTGTGATAACCTGCTGTTTTCTCGGGCTGTATTATTTTATGATGCATCCTTTAATTTTTTCTATTATTTCACACTGGGTCTTTTAATAGGTTTTGAGAAACATTCCTTTTCTTTCTCAGAAAAAGCTTTCTTTCTTGGAAAGCTTTTCTTTGGGATGTTTCCAGCTGAGGAATCATCTCCCCAGCCCTATCAAAGGCTGTTAGCTCTCGGCTTGCTCTCTCTATAAGGTCTACGGAGATGAGCTTTTAATATTTATTTCCAGGGGCTGTTTTCCCTCTTTATATCCTGCCGTTGAAATGAGCAACTCAATAAACTCGGTAATGAAGGTGGTTGAAGCATTTCCTTTTGCCTTTGTCTCTATTGCTTCTGAGACAAGTCTGCACTAAACAGTTTCAACACTGTGCAAACTTCTTGTGAACTTGAGACACCGAGTAGATAATCCTGAAATCATTAATTGGCATACACAGTCACTGCTCATAGGATTATAGTGTGTTTTAGCAAAGAATTGTACTCTCAAGATTATATTAGCCCTAAAATAAATTGTCCTAAATTCATCTCTATAAGGCTTTGTGATTTAAAAAAAAAAAAAAGCTATGCCTGTAATTAGGGTACACTCTGTGTTGTATTCTATTACAACATACAGCTTGATCCTGTGACACTAAATCAGAAGTTGAGTAAAATAAAACTGTTGGAGAGAAGATTTTTTTCTAGACCCAGGAGAGACTTGTTTCATCACTACCAGAGCAGAACCTGTGCATTGATCATTTTCTCTACCTGGTTATCTAACAGTCTCAGGTGGCTTCAGTTGATTCATTTCAAAATGCACAAGTGGTCACTCTGAAAATATATGTACACAAGTAACATTTTAGATACCTGATATATTGTATCCTGTATCTAGGAATATACGCGCGCGCGCGCACACACACACACACACACACACACACACACACACGTGTGTGTGTAACAACAATTAAGAAGAGCAATGAATATAAAAGAAAGCAAAGAGGTAGATGGGCAGGTGTGGGGTAATGAAAGTGAAGACGGAGAGTGACATGACTATATAATCTCAAAAAAATAAGACTATAACACTATAATCAAACTGTAGTGTACTAGAAATTAAACTCATATCTTGTCTCAGGCCCTAAACTTACTGACACAGCTTACTGTCTAATAATCTTACCAAAAAAATCAAGTGTCAGAAATAAGTTATTTGCAGTTGCAAGGTGAATGACTTTTCAAAAACCATAAGGTAACCTTTTTTGAAATGATAAACTATTGCTTTAAAAACAAAACCCACTTTCTGAAAAAGTTATTTTTCTGCATATGTTTTCTGTTAGTATCTACCTTTTTATCATTTACTTATGTATCCATTCATCCATTATAGATCTGTCCAACATCTACCTATTATCTATTTCACTGAGTTGAAGAGAGAAAATATTCAATCACAAAGTTGTTACTGAAGTCTTATATTATTTGAGCACATAGGTCAGACAATTAAGAAAAATGGTTGATAAATTAAATGGTTATCTGGATGATGACTAGCTAGCTAACTAGCTACATGATAATAGATAGATAGATGATGATGATGATGATGATGATGATGATGATAGATAGATAGATGATTGATATATAGATAGATAGATGATAGATAATATGTAACTGATTGATGATATAGAAAGATGCTATAGATATAGATATATGATAGAGAGACAAAACAGACTGATGATAGAAGGATGTAAAGACCCAGATAGATGATAGATTATTGATAGATGATAGACAGGTAGATGACAGATAGATAGATAGGTAGATAGATAGATAGATAGATAGATAGATAGATAGGATAGGTAGATAGATAATAGGAATGATTGAATTATTGATTGATGATAGTTAAATAGGTAGTAGATAGACTTATAGACAGATGATATGGTTTTTTCTTTAATTGCTTAGACATATAAAATTAAAGCAGACAGACAGTGTCATACACAATAGAAATGTAGATGGTGTGTTTTTAGATCACAATAACTGAGTATCTGAGTGTATGAACCCAGATTGACCTCAAAGACACAGTCTATATGGAAAAAATCTAACAAACCCCTAAGGACCAGCCTTGTACTTACTCCTATGAGTTCTCCTGGGAAAGTACAGTGAAACCTCTGTCCTGAGAAATCCTAGTGTGTGTGCGGAGGGGGAAGTGTATTACTCATCTGTATTATCTGTTCTTGTCAGTGCCTCCCACAGACAATAAGGAAGAAACTGTTCTGGCATGTCCTAGACTCAGACTGGACAGAATTGCTATGTGGGCGTGCACCAGGTAGACACAGTTTTCTTTTGATCTCAGTTGGCATTCCTAAAAACAAGGAGGAAAAAAAACATGAAGCCCAGCTAAGCTTCTCTTAGCACCAAGAATGAAGTCTAATGACTCAAGATTCACTTTCAGCACTCTCAGGTCTAGAAAAGATAAAGTCACAGCTGGCCATCTCTTCTCTCTTAACCAATCTGTTCTCAACAACATACATAACAAGCTCTTTAAAATACTCAATCTAAGTCATGGCCTACCTTGTCCTGAGCACCATATCTCAAATATTATCCTCAATAACATGATTTGTCTGACTCACAGACTGACACAAGTAACTCTCACGCTTAACTGTGTTTATTGCACAGCAATTAAGGTGACTTCAAGACAATGACTTTTGTCTGAGTCCTGCAACAGTAAGCAACCAACAAAAGGATTGCCACCTATAAAATTAAAAAAAAACTCCATTCATCCACTTATTTACTTGAAAATACTTGAGGTGGTCATTCATACCACATGAGTACAGGTCTAGATATGAGGAATATAACAGTGAATGAACAGGGGTACACTCAACCTTCATGAAACCTTCATTTTAGTTAGCACAGAGAAGATCCAAACATAAAAAACTGATGTCCCATGCATTAATAATTTAATCATTTCAAACTTCTGATAGAAGCAAATGAGATAAATAATAATGAAATATTTTATCCTCTTAATATTTTCTATAAGAAGTTACAGATTTCTATTTAAATATGGGAAATAAAGAGGTTGAGAAAACCCTAAATGTTATCACAGAAGAGAAAGAGACATCCCCCCCAACAATCAGTCATATATCTGAGTCTGACAATGTTCTTATAAGCCTATAGTAGCCCAGGTATATCACCTACATTTGTCAATATACTCTTTATCATGGTCACATAGTGATAAATGTGTGCACAGGTTTGTCCTTCAAATGTATCTTCACAATTATGAAGCATGAATCTGTGTAAACACCACTGGACCAGTAAAAACACAGCTGATATGGTAAGAAATTGAACATAAAACATTTATAAAGTTGTTGAAAGTTCTCTAATAAATGTTCCTAGCCCAATGCTTGGCATGTAGCATACTCAGAAACCAATCATGGATCAAAAACAAACAAACAAACAAAAGACCAAAAAATAAAAACAAGAATCTAAATGATTTCTAACTTTACCTACCCATCCTTCTGTGCTAGGAATCCACCCTACCTTGCCTACACAAAATGAGCCTGTCACCCCTTCTAGATGCTGAATGTCAAAAATTCATTAACACATTCTACCTTTTGCATTCTGGTTTTCATTTTATGTTTTTCTCCCATTTCAAAGTGGAAAGATTTTATATGGGGAAAATCTTTGATAGTAGCTTGTAAATCAGAAAATTAAAAGAGCTTTTATAGTAGATAAAACCTAATGGCTCAGAATTTAGTTTGATTATATTTTAGAGTCTTGAGAATTAATGCTATTGAGATGTACAGATGATAAAATAAAAACACCATTATCCAAACCTGCCCAGATACTTTTTTCTTTTGCCTTATTGACAGACTTACAAACTCATATGCCTTTATGTGAAGTGTGGTAGCTGATGTGTTACATAAAAGACACAAGCAAGTTCATGTCCTCCATATCCACAGATATGCAATAATTTATGCCTTCTAAATATGGCTCAGACACTATGCTCTCAACATCTTTGTTAGTTCAATGCTTATCGTTCTTGATAATGTACTTGACCCAAAGTAGCACAATTTTCAAATACTCACTCAACTCAGATGAGGGAAGCAAAGATTGTGATAGATTAGGAAAAATTAGCAGTTTTCAAAAGAAATGTTTAGCACTTTGATGTCTATACTATGAGACAGGAAATTGGTATCAAGTTGAGATTCTGGAAGATTCTGAAGGAAAATTAATGCTGAAAAAAAGCACAGCAGGATTGCAGCCTAGAGGGCTATCTTACTCCTATCTCATAAAACAAAAACAAAAACAACAAAAATCTCGCAAATCCAAGATTATCCTGTAACTTTTTATGTAATAGTGAAAACTTAATCAAAGTAAAACACTTTTGGAATGAACTCATGTTTACAGTATCATTCTACAAACTTCACCAAGATGTTCTTTCAACCAGAGCCATTGTGGGCATCAGGAGACAATTTTCTGATACTCTAAAATTGTATCAGAAACTCAATTTCTGTTACAAAAAGTAACATGATCATATTTCCAGAGAAAATCTCTATGGTACTTGAACTTAATTTATAAACTTGAAGATAAATAAATTAAGTGGAATTGATATAAATATTACCTCAAATGATCTACAAGTCCTATCATAGTTGCAGTGAAATTTAGTCACTATGCATTTGATGGTTATCTTAGATACATTGAAGATATCTAAGACATTAGTATAGTACTCCCCAGGTGGATGTGAGTGAATGTGAGTATGAATGGGTGAGCATGTGGGTGTGTGCACATGGCACAAGCATGCTTCTAAGGACTAGTAGGTTCTCAGAAAGATGATATAATGATGGACAGAAACTTTGAATAAACTATTGGTAAGTAGTAGCATTATAGGTTTAAATCATGCTTGAGGACTTAGAGCTCCATAGGTATAAGATTGACATGTGTATCCTGCCCTAATCCTTTCTGGTTTTTGCTCCACCCTTCTATCTACCATGAGTTAGGCAGTAGCTGCTACAGGCTGCTACTGTCATGATGTTCTAGCTCAATATAGCTGTGCCTAGCAGAATTGAATCCAAGGAATATGGACTGAAACCATGTTGCAAAAGAAACATCATATTGCTTTTATGTCAGGTATGTTGTCTCAGCCATGAGAAACTAATAAGAACCAATCCTGAAATTCATAAGTAATAAAAGATGACCATTAGTAACTAAAGCAAACTAGAATGGAGAACAGAGTTGTAGACATCATTTCTTGATTTCTTACTACATAATAAAGTTTTAATATTAAAACTTTAGATTTCTAGGTCAAAAAACCTAAAACATAACTTGAAATTTGGAACAATAAGTTACATTACATATAACAATTAATATTTGTCAGGGATGTCAATAGTATACAAAAGAGACAGGAAATTTCTTTCCTAAATGGCATTGTGAAAACTGGATTTAAATGTATAAAAAGATTAAATGATATCCAACAATCTCCTCTCTCTCTCTCTCTCTCTCTCTCTCTCTCTCTCTCTCTCTCACACACACACACACACACACACACACACACACACACACAATCAATGCAATGCAAAAAAGATCATAAGTGTGAGATTCAGGACTGAAAGCAAGAGTAAGAAAGATGGCCCACTCTGTCACAAGGGTCTTAGTAAGCATGTGGTTTTAATATGAACTGAAGCACACGCTGCAGACAGTGAGCTACATGAATGAAGATATGATGGAACAATTGGGGCTTTCCTAGCACAGCAACTGTCAAAACTGTAGAAAAGTATTTTGTAGAATAGGAGAAATATTCAAATTATGCATTCTGAGATTAGTATTCAAAATTTACAAGGAACTTATAGAACTCAATAGCAATGAATGAATGAAGAATGAATGAATAAATAATAAATCCAACTTTAAACAGAGGCAAAACTTATGAATAGGTATTTTCCTGAAGGACATATAAGCAGTCAACAGGTCAAGGTAAAAACCATTAATCATTTTGGAACTGCCAGTCAAAACCACAATGAGATATTTTTCCACATCTATTAGAGTAGCAATTAGCAAAATGTGAAAAGATAACAAGCATTGGCAAGGATGTAGAGTAATATCAGCCCACACATTGTTGATGATAATATAAATTGGTGCAGTCATCACAAAAAAAAAAAAAACCAGCATGAAGATTCCTCAAACATTTCATGTAGGACAACTAAATAATTCAGTATTTCTAATTCTGTGTATATAGCCAGTGAATATGAAATCAGTATGTAAAAGGGTATTTCTGCTTCACGATCATTGGCTCATTACTCACAAAGGCCCAGAGAGGAAAATAACCTAAACTTCCTGTCTTAGTCAGGGTTTCTATTCCTGCACAAACATCATGACCAGGAAGCAAGTTGAGGAGGATAGGGTTTATTCCACTTACACTTCCATGCTGCTGTTCATCACTAAAGGAAGTCAGGACTGAAAATCAAGCAGGAGCTGATGCAGAGGCCATGGAGAGATGTTTCTTAATGGCTTGCTTTCCCTGACTTGCTCAGCCTGCTCTCTTATAGAATCCAAGACTACCCACCCAGGGATGGTACCATCCACAAGGGGTCCTCCCGCCTTGATCACTAATTGAAAAAATGCCCCAAGGATGGATTTCATGGAGGCACTTCCCCAACTGAAGCTCCTTTCTGTGGTAACTCCAGCCTGTGTCAAGTTGACACACAAAACCAGCCACTACACTTCCATTCACAGATGGAATAAAAAAATGTGGAGTACATGTACACACACACACACACACACACACACACACACACTTATTTCAATCAGACAGAAGAAAAGAAATCCATCACTGAGAAACAGAAGAGATGCTAGAGAAGCTAAATCTGGAAATCAGACAGGCACACATATATGGAATGCCTTGTAGGAAATTTAAACTTATAAGGCAGAATGATGGTTATTAGGGAACAGAGAATTGGATGAAGGAGTTAGACCCTTCATGTTTGACCAATGTAGGCTTGCTGCTCTGAGATGATAATTTCTGTACAACATGGAAGAGAAAGTATTATGTACCTGAAATCTGTTTGCAGAGGACATCTCAAGTGTCATTAATACACACACACACACACACACACACACACACACACACACGTCAAGATCATGAATATGACACCTTCTTTCTGTGGAAATTATTTAATACTGTATACATACATCAAAATATCCAAGAGTCTACTACAAACATGCAATTTACATTGTCCATTAAACACCAGTGAACCTTGGCAAAGAAAATTATAATATGCTTAAAACCTTTCCATGACTAGTTGATATCACTGTGACACTTTGTTGCATTTTGTATAGAGGATCCCACTGACTGGAATATTTTAAAAATGAAAACAAAAACTGTCCTTTCACCACGGACAGCTCAAAAGCCTCTTTTGGGATTGTAACCTAGAATCAGTAGCTTGGAAAGTTTGTTCACTTATAATAGATGTGATATAAATTCTGACTTTGCCACAGCACCTGGTGGTAATGTAACCCAGGAATGTCCAGTGACCTACTTCTGTTTCACCTGATCTAGCACTGGTGTGAAAAACATTCCCTAGTCTATACTACAGTCATGAAATAAAATGATATATCTGCTATATGGAAATCAGCAAAAACTCATTGCTGTTTGTTTGTTTTGGACAATAAAGCCTGTTACTGGTTACGAAGGGTAATATTTGAAATTGAACTGCCTCTACAAAACCAGTCAAAGACCTTTGAAGAACAATTTTTTCTTTCTTTTTTTATTATTTTCTATATTCTTTGTTTAAATTCCAAATGATTTTCTCTTTCCTGGTCCCCCCCCACCCGCTAAATCCCATAAGTCCTCTTCCCTCTTCCAGTTCCCCAATCAACCCCCTCCCACTTCTCTGTGCTGCCAATCCCCTACAATGCTGCATCAAGCCTTTCCAGGACCAGGGCCCTCTCCTTCCTTCTTGGGAATGATTTGATATGTGGGTTGTGTCTTGGGTATTCAGAGATTCTGGGCTAATATCCACTTATCAGTGACTGCATTCCATGTGTGTTCTTTTGTGAATGAGTTACCTCACCTAGTATGATATTTTCCAGTTCTAACCATTTGCTTAAGAATTTTATGAATTCATTGTTTTTTAATTGCTATGTAGTATTCCATTGTGTAAGTATACCTCATTTTCTGTATCCATTGTAGAACAATTAATTATGAGTGCTGACTGGAAAATGAAATAGCCTCAGCTTTTATATGGATTTCAAATTTTCTACCAAATGAACATCATCCCCTTTGACATTAAGAATACAACCAACTCATTTCCTCATCCCAACTTAGTAATTACTCTATGGGCAAAGTCACATTTGTAAACTGAATTTATATTTCAAGCAAATGGCAATTCTTTTTAAACACATTATACATAAATTATATACATTTATATAAAATGTTATGGCAGAGAAATGTATATGCATATGCTACTTTGTACATATATACATCACACATACACATACTCTCCTGAATTCATTACATCACTCTCAGTTGAACTAACACCTCTGTGCCCACCTTCACAGCAACTATCTTATGCTGCAATAGGTAATTTTCCATGTCCATTTCAGTTTCATATTTCTCACTAGACCCGTCTTCAAGTATGTTTTATAGTGTCATTATCCAGTTCCCTTAGTGAGACTAATGTCTTTCCTTGGGCAATAGAAGCAAGGTTAGCCATTTGTATCATCTAAGAGTCAAAACTCCAATTTCTGTATGTGTATGGAAAATGGTGTCATGAAACAGTTTCCTAAAACCTCCTTAGAGCCCTTCTCCCTAATAGGAAATCTCTGTCTCCTGTGATGAGATTCATGATAAACATTTGTATTTAGTATTATACTTTCGATGTCCCTTCATGTATATTGTTTTATTTACTTGTCATGATACAGTGGAAAGAAGTGAGCAGTCCCCTCTCCATCTTATAAAAGGACTGCAGAAGCTGAAAGAGAGTTGCTGCCTAGCTAGCAGAGAGCCTATATATTAAGTGTACACATCCCAGGACTAGAGCTGCTGGGGTGATAACTGCTGGCTATTTCTTTTATGACAGATCACTTTCCGTAGAAAGACATTATGCCCCTCAAGTCCACTAAGTTGTGTGCACCTTTCTTCAGTGCAGATTATATTTGATTACCGGATTTTCTCTTTAATGAAACATTTATAATCATTTCCTTTACAACATCTATGTGTTTTGGTTCCAGGAAAAATAAAGATTCATTAAATTATCAGATGCCAGTAATTTTTTTATTTAAGCCAGTAATGGCATACACTTTTACATATCCAAAAGTATATTTTAAATTTTCAGCAAGTCTATATTATTCAAGACAAGAAGGTAAGCAGATATAGGCACAGAATAGAAATAGACTCTACCTATGAAAGTTTTCTAACTAAACAGAAATAGGAAGAAAATTGAGGGGGAGATGGTTTATGATATAAAACTGAACTATTTTTCAGTGGATTCAAAAACTTAACTTGACATATGTTTCCCAAGAGGCAAACATGAGCGAGTGGCAGAGTCAGGCCTGAACATTTCCTGACTCCACATGGCATTTTCCTCATTCTCATATACCAGAGAGTCTGCCAAAGAGGCCACATTCATTCCCAAGCTTCCAACTCATGCCAGCTTGTCAATGTGTAATCCCTGGCTGTCTACCTAGGATCTCTGGTTTGTTGAGCTACAGAAAGTGCAAAGCCCAAGATTGTCTTTACTGAGGCTGGTATGTAAGCCTGTCTGAATATGCCGCTTTCTGGCCAAACAAACCAAACCCAAAACGAGGGAAACTGGCCAGCACAAACTTTAAACCCAACGTTTAAAAACACTGGAATTATGGTCATGTAACGCTCCAATGTAAATGTTGTCACATCAGGCATGACCATCAGCTTAGGTGAGGCTGAGCTGTCAGAGGAGCTGATGGAAAACTGTTTGGTGTCACTGAGCCAGTTCTGTTGACAATGGCAACACATGCTGCCTGCCAGACTGATATTCCTTCTCCCCTTTCCCCTTTAAGAAACCCCTTCAGTTTAGCAAGACCCACTGTTTCCCACTGAGTAAACAATTTCCCAGCCACACTGGTTCATGCTGACTACCACTGCTTGTATTCAAACATCATCACTTCTAGACCAATTGCTGCAGCACACTTCAAACTGTTTCCTCTGCCTCCTGCCTTGCTTACCTAAGAATCATTTTTCTCATTGCTGAAGGTGTTCCTAATAAAACTGAAATCTAATCAGGTTTTTCTCTTGCTCAAAATTTTGTAATGTGTTCTATGGTTTCCCCTTGAACGGCTCAGCTCCTTAATTTTGAACATAAAATCATAGAACTTCAAAGTTGGGGACTTTGGCCTAGCCCAGTCACTTGCCCACTAGCTTACTTAGTAGAACTCCTTGTATGAAACCCTTTGTTACAGGAACTTTCTGCATGACACTGTTGCAAGCATTGGCTGCTATCTGAATGCTTCAGTCATGTTTATCTTCTGAGCAATACTTTATGTCTGAAGGGAAGACACTGGAGGACCTGAAGTTTCAGCAGAGACTTTCTCTGAGTGCACACTAGGAGTTTCATGAAACTTAGGACACTGAGCATAGGACAACGTGCAAACCACAGCAAAGCAACTGAGTAGAAACATGGGCAGTGCCCACACCAAATCGCTGTAAATGTTTTGCTTATTATTCATTGTTAAAATACTTACTTTTCAGCTCTGTAACTCCTTGTTCTGTTCTCTGTCCAGGGCAGAAGACTATCTTTCCTGTCATATTCTCCAAAGCACTGTATTCATACCCATTTGTGGCTCTTACATAATTTTCTGATTTATTATTTCCAAAACCTTTATGCATCATTGCCTAGGAAAGCACCATTTTCCTTTTTCCCATTTCTTCCTCAAAATCTTGGAAAGTTTCAATAGTGCAGGTAGCCTATATACATTTGGTGGCTGCCTGGTAAGTGAGAGTTGGTAACTTTTATAAGTTAATGATCACTTTTACACAACAACCACAACCTGCTTTTATATCTCCTCTAGAACAAGCACACTCTCTAGGAAGAGGGGAGTCAGGGAAGTGGCAATACCATCGAAAGCTTGACAACCCAACTGCATGCAGCAAGTTAAGATCCTTGGCATGAGTTCTTTTGTATAATTGAATTTGGAACTGAGTCATACTATGCTTTTAAGATTGAGACAGACTGAGATGGAGACTCTGGTCAATGTTATTTAATTTAATTAGCTTAATTGATGCTCAGAATAACTCTGCTGGGTAGATGGTCTTATTCTAATTTTATCATTATTAAAATATATTTCTATAATCAATACTTATACAGAATGAAAAATTCCTGCATGAAAACAAGCCATGAATTGATGTCTTTATCTGTCAAAGACAGATTTTTTTACTCTCATGAATAGAATTCTGCCTCACTTTACCTAGAGTCTACTGGAAGTTCTTGACTTGCAATATGGAAAATCTACTACATAATGAACAGTGAATAGAACTAAGGAGAACTTCCAAGAGAATCTAGGCTTCCCTACTAGGAATCATGGCTATATTATCGCAAAGATGGTACCCTGACATTTGTTTTTTTCTTTCCCTTCACCTACGATTTAAACTCTAGACAGAAAGAAAATCTGTCAACACTTATCCAAGCATCCACTTTCCTATGTCCTCAGCTACTTATATGTTTCCAATGTGTTTCATGTGTTACTTATTTAATAATTTCTCATGAGATTGCTTATCTTGTCTTTATAAATGAGAAAATTGTAACAATAACAGAATTTAACACTTTTGACTAATGCTAATCAATAAATGTGAGTATTTGTGCTAGAATTCAAATTCTCTGAAGAATTTTCTCTAGCCCAGCTTCACAAAGTTGCTCCATAATGGGTAATCCAGTAGAAAGAGTAAAAGCAGACAACCATTCCCTTTTTACTTCACCAGAAGTGAAACCATGGCCTATATTTTTCCAAAACAACTATCATTCAAAAACCTACCATACACTATATACCTCTGGCAGTTTCCTAGTGGCTAGGATTTAAATTCATGTAAATTCCAGGTCTTCCTGAGTTTATTACTTATGCTTTTATCTTTCTGTACAAATATTTACAATACTAGTGGTACACACACACACACACACACACACACACATCAGCCCACAATTCTAGGACAAGATCCCTGTTCTACTGTATGCTACACTGTGACCCAGAACCCCAGAGGCCACACCAGTTCCCACAGCACCAGAACACCAGAGGCAATATCTGTACCCAAAGCCCAGAAATCATGTAGGCTGCCAAAACCTTCGCATAGACACCCTATTGGACCTAAAGACTCACTGGTCACCAGAACCACAGGCCACTCAGAAAATAAGAACAGTGAAGAAATAGAAATTAATGGAAAAAACATACCCAACAAAGATAAACTCAGAAATTGGCTCCTAAACCTGTAATTACTTCAAACCAAGATTCCCAGAGGCCAGAGTAAGTACACAATTAACTACAGCCAGGGCAATATGCATCCCCAGAGCCTAGCTATCTTCCTACAGCAAGATGTAGATATTTGAACTCATCTGAAGCACAACCAAATAATCCTAAAACCAATTTTACGAAGATAGGAGAAGTACTTATGGCAGAAATAAATATCTTTTTTTAAAACTTTACCTTCTTTATTTGGGATTAAAGATATATTCTAAGGGCTCAACCAAACCACAGCTAGAAACAGTTTTTTTCCAGTAAATAACACAATCTCAGGGTTTGCAGTGAGATATTTTAAAGAAATCCAAATAAACAATTGAAAAAATTGAAAAAAATAAATCCCTTGAAGAAAGCCAAGAAAAAAAAACCAAACAAACAGGTGAAGGAAATGAATAAAACTATTCAAAACCTGAAAATGAAAACAGAAGCAATTTAAACACTTAAACACACACACACACACACACACACACACACACACACACACTGAGGGAATCCTGGAGATGGAATACCTAGGTGAGCAAACAAGAATTATAGATACAGGTATCACCAACAGAATACAAGGGATGAAAGAAAGAACCTCAAGCATGTAAGATGTGATGAAGAAATTGATATATCATTCAATGAAAATGTTAAACCTAACAAATTCCTGACACTAAATATCCAGGAAAAGTGGGACACTATAAGAAGACCAAACCTAAGAATAATAGGAATAAAAGAAGGTCAATAATTTCTTCTCAAAGACTCAGAAAATACTTTTAACAAAATGATAGAAGAAAAATTTTCTAACTTTTTTAAAGTTAGACATTTCTATAAAGATACGAGAAGCTTACAGAACATCAGATAGATTGGATGAGAAAAGGAAGTCCTCTTACGACATAATAAGCAAAACACTAAACATACAGAACAAAGAAATATTAAAAGCTGTAAGGAAATAAAGGTCAAGTAGCAAACAAAAGCAAACTTATTAGAATTACACCCAATTTCTCAACCTGGACTCTAAAAGCCAGAAGAGGAATGGGCTGGCAGATCTTAAGAGACCATGAATGTCAACACGACTATTATACCAGCAAATTTGTTAATTATCATAGACTGAGGGGAAAAAAGATATTCCATGACAAAGCCAAATTTAAACAATATCTATTCACAAATCCAGCCCTACAGAATGTACTAAAAGGAACATTCCATTCCAAGGAGACTAACTAAATCTATGAAAACATAGGAAATAGTCTCAAAGCAGCAAAATCAAAAGAGGAAAAACACACACACACACTCTCTCACACACACACACACTACCACTACCAACAACAGCAAAATAACAAGATGTAAGAATCATTAGTTTATTTAATATTTTTCAATACCAATGGTCTCAATTCCTGAATAAAAGTACACAATTTATAATAAAAATACACATGATACAAAAAGAGAATCCATCCTTCTGCTGCATATCAGAAACACACTTCAACATCAATGACAGACATTATCTCTGAGTAAAGGGTTACAAAAAGATTTTCTAAGCAAATGGACCCAAGAATGAAGCTAATATCTAATATCTAAAAAAAACCACTTCGATTAAACATTAATCAAAAGAGATAGGGAAGGGCACTTTACAGTCATCAAAGGAAAAATCCACCAAGATGACATCTCAATTCTGAACATTTATGCTCCAAATCCAAGGGCCACAATAATTTTTCAAAAAGCATTACTAAGGCTTACACAAAACATTGAAGCTTACATATTAATAGTAGGAGACTTCAACACTCAATTCTTGGCAATGACAGATAATCTAAACAGAAACCAAACAGAGAAACAATGAACCTAACAAAGGCTGTGAATCAAATGTAAATAACAGGTATCTACAAATATTTCACCCAAAAACAAAAGAATATTCCTTCTTCTCAGCACCACATGGAACCTTATCATAAACTGACCATATAATTAGTCACCAAGCAAGTCTCAACAGATACAAGGAAACTGAATTAAACCCCTGTATCCTGTCAGACCACCATAGCTTAAAACTGAATTTCAAAACAATTGAAAACCTAAAATCTCATGGAAACTGACCAACTCTCAACTGAATGTCCGATGGAGAAAGAAAGAAAGAAAGAAAGAAAGAAAGAAAGAAAGAAAGAAAGAAAGAAAGGAAAGAAGGAAGGAAAAAAGAAAGAAAATAAAAAGTAGTGCTAAAAGAAAAGTCCATAGCACTGACTCCTTTCATAAAGAAATTAGAGAGATCTTATACTAGCAACTTAACAGAACACCTGAAAACTCTAAAACAAAAACAAGCAAAATACCCAAAAGAAGTAGATGACAGGAAAAAAATCAAACTGAGTGCTAAAATCAATAAAATAGAAACAAAATAAATAATACAAACAATCAATGAAACAGAGCTGATTCTTTGAGAAAATCAACAAGATAGACAAACCCTTATTCAAACTAACTAAAAAGTAGGGAATCAATATCCAAATTAATAAAATCAGAAATGAAAAGAGAGACAAACACCAAAGAAATTCAAATAAATACTAGGTCATATATCAAAAACATATTCCACAAAATTGGAAAAACTAAAAAAAAAAAAGAACAATTTTTTGATAGATATCACTTACCAAACTAATATCAGGATGACAATTTAAATAGACCTTTAATTCCTAAGTAAATAAGAAGTTATTAAAAATTTCTGAATCAAAATAGGAAAAAAGGAGAAAACAAAAAACCAGAAAGAAAATAAATCTGGTTTTAGCACAGAATTCTACCAGATTTTCAAAGAGCTTATAACAATACTCTTTAAATTATTCCACATAGTATAAACAGAAGGAGCATTGCCAAATTCATTTTGTGAGGTCACAATCACCCTGATACCAAAACCACACAAAGACAACATAGAAAACAAAAACAAACAACAAAAAAGCATATGATCATCTCATTAAACACTGAAAAAGCGAGTGACGAAATCCAATACTTCTTCATAATAAAAGTCTTGGAGAAATCAGAGATATAAGAGACATACTTAACAAAGACAATTTAGAACAAGCTTATAGCCAATATCAAATTAAATGGAGAGAAACTCAACAGCAATTTCACTGAAAATTAGAACAGGATAAAGCTATTCACTTGCTTCATATCTATTCAATATAGTACTTGAATTTCTAGCTAAAGCAATAAAACAAGTAAAGGAATTCAAGGGGATACAAATTAGAAATGAAAAAGTCAAAGTATCTTATTTGTGGATGATATGTTAGTATACGTAAGTGACCTTAAAAATTCTATCAGGTAACTCCTAAAACTGAAAAACACCTTCAGTGAAGTGGCAGAATACACACACACACACACACACACACACACACACACACACGTGTGTGTGTATATATATTTCTATTCTATCATATATATATATATATATATATATATATATATATATATATATATAAAATAGAAATTGCAGAATAGCTTTGAATGGATTTGCACAGGAATCAACTTCCTAAACAGAACACCAAGAGTTCAACAGAACACCAAGAGTGCAGGTTCTAAGATTCCCAAATAAGAAATGGAACCTTTTAAAACTTAAAAGCTTCTTCAATGCAAAGGATACCATCAGTAGAACAAATGGAAGTCAAAGGTTTTCCATGTAAATCTCTAATTTTATCACAAAATGTTATTAATTCCATATTCAATTAATTTAGAAACGTTTTTATATCTACCATTTTATCTGTATAACTTGACATGAAATAGTCGATTTTAAGGTGTTTGTCTATATATTTCTTGAATTTTATCAGAAATATTTTCCATGTAAATTTTCAATTTTATCTGATAATGTTTATAATTCCTCTTTCATTCAACTTAGAATTATTTTTATGCCTACCATTTTACCTGTATAATTTCCATGATAATCTTCAATTTTAACATGTTTTCTATATATTTCTTCAATTTTATCAGAAATCTTCAACTTTATCAAAAAATGTCTATAATTCCACTTTCAATCAACTTAGGAATACTTTTATGTCTACCATTATTATATCTATATAAAATTTTCTACGAAAAAACAAAAACAAGAAAAATTATTCAATCAAAAACAGGGAACCAATCTAAACAGAGAATTCCCCATAGAGGAATCTCAATGGTCAAGAAGCACTTTAAAAAATGCTCATCATCCTTAGCCATCAGGGAAATATAAATCAAAATGATTCTCAGATTTCTACTTAAACCTCTCAGAATATCGAAGATCAAAAGCTCCAATGACAGGTCATTCTGGTGAGGATGTAGAACAAGGGAAATACTCTTCCTCCATTGCTGGTGGGAGTCCAAACTTGTACAAGCACTTTGGAAATCAATACAGTGCTTCTCAGGAAATTGGGAACTGACCTACTTCACTACCCAGTGTTACCAATCCTGGATATATACCCAAAGGATACTCCTCCTTACTTCAAGGATACTAGCTCAACTACATTTATAGCAGCTTTATTCATAATAGGAAAAAACTAAAACCAGCCTAGATGTTCTCAACTGAAGAATGGATAAAGAAAATGTGGTACATTTACACAAAGGAGTATTACTCAGTTGTTAAAAAAAAGTAACAATTTGAAATTTGCAGGCAAGTTAATGGAACTATTTAAAAAAAAATCATCCTGAGTGAAATAACTTAGAGCCAGACAGACAAATAAGGTATGTATTGACTTATAAGCGGATATTAGCTGTAATGTAACTAATAATCAAACTACAATTTATAGACCCAAAGAGGCTAAATAGTGAGGGTTCAAATGGGCTATGCACTCATCTTCACAGGAACAGGAAAAAGAACAGTTATTCAAATTAAGGTTACAGTAGGTGGGAATCAGTCAGAAGAGAAGGCTGAAAGAGAAAGATCTGGGAGAGACAGCTGGATTTAGTGGCATTCTTAGGGAGGAGCTAGAATCCCAGAGCAATGGAAACTCTGGGAAATCAGCAAAGATGAGCCTTGCTAAGACTCTCAGCAATGAGGGATTCAGAACCTGAACGGGCTATCATCTATAAAGAGACAAGACTTCAGTGGAGGAATTAGAACTCCAACCCAGTCACAAAACCTCTGACCTACACTTTGTCCTGCCTGAAAGATGTGCTGGGGTAAAGGTAGGCAACCAATGTCTGGTCTAGCTTGAAACACATGCCACGAGAGGGAACCCATACCTGACACTGCCTGAAGGGCCAGAACCAGTCATGATAGGCCAGAGACCAGGAGAAAAGCAAACAGGACAGGAAAAAAAGACAATGAAATTATTCTTTTGTTTGTTTGTTTGTTTTTAATTTTATTGTTTTTTTCTATATTCTTTGTTTACATTCCAAAGGCTTTCCCCTTTCCTGATATTCTCTTATACTCAGAAATTCTCTCCTAGGCCCTTTGTCATCAGAGAAGCTTCATCAAACAACCAATTGAACAGATGCAGAGACATTTAGCCCTCTGTGTTACTTAACCTTTCTGGTTCTGATATAGCCTTCTGCATTCATGTGAGAGCTGGGTAGCATTGTCTTCTTGTGGGACTCCTAAGAGTGTGAGCAGGGGCTGTCTATGATTGCCTCCCTTTACAACCCTTTCCTCATACTTGGGTGCCCTTCCAGCCTTAATTTGAGGGGAAGTACCTAGTCATACTACAGCATGATATGCCATTTTTGGTTGATACACCTGGGAGGCTTGCTCTTTTCTGAAAAGAAATAGAGGAGGAGTTGATTGTAGCTGAAGGGTAGAAGAGGAGAGGACCTGGGAAGAGAGGAGCAAGGGGAAATTCAGGATGTAATGTATGAGAGAATAAATAAATAAATGCAGTCTCTCTCTTTCTCTCTCTCTTTCACACACATAACCCTCTAAGCAGATGTATATATCAAATCTAGACATGTTAAAAACAAAAATGTGGTTGTGTTGGAAGAAATTTCTCCTCCCTTAAGGAAGAGCAATAAGATGTGCATTCTCCAAATTAGCTGAAATTACCAACTAAACTCTTTACGTCTGCAGAGCTTAGCATGAACATTCAGCCTTTGTACATATTAATACTGTGGTGCTCAAGTGCAGACCTGGATAACATATCTATAGCAAGGCTATGTAACGCTAATGGATCTTTGGGGTTTTCCTCAAACCCCTAAAAATATTCATATCATAGTACACATCACTGAAAATTATTTTACTTCTGTGGTTATTGTTTTCTGGCTTGCATTCCCTGTTCTTGGACAACTTAAGCCATAAAGAGGGAACCCCCTTTCTCCAGTTTTAGTGTTTTTAAGTGGAGAAGTCAAATTCTGTACCAGCATCTCTCTCTCTCTCTCTCTCTCTCTCTCTCTCTCTCTCTCTCTCTCTCTCTGCTGTGTGTCAGCCAAATGTGAACAGCTATTTCATGTTCCTGCTGACATGGGTTCACCATGATGGAGAGTACCTTAAAATTAAGAGTCAAACCAAGACCTTTATCTTAAAGCAATCACATTAATTTACTATTAGAGTGAAAACTAAACAGAGTTGAGATTAACGTTTCATGTCTATTGATCTGAGGACCTTCTATGTGCTATATCGATATTTTGCTGTGATAAGAAAATTGTACTAGGAAGTCTAAGCTGGAGGTAAGAAAGTTATATTATTGTCCTAAATCATAACATCAAGTACAAAAATACTTAAATACATAATGACAACAAACATGCTACATATGAAAACTCAGGCATAGTGATGTGGCCATGAAATGGTAAGAGACAGGGTTTCCTCTTTTGCAAATTCTTGGTCTGGACATGACAGAATAAAAGGGTTTGTTTGTCTGTCTACTTGTTTGCTTGTTTGTTTTAGAAAATATTTGTCATCAGGAAAGATAAGAAGACAGAGAATTTTGTTAGCAATTAATGGGAAAAAAGGGTTAGAAAATCCTTGAGGAAGGTATTTGGTCATAAGCAGTACATCACAATCCATAAATATACTATGCTGTGTCTGTTTTACAGAGTGATGACTGATTCACCTGTGCACCTGCTTTCCCCAGAGAGGCACCACAGAGCCACTTACCACTGTGTATTTTACTCAAGACAATTTAAGAAGTGGCTATCAGTAAGATGTTCCACATGTGTTTTTCAAAAGCTCTTGTAGCTAAGCCAATAAACCAATCAAACTATCCTAAATGAATTCTTAATCTTTTGAGAATTTCCTGTGCTGTAGGTATGTATAAACATTTATGGAATTATAAAACAATCTTAAGAGTGGAGAAATGCAATCTAGGCATCTGTTCATGAAAAAAGTCCAATTTTTTTTGTTGCTATGAGTTTCAGGGAAATTTTCCAGAAATATCAGTCTGTTAAAACACACACATACACACACACACACACACACACACACACACACACACACACACACAGAGAGAGAGAGAGAGAGAGAGAGAGAGAGAGTTTTATGTATACTATGAACACTGTAAATTTTTATAGATCTTGAGTTCTAGTATTTATTTTCAATAAAAGACCATTATTGAACTATGACTGAGATAATCAGCTATAAAAGACAGAGAAATAATTTGCTCTGAAAAATACTCTAGTTCAACCCAATGTGTACAAATCTACTGATACACATATACTTTCAAGAGTGCCTTTAAGGAAATATTTGATTGTTATTTTTATGATAAAGATAAATGAATCTAAGACAGACTTTTGTAAATCTTTGAACTAAGCATTCAAGAAACTTCTATTTGCTTTTTGCTTTATACTTTATAAAATACAACAATTGATATAATTTATCGTCACAACAACAATCAGAATACATACTTATTTGTCTTGGCTTTGACCATGATACAAGCTCCTAGAAAAGAGACTTTAATAAGCATCCTGTGTACAAACATGTCCCTTATAATAAGATGGGATATATTAAGATGTGCCTAATCTCTTTCAAATTCCCATGTGTACACCACCAGCTGGAGTCATGTCCTAACTGCACCAAAATAAACATCCACATTCTTCTTAAAAGTTCATTTTTATCTTAATATAAAGTCCTAAGATTTTTCTAAACCCTGATAAAATTTTGATAAGAATTATTCTTTTATCACTGATATTTCAGGGAAGATCCAAAGTATTGGTTACATGGCCCTGCGGATGCCCCATATGCACTTAATTAATTGCTAGGTCAGCTGAAGAATCAATTACATAATGTGGAAATGCTAAACCAGGAGGGGTATGCCTTAAAACTGGATTGGGTGAGGACCTAGGCTGAATCTCTATACTACAAGAGGGCAAACTCCACTCAGGACAGCTCATTGCAAAGATAGCCATAACCATACTTTATCTCTCCCTCACCTTGGCTCTCACAGATGAAGTAAAAAATGAGAAAGGTAGCAGAAAACAACGATTAACCCCAAGGCAATTAGTAGTTATTGTGTGCAAGGAATGTTTGTCCTTATCATACTCTTTAAGCTCTTGCAAACTACAATCACATTAATGGCCAAGGCATAAATAAATCTCATACATTTAGATTACTAAATAAACATACAGGCTTTCAAGGAAGAAAAGATCAAAAGAGTATGACCTACAGGAAAAGACTTTGACAGAAAATAAAGAACAATGGAGTTATAGCCTACCCTAGACCCAGCGAGCTGAGATGCCAATTGAGCATTCCATCAAAAAGATACTCATTCTCAACAGCATCTAGAACAGTCTTCAGAACAGAACCTTTGTGGGACCCCACCAAAGAAGTCTAAACAAATTCTAAAAACAAGAACTCATGAACCTTTTCTAACTCATTAAACTAGAAAAGAGCTGGAATTCAGTGACAAAGAAAACCTGGAAACTATGAAACACACAAAAATTTAAAAACCTATTCCTAAGCCAATGAAGCAAAGATATTCAGGAGGAAATCTAAAACTTTCCTGAAATGTATTAGGTGAAGGAATCACAAAAGGGTAGGAAAGGAGACACAATGAAGAATGAGCTGGACTCAGTAAGAAAAGTAAAACCTTTGATTTCACTCTGTCCATTTTTTTCCATTATCACTTTATTATTATTTTCAAATTTTATTGAAATTAGATTTTTTTTTCTTATACAATACATCCCCACCACAGTTTTTCCTCCTTCTATACCACTTAGCTCCTCCCTACACACCCCTTCTCCCCCAGATCCACTCCTACTCTGTTTCCTTTTCAGAGAAGAGCAGGTCTCCAAGAGATGATAGCCAGATGGAATGAAACAAGATACAATAACACAACACAAAAGTCCCCAGATCAAGACTAAATGTGGCAACCTAATAGGAGAAAAGAAGTTTTGAGAACAGATAAAAGATTCAATTCCACTGTTAGGAGACCCACAAACCCTTCAAGCTAACAGCAATAGCATATATACAGAGGACCTGGTGCAGCCCTGTGCAGTCTCTATACTTGGTGCTTTAGTCTCTATGACACCAAGTAAGCCCTGCTTATTTGAATCAATTGACCTTGCTCTCCTGATATTCTCTATACCCTCTGACTCTTCCAGTCTTACCTTCTTCTCTTCTGCAGGATTCCAAATCTCTGAGGGGAGGGAACCAATAGTGAACTCAAGTTTAGACCCTTTCTCCACTTAAGGTCTTGCTGTATTCCTCTGTACCCAACCCATATGCTGCCAGAGGAAGCCTCTCGTGACTACTGGACAAGGCACGATCTATGAGAACAGCAGAATAAGGTGAAACCATTAGCTGCTTTACTCTTCATAGTTTTCTTGGAGCTAGGAGGGAGGACTTTTGTGTGTAAGAGTGTTTTCTGTCAAAGCGATTCTGACTTAGGGTTCACAGTACTCACATACAATGGCTAATCTTTAAGTTCCTCTGCAGAAGGTCCTCTGGCCTCTAGAGGCACCTGTACTCATGAGCACATACCGTAAATACACACACACACATACACACACACACACACACACACACACACACACATACTTCGAAGATATAAACAATCTTGAATTATAAAAGGTAAATACCCTTAGTATTTGAATAATATTTCATATTATATTAAATGTATTTTCAAGCTGGGCAGTGGTGGCACATGCCTGTAATTCCAGCATTTGGGAGGCAGAGGCAGGCGGATCTGAGTTGAAAGCCAGTCTGATCTACAGAGTGAGTTCCAGGACAGCCAGGACTACACAGAGAAACCCTGTCTTGAAAAACCAAAAAAAAAAAAAAAAGTATTTTCTGCAAATTGGTAAGAGAAAGGTTCTAAAATTCCCCAGCCTTTGGCAACAATACTACAAAGAATTTCTTCTCATGTTTCTAATAAAAGATGTTTTTGTTACTTAAGCCTAGACCTCTGCCACACTTGTAAGTCTTCCTGTAACATGTAGTGTAGAATACCAGCATAATTTGTAAAAATCATAGAGAAAACTTGAGAAAAATTGATGTCTGTTGTTTTAGAAAATCCACAAACAATAATAAATTAAAAGACTCCTTGTTGCATGTGGATGGTGTCAGAGAGCATTTCTGTGAGTGGAAAACATGACAGAGGACAACCCATTCATCCTAGTTCTCACATCCTAGTTAGAACTGCTTTAGGTGAGAACCTAGAAAAGCCTGGCTTTGTCAGGTAGGAAACAAAAGCATGCTAAATAGACTTGGAAAAAAGAAAGGGACACCATCACCCATTTAATAGACTTAGAAAAGGAAAGGGATATCATTTGCCTTTTACGGAGGCCACTTTAGATAAGAGTTTTTCCTACAGTCACTTAACAGCTTCCTTCAGCTGTTTCCCTTCTGCTATTGTTCTACTGTTGTTGATGTTGGCTCCACCCACATCACTATCTCCATCCTCCTTACTCTGACTCAAAGGACCATTTACTCTCCTGACTAAATCTTGTTCTGAGCAATGCATTATGGTTAAATAAGCACAGATGCCTACTGTTTGAGTTCCACCAACAGCAAGATGTATATTCTCATGATTTCAGAATCATATAGAATGAGGATAAAAGTGTATTGTTATTCCAAAGAAAAAATAGAAATGATATAAACTGACAATGTTAGTTTATGCATATTTCTAATAATTTCATTGTTAACCCTTTTTAAATTTTTTGAACAACTGTTCAAATATGTGTAATTGTTCAAATATGTATAATTCTAAGTTAAGCTATTTATATCTTACAGATTGCATTTTTGTTTTTCCTTCAAAAATAAAAAAGCATTACCTAATTTTATTATAAAATATTTTATAAATCTGTTTGTCACCCTCAAATAAAAAAAACTGCTTATGTTTATTAGATAATATTTGATCAGATAAAATACTCATATAATTTTAATTGTTTATAATTTCATATATATGGTATAAAATTAAATACTTATTTAAATTTAAATTTAAAGTGTACTTAATTTTGATTTGTATATGTGTGTGTGTGGCAATTCTGTCTCAATTAGTCTCATTGTGCTAATCATCTAAAAAATAACTCATAAGTAAATACAATGAGTGATGGCAAGAACAGTCATTCTTTGGATCCAACTTAAGTTACAAAAAAAACTCTGGCATATAAAATTCAACCAATTTCCAGAAAGAATTGTGAAGCTGTGTGTTTTTCATAAACATCTTTCTTATAATATTGGAAATGTAGTTAACATATTTGCAATGCATCCCCATACATTATTTTGTTTAGTTGCCAGGAATTGAAATAAAACAGATCTACAGAAAAAAAAAAACATGCTGGAACACAATCAAAGTGACGTGAGGAAGACTGAATGCAGCATTGTACCTCCAGATCTCTGCAGAAAGACGATACAGTGAATGGAACAGTTTTTAAGTTACATTGACCTGTACAAATTTAGCTTTCCTGATTCTAAACCAAAAGTAATCAAATGTGGCCATTTTCCTTTCCATTTTATAATGACTTATGCACAGATCTCAATAAAGTCTAAAATTCCAAGGTAAGTTGAAGAAGATGTTACATAAGACTCTGAAAGCCCCAGATGGTCCATCAACACTTAATAAGTAGCAGACGCTGAAACTGCCATGAAGCTGTGACTCCAAAGGCTATAGTGGTTTCTAGGCTCCTATAAAAAGAAAACCAAAACCTTGTAGGATTTGGCACTTGAGATCTGCAACATGGTTCAGAAATTCAGATGGTAGTATACTACCTAGACTCACAAACATGCACACAGTCTGCCTTATAGACTCAAAGAATCATAACAGCAAGCACGAACAAATGAGTATGGTATTGCATATAAAATCATCATCACAGAACCTGAGTGTCTGTCTTTAATCTTCTTTAATACACTTGGGATTAAAAGTCATTAGCCTCTCCCATCTGCTCACATAATTATATACAACAGGAATGGATCTGTGTCCTGTGCTTGCATACTTCTCTCCACAGTCACTGGCCTCCAGAATCCTCTAAAATAATATTTAATAAATGTGATGATTAAATAATAACCTGGGCAACCTGGTTCTGTGTGAAAGACACAAGTTACCTAAGCTTGCCATGGCTTGAGTTCTGTATATATGATGGTATTATCAATGCTACATGTTGTGAAGACAAAAAAGGGCAGTCACATGAGAACAATGCTACAGTAAAAGATGGACTTAATTATAGAACATAATGTTCAAGGATACCATGATGAAGATGACCATGATAGTCACAGTAATGGCAGATCTTCAAGATAATACATTTTTTATATACTGTACTAGTAAAATAGGTAAGCACATGGAACACAGTATGACTCCATGGATATATGTTGAAAGATTGAATGACTGGTTACAATTAATTACACTAATGATGCAGCCATGAGTAAAATTGTTTTTCAGATGAATACACACATCACCTTGCCATGGTAGGAATGGTCTCAATAGGTGGGAAGAGGTCTGGCCACTCCATCCCAACTCTCACTGATCTCATTTTCATCTGATCAGTGCAGTATACCTGTTAGAGAAAACTGATCTTCAATGTCAAATTCAGATTATCTAACTAAGGTCTGAAGATACTGAGAATTTTGACCAAGCCCATTACATATGCTTGGGGTAAATTGACTGCAATAAGATCTTAGATGTGTGAGTGAGAGAAGACAAGACTTTGTTTGCAAAAAGTTCAACAATTAGGCAACAACCCTGAACCAACAAACACTTCTAGGCAAATAGGAATGAAAGAAACAGTCCACTCCTTTCCAATACTTCATATTGACTAACATATACTCCCTCAGTTCATGGTAAGACCCATGCCATAAAGAGGTTTTTATTACCCATGATTCCCCATGACTGAGTTTTCCAGTTTTTTCCCTTTAGAGGCATACCACTGTATATTTAGTATACTTATTTTCATCTACTAATTTTTATGTTCACTCCAAGAGTTCCACAGATGCGATGAACACCACAGTGGTTCCTCAACAATATTGTTGCTCTCAGGAAAGATTTTATTAAAAATTTGAATCAACAAATGTAGTTCTATATAACATCTCATGGTTGTCAAAAACAAGAGATGTAAGTAGCTATCTACTAGCTCTCAAATTTATTTTTCTTTTTAAGATATTTGAACAAATAGAATGGTTGAGATTATGAACTCATAATAATAGTAATAGATAAAAAGAGCATGGTTAATATTAGATTTCTTGCTTTCTACATTCTAAGCATTGTAAGCAATTCAGTTTCATGTAGGATGCTTAGTATCATATTCTGGGTCAAACAGGTAATTTGGAGTAGGTGGGGTTTAGATTAAGGTGGTCTAGTTTCAATGCCTGTATTCTTATTAGTTGTTATAGCCAAGGGAATACTTACAGATGCTAATTGTCCTTTGAATGATGACAGTCTAGAAATACTAAACACCCTGAAATCATCATGAAGCAAAACAGTACCGACTATCATCTTTTTAGATGATGGTATTAAAATAATCCGAGATACAGTCCACAGAACTCAAAAAGGTCAAAAACCTGAAGTGCCCAAGTGAGGATGCCTCAGTCCCACTTGGAGGGAGAACAAAGCAATCACAAATGGTAGGGAGGGAGGCACCTGGGAGGGAAAGTGGACAGAGGGGAGGGAGTGTGGGGAGAGGGGAACGTTATATGGTGAGGGAAAAAGACTGGAGCCCTTAGGGCCAGCAGAAAGAATGGAAACAGGCAACCTCCATTGGTAGGAAGTTGGAGGGACCCTTCAGAATGCACCAGAGACCTGGGAGGTGAGAGACTCTCAGGAATCAAAGGGAGGGACCTTAGATGAAATGATCAACAGGAGGGAGAGGGAACTTATAGAGCATACCTCAAGCAGGAAGTCAGGGCATCAAATGAGGGAGAGGGGGGCATCCCATAGTCACAACTCTGATCCATAATTGTGTCTCTTTGAAATATAGGGTTGGAAATGGAGAAGGAGCCTGAGGAAAAGAAGGCCCAGAGACAGACCCAAAGTGGGATCCAGTTTAAGGGGTGGTCCCAAGTCCTGATACTATTACTGAGGCTATGGGGTGCTCACAAAAAAAGACTGAGTATGACCCAACTACAGAAGACCCAACAAACAGCTGAAAGAGGCAGATATAGATATTTGCATCCAACCAATGGACAGAAGCAGCTGACCCCTGTTATTGAATTAGGGAAGGCTGAAAGAAGCTGAAAAGAAGGGGTGATCCTATAGGAGGACAAGTGGTCTCATTTAATCAGGACCCCCAAGATCTCTCAAACACTGGACCACCAAACAAGCAGCATACACCAGCTTATATGAGGCCCCCAACACACAGTAGAGGACTGCTGTATCTGTGTTCATTCAAAGATGAGCACCTCAAAGGACTGGAGACCCCTGGGAGTTTAGAGGAGGAGGGTGGGGGGGACATCCATGTGGAGACAGGGGGTGAGGAGTAGGTATGGGATGTGGAACAGTCAGAGGGTGGACAGGGGTAGGGGGAAATAAAATATGGAGTGTAAATTAATAAATTAATTAATTAAAAATATGGTCATTGAGAAAAACGTATTTTTTCCAAAATTGCAGCGTTCTTCATAAAAGACTAGTGAAAAATTCTTCTGGTAGAAAAAGCAGGACTTCTCCTGATTAGTTTACTTTTTTATGTTGTGTCATGGCCATTTGGGCTTCTAGGATGCTTGGCAAATGCTTCAGTTAACTATAGCACAGGGGGAAAGTTCCTGAACAGAACACCAATAGCTTATGCTCTAAGATCAAGAATTGACAAATGGGACCTCATAAAATTACAAAGTTTCTGTAAGGCGAAGGACAAAATGGCAACCAACAAATTGGGAAAAGATCTTCACCAACCCCACATCTGACAGAGGGTTAATATCCAATATATACAAAGAACTCAAGAAGTTAGACCCCAAAGAACTAAATAACCCTATCAAAAAATGGGGTACAGAGCTAAACAAAGAATTTTCACCAGGAGAAATTTGGATGGCTGAGAAGCACCTTAAGAGATGTTCAACATCATTAGTCATCAGGGAAATGCAAATCAAAACAACCCTGAGATTCCACCTCACACCAGTCAGAATGGCTAAGATTAAAAACTCAAGAGACAACAGGTGCTGGCGAGGATGTGGAGAAAGAGGAACACTCCTCCACTGTTGGTGGGATTGCAAGATGGTACAACCACTCTGCAAATCAGTCTGGTGGTTCCTCAGAAAATTGGGCATGACACTTCCAGAGGACCCTTTCATACCACTCCTGGGCATATACCCAGAGAATTCCCCTGCATGCAATAAAGTCACATGCTCTACTATGTTCATAGCAGCCTTATTTATAATAGCCAGAAGCTGGAAGGAACCCAGATGTCCCTCAGTGGAGGAATGGATACAGAAAATGTATATTTATACAATGGAATACTACTCAGCAATTAAAAATAATGAATTCATGCAATTTGTATGCAAATGGTTGGATCTGGAAAATATCCTAAGTGAGTTAACCCAATCACAAAAGAATACACATGAATTGCAATCACTGATAAGTGGATATCAATGAACCCAGAAGCTCTGAATACTCAAGGCACAATTAGCAAATCAAAAGATTCCCTAGAAGAAGGAAGGCGAGGACACTGGTCCTGAAAAGATTGGTTCCAGTTTTGTAGGAGAGTACCAGAACAGAGAAAGGGTTGGGGGGGGGTGATTGGGGAATGGGCAGTGGGAAGAGGACTTATGGGACATATGGTGAGGGGGGAACTGGGAAAGAGGAAAGCCTTTGGAATGTAAACAAAGAATATAGAAAATAAAAAAAATTAAAAATTGAAGCTTCATAAAAGACTAGTAAAAAATTCTTCTGGTAGAAAAAACAGGACTTCTCCTGATTAGTTTACTTTTTTGTGTTGTGTCATGGCCATTTGGACTTCTAGGATGCTTGGCAAATGCTTCAGTTAACAATAGCATGTTCACAAGGTTAGTTTCTATAATGATCATTTGGCTGCTGTCCCCAGTATTTACTAGACTTGTGTAGTGTTTTTTTTTTCATTCGATGCCATTAGTTAAAGTACTGATTTAATAAAAATATTGGATGTCATTATTGATATATGTTCATTTTAACATATTAGAAGTAGTTCTGATCTTTTACACAAAGAACAAAACTGGACATCTGTAGATGGCATTATATTTTCCTTCGGATCAATGACAGCTGGAGTTTTATTGCAGAGTTATATACTGCATATCTAGGATGTTATTATGTTAGGTTTGGTTGAGAAAAGGATAAGATTTGCCCTGTTGCATTCCTCCTGACCCCTCCTTCACTTCAGAGTTCAATTGAAGGGCTTGCACACAGTCCAAGTGTAATATGGCTATTACAAATTAACCAAGAGTCCCACATAAATCAATCATGCTGGATTATAATTATCACCCTATTTACACCAGACTAATAAAAGAGATGATCTCTGACATATCACTCTGGGAAAAATTGATCCAAAATCTTTGGTATCAGAAAACACCTCTTGACTGTGAATGCAATGTGCGAATTGGTTGAAAAAAAAACTATAGAGAATCATGTTTCAGACTCCATCAGGATAAGTATTGAAAGGACCTGAACCCCATGAATCGGTTGAACAGTGGAGCAATAACAGGTTAAAAATTATAATTATTAAGATAGCACCATACACAAATGACTAAGTGTTTGTGGAACATATAGATTCTATAGGTAATTCTCTACAATGGGTCTTCAGTTATTAAAAAATGTGAGAAAGAAACATTCTTTGTGACACAATTTATCTCATTATGTAATTTAACAAGAAATGCTATATTTATTTTTGTTTGTTTTTATAAGACAGTATCTTACTCTCAAGTACTGTGGAATTCAATATATACCCTAAGGTACCCTCGACATTACTGCAATCTTACTGAACCAGCTTTCTGAATCCTAGAATTATAAGTATGAAATTATGAAATGTGTGGAATAGAGGAAGCTCCGAGTATTTGAAGTTCTGAGTGAATCTGTACTTTTCCTGCTGCAAATGGCTATGTCAATGACCCTAGCCTCAGACCCATGGAAAAATGGGATAGCCTTCCCATCTAGGTATAAATGTTGACCTGTGTACAGAATATATCTACCACTGTTTTCTCTCTGGATGCTTATTGCCTAAAGATTTCCCTCAGGGACTCATTCAACTGTGGTTAGGTAAACCTGCCTCCTGGATCCAGCTTCTATTTCATCTGTATGTAATAGCCCAGCCCCCATTCAGTGCTATATAATAAACACACTAAGCTTACTTTAGGTGCTGTGGTTTCTCTATCAGGTATTCCCTATCCACCAACACCAGTTTTCTATTCCTGCATCCATCTGTCTGTTTTTCATTTCATGGCCATCCCAGTCAGCAAAGTCCCTGAAGCCATGAAATGATGTGGGCATGACCAAGACTTTTCAAAGGAAAAGGAAGCTCACTAGACACCTGCAACTTTTGGTTATTTATATATTACACTGAGAGAAATAAACAATGTAATCTATTGAGGAGAGAGAGAGAGAGAGAGAGAGAGAGAGAGAGAGAGAGAGAGAGAGAGAGAGAGAACGTTGTTTTGTCTCCACTAGGACTCATAGATCTTCTGAGAAGTTAGAAACTGTGAATCACATCACATAAGTTTTATTATAGGGAAAATATGAATGAAGCAAATCATTTGTTGGACAATGAGGAATCTTATAACATTTTAGTTTTTCCTTCAATATACATTAATACATAACATGCATAATAAGATGTAAACTTTTGTTTATTTCTCTATAACTTAGTAAACTTTTAGTTGAAGTAACTAGGAAATAACAGAAAATATAAGGTTGTATCTCACATTCTAAGGTCTTATTACTTGCTGGAGTTGAGTGGAATAACAAGATGGGAGTGGGGATACTAGAGAGCAGCATGAAAGTCAAAGACAATATTCACTTTAGAAATCGACACTGTAATAAGAGAATAAGCAAGGATGCTATCTTCTTCAAGATTCTTGCTATCTAATGAAGAAACATTGCATGCTGCTGTTGAATGACCTTGATATTTTTTTATGATCTATTCTACTATTCAAATGCTATTGACCTTATGAAATAATAATCAGATGTAGTTTGGTGACCCCAGCACTTGGAATTAAATCAATGTATTTCTATCAAGAAGAAAACTGCCAATTTCTATTATCATATATTGCCAAGGGTATAAATGAATGTAAACCTTGTGAAGCCAGACAAGAAATGAATATAAATACTCTAAGACAGTGGTTCACAACTTCTGGGTAGAGACCCTTCTGGCAAACCTCTATCTCCAAATATATTTATATTACAATTCATAACAGTAGCAAAGTTACAGTTATAAAATAGATAGGAAAATAATTTAATGTGTGGGGGCCTCCAAAACCTGAGAAACTGTATTAAAGGATCACAGTAATGGGATGTTAAGAACCATTGCTCTAAAATGTCACAGACTTTCAATGTAAGGATCTACAGAGATAACCAGAGATGGGGGTATATTCAGAACTATTGATTATCTATCATGGGTGAAGGGGTGGGTTCAACCTTTAGCACCACAAAAGCAAGAAAATGAAGTGATTACAACAATATGGTAAACAGTTGGATGTATCTATACACTATATACATTTTCATATATTTATATATTATATAAACTCTGATGGCTTTGACAAAGTAGAAAAAGTGCAGCAGAAGCAAGGGCTATGTTATATCTTTGTAAAAAAACACTTATGCAGAAATAGTTACTGCATAATGCAAAATCTACATTCATTGATGCTACAGTAATTCTACAATAATATTTTCAAAGGAGGCCCTACATAGAAAATTATTTTGCTATGCAACGTATCACTCTCAGAAAGCTGTCCCCTACACAGTCATTATACTATTTGAATAAAAATTTTACCTTCTTTCATAGGGTGTTTGTCCCTGTCACTCTGGCCATAAATACTGAGCCAGCTGTTTATGAGGAGAACTTTCAGGTAAATGAATAGTCTTGGTAGGTGGGTTAGGCTAGAAGATGGTCTACATTGCATCCTCTTACATTTCATGAGTTAGCTTGAACAATTCAGATGTTCACAGTTTAGAAATAAAGCCTGGTAACAATCAAGAATAACCTCCTAATGAGTTTGAGTTATGTGTGTTTCAGGCAGAGCTTTTGAGCAGCAATACAGCATTCCATTAGTAGTGTTTACTAGCAAGGCACAGCCATGTGTCTTTGAGTGTCAATTAGTGTTCCTAACAGTATAATGTTTAAAAAGCATGTAAACATACAAAAAGGGACTGGAGATGTAGCAACATTGATGGAATATTGCCTGGCATCCATGAGGCTGTCTTCAATCCCCCAGCACAGCATAAAACTAGATGTGGTGGTACATATAATTCAGAATCCCAGCACTCAAGGGTTGGAGACAGAAACATGAGAAGTTCTAGATCATCTTCTTCAATTACAGCCAGAAAAAGACGAAGTAGAAAAAGAGCAATCAAGTAATCACTGGCTGCACTATTCTGATTCAAAAATCTAGAGGGTCATGGGTAAAGCTTCCATGAAAGAATAAAGTGGAGAGATCCACACTACAGGCTTGCTGGCCTTCAGCAGAAATGCCTACACAGAACCAGTCTCTCAGAGACTCTAAGCATCTCTGTGTTCACACATGGAGGACATCATACTAGTTCATACATCTCTGTGTCCACACATGAAAGATACTCGAGGAAAGTAGAACCATGAGAACTTCTCAGCACTTCCATCTTAAACAAGTGACTTCTCTTAAGGGAAGAAGAATAAAGGGAGCCATGTCCAACTGCTAACCAAAGCCAGATTCGTGTGCACTGCACTCACTCTATACCTGCTGTTCAGGGTCTTGAGTAGCACATGACTTCTGCTGCTGTCATCAATTTGGTTCTTAAGCTGCACTTATCCAGAAAAGCATGTTTCAATGGCTCTCTCACACTTTTTTTTTAACAAACTTTGGTAATAAACTTGTAAAGACAGCTCTATCTAGTTTCTGATGTTCTGTGTATATGCATTTGTCAAAGTGTCAGAAAAGGCAATGAATGCAAAGAGAGTCCATGCCCAACATTTGTTTAGGGACTTTATTTGTTCATTTTCTTCCTTTTTGACATTAACACTAATCCATCACAGCTAGAAATACTGAACTACTGAAGATTTGTTGCTTTGGAGTAACTTGATACATAGCCTGTAGGCTACCTTTGAAGGAACCTTCCCTGTCAACATTTTGAATCCTACAGAGATAGGATGAAGGTAATCTGTCTCTAGGACCTGAGACCTATTTCTTTTGGGAATGGGAGGTGGGGTAACAAAGTAAGGAAACTATTTGTTGGATATATATAATAGAATAAAGTGCCAGAAATGTTCCACTAAATTATCCCAAAGAAATTATTGACATGAAATGCATTTTCTTAAAAAAATATGAAAGCATATGCATTATTTAAAAGATGAGGCTCTGTGCTCATTTACATTATCACAGGATTATCTCCCACATGCTCTGAAGTGTAGGAAAATAATCAACAGGTGAGAAATGTATACATCGAAGAAAGCTTAAATTGTGTAAAAGTTCATGTAGACTTTAAAAACCCATTCATGTGGATACAGCTTAGTGATAGAGATTTTTTTTCTAGCATGCAAAAGACTCTGGGTTCACTTCTCACTGCCCCAAAAGAAAAAGTCCTATTAGTTCACCCAGTTTGGAGTTTTTAATTTAGTATGCAGTTTATAAGCAAATAGCATTAATAAGATAAATTTACCACATATCTGTCAGTGTAAGGTAGAAAATTATTGTTTCCCTTGGTCCTCGATAAGAGTGATTTTGAAATTTCCTGGAATGGTAAATTCTCCTATCTCTCTATATGTAAGATGTGAAAGAAGTTCCTATCATTAAGCATTCCTCTCTGATCCAGGTTGATTTCAATGCCACATAGAATATTCCAGTTCTGGTGTGTTTGTTAGTCTTCAGTGGTGGATAATGTTCTGTTTTATGGGGTGGGAAGTGTGCATTTTTCCAGCTGGGTTAGGCAAGGCACTGTATGCCAGGATTGGACTGAAAACTCAAGCCTTCAAGAGAGCTAAACCTTACAGAGCCCATGACTCAGGGGCTAATTCTGGCAGTCATTAAGCCATTACTAATGGCTTAATTATGTCATCTATAAAGGTAGGATTAGTGAAACGTGAGGCAATAGAAAACTCCAGAAAGAAAATGACGAATTTGGGTCTGTCCTAAAATTCACTTGGTCAATGCTCTCTAAGGTGAAGAGAACAGTGTTTCTGAGTACCTTGGATCACATACATCAGCCTCTGAACTGGAATTGGGACTTTGGAATTCACCCCACTATGCAGGCTTTATTTGAATGGTAAAATTCAAGTATCTGGGTAACTCATAACTTGTATTTGTTTTAAGAGAAAATTTTGTTTTATTTTAAACACCTTAAGCCTTTCTGTTAAAGGGTATAGTTTTCATAGTCTTTCTAAAACTTGAGGGCTTGCTGTAGGATACATGTACATAAACACAGATTCTCTCTCTCTCTCTCTCTCTCTCTCTCTCTCTCTCCCTCCCTCCCTCTCTCTCTCTCTCTCTCTCTCTCTCTCTCTCTCTCTCTCTCTCTCTCCATTCTCTGTGTATACACAGTCTCATATACATAGAAAGTCATAGATAGATAGATAGATAGATAGATAGATAGATAGATAGATAGATGGATGGATAGTGTTATATTTAACATGAGAGAAAGGATGGACATGTATTCATTATTATCCCAGTATTGGGCGGGGGGTATGAGACAGAAAAATTGTTGAGTTTGAAGACAATGTGGGTTACATAACAAAAGACTACCCACCACACATAAATATCAGCAAAGCTTACAGTGAGAATCCGTAAGTTGGACCTAAAAATCTCTATAAGTCCCAATCCTTAACTAAAAAGTTCTAGATTACCTAGAAATAGGACTTCTAGGTAAGCTACAAGAATCACAATTAATTGAGATATCAAACAAATGAGGGGATTTTAAAATATGCTTTATATAATGCTTAGGACTACTTTACATTATAGATGGTGTTTCATGAAATGCTAGTGTAACTTGGCTATGTGTTGCTTCTCTTCTAAACATTACTACACTCTCTGCAAGCCTTTGTTTCTGTATAATTTTTTCTGCTAAATTCTAGGTGGCCAATGGTTGTCTCACTCTGAGGTCATCATAGAACTCCCTTAAAGGATGACATGATAATCTCTTCTGCTATCCTTCACTTATGTTGGAGAGGCTCTTTTAGGCACTTACAACATGCATTTCTGGCTGCATTGGGAAACAAGGTAGGAAATCTTTAACATCTCCCAGATAGCAGAATGTATATGATTCCTGTTTTGGATTTTCTTGTTTGTTTTCTTACCAGGAAGTTACTGGTATATCCTATAAATAGCAACTAATCAAAAAATTCTCCTTTTCAGTTTTTTTCCATCTGTTTGGCTGTATGCTTTGTTGTTTGGCTAGCAGAAATTGAACTCAGAGCTTCAGATATCCTAGACATATGGCCTTGCCACTGGATGATAATCTCAGCCCTTCACCATTCTTTTAGTTTTTTTTTTTTTTTTTGCCTTGAAATCAGGCTTACTGTGATATCCAAGCAGACCCAATACTTATGTTGTAGCCCCCCAAGGGTCTTAAACATATCCCTTCACCTGGGATGTAGCTGGGAGGACAAGCCTATATTACCAGCTCCATTTTATTTTATAGTTTTTAGACATACCTGTAGTAGTTGTCAGGAGGACCACTACAATAACTTATTTTAGCCTTCACAGGTATAATACCTAAGACTGAGAGTGGGTTACTTTTGGTAAATTATTTCATGCATTTATTCTCATATGCTGCAAATATTGTATATATATATTTTGTGCTTGCTAGCAGGATTTCAATGAGCATGAACAAAGACAGAAGTTCAAGATCTTTCTTGGTTGCCTAGTAAGTCTGTTTGTTAAATGTGTGTGTGTGTGTGTGTGTGTGTGTGTGTGTGTGTGTGTATACATACATATATACATAAAAACACACATACAAGAGAGAGAAGAGAGAGAAGAGAGAGAGGTTGAGTTGAAACAACAGAGAACGTCACAGAAGTAGAATGTCACCAAATGCGGATTAACCTTCTGGAAGCTATAAAGCCCCAGTCGCCAATCTTATTTTGTAGATAAATAACCTGATACCCACATCGTCTAGCTTACCATCAGAACAAGAACAAAAGCCTGTTTGATTTATGTGATTTTCTTCTTACTCGTACAGACCTACAACATTCTAAGCACTAAATTCACATCTTGATTTCAGCTTTATTTAATTAACAAGGCAGTTATAAGGATTCAAGCTACATTCCATTGAACAGAGTCTCCGCAGAGATGGTCAAATAAATTGAACTGGGCTTCCCTAGACTATTATATCTCTAGGCACATTGCACTAGATATCTTTTCATCAGTTTGTCAAGAATGTACAGGAAATACATAGACCTCTACTATATATTTTCTGATGCCTGCACTTTGGTGCCACCCCAAGCTTCATGGAGGCACATTCATCTCCACAATCATCTTAGTGATAGGTGGTCACTGTGGTTCTAACACACAGAGTCTCTTCTACCTGGTTTCTAACAAGCTCAACTGCTGATAGATGGTAATAGATAGGTAGATGATAGATCAATAGATAGATAGATAGATAGATAGATAGATAGATAGATGATTGATAGATGATAGATAGATAGATAGATAGATAGATAGATAGATGATAGATATAGAGAGATACTAAGTGAGAAACAGAGAATCCACATTCCAAATGTTCTTTAAATTGATATAAATTTGAATAGATATAGTCTTCACCTTTATCATTAATCTATTACATGAAATACTTTTTTATTCTTCAATGAACATCTTTGTCTTGTCACACTTCCTTGGGGCATGAGGTATGAGTGCAAAGATTTGTGGCTGTGCCCTGTGATGAGAGCTTCTTAAGGAAATTTTTTCATGCCTGCAGTAACAAAACCAAAGAATTAATGCCTTTTGAGATCTACGAATAGATCTAATTACTTCCTTTTTTTGACAAAGAATGACCAATTTTCACCTACACACTGTGTGTTAAATTTCATTCTCACTTACTTTTCCTTTTTATATGTAAATATACTTCATTAAATGGAAAAAGTAAACTGCAACAAAAAATAAGTTAAAGTAAAATGATCTGTAATTTTATATTGAGCAAACAATGGCAAAAATCCTTTATTGAGTGTCCTGCATTACCCAGTATGCTCCAAATTTCTTTATCAAACACACACACATTTTCTATAATCCATGCAAATGATAAACTAATGCTCATAATACTACTCAAATTGTCGATTATAAACCTCTGCTACTTTTAATATATAAATCATGACCAAATTTTCTGTGCAGAATTGATATAAAACAGTTAATCAAAATTTTTGTTTTGTTTGCATTGATTCTGAAATATCAGTAGGATACAATTCAGCCAACAATGTTAACCCACAAATATTTTCAGCAAATATTTGCAGAATTATGATTAAATAAGAATGCAGGAAAAGAAGAAGAGAAGGTGAAAGGAAAGATGTTGCTCTTGCAGAGGACATATTTTTGATACCCAGCATCTACCAGGTAGTTTACTGCCATCCATAACCCTAGTTTAACTCCAAGGAATACAATATAGACATAGATGGGATATGTGGTATATATACATACCTATAAATACTGGACACAAAATAAATTTTTAAAAAAATCTTCATTTGTTTTTAAAGAAGAATGGGTGAAGAGTCTATATAGATTTTAGAACCTCTCAGCCTTTCTTTACAACCTGTAGACACAAGAGTGATCTACCAGGAGCCACATGTCACGACTGGCCCTGAATGCTAGAGATAGACACAGTACCCCATTTATGCTCCTCAGTGGAGCTTACAGCCCAAAGGGAAGAACAGTTATAATCACAATGTGCTTGAATGGGTGAGAAAACTCCGGTATAATCACAATGTACTTGAATATATGAAAAAAACTCACAGTACTTTGGGGGGAGAGGAATCAAAATAAATAGGCCATCATGTGAAGTTGATCAGTAAAGCTACTCAAATTAAGCATGCTTGTCTTCAATCAAGATGATAAACTCTAAAGAGTAGCAAGGTAAATCAGGAAGATGCTGGCCACAGGATGGACAGAGCCATCAAGGAAGCACAACCTCCCATTGTAGGTCATGGGAGTTTTAACAAACAGCTTTAACAAACAGGTCAGCAATACAGAAATATTGCCCAAAGGGTAAGTCATTTCAATTTCATCTTTAAGGACAATGTTTTATTTTTCCCAAGATGTATTTCCTTTCCATATTCACAACCAGTCAACATTTCATTTGGAAAAAAAACTGAGCTGGATACTAGTGACTGCAAAGTTACCTTATGCATATGCTCATGTATACAGGACCTAGGCAGCCTAAACACTCATCTCTGATTCAGAACATTATGGAACTTCATACTCTCCACAGTTTAACTGCACTGTGTGTTGCTCAACCTTCTAGAATCTACCTGGTTGAAAACAGTCCTTTGGAACATTCTATGACTCCCAAACATGGTATTGTGAATGAGGAGGTCCACATATCTGCTTGGAGGACACTCTTTCCCTTTGGATGACAGTTTCCATGTACTCTCTTTAATAAATGTGATATAGTCATTGTTCTTTCATAGACTGCTTGCACTTTCCAAGCTTTTAGTCATGGTCAAGTGTGTTTTGAATGTTTTAAATAAAAGGTTCCCAAGATAAACAGTTCACACAATTTAATTAAGTAAATTTCTCCTTAAAAGTATGATAAACTCCTTTGACAACTGGCCCCATTCTACCCAATAGATGACTAATTACTTTGTGTGGTGTATCCATGCTATAAATGCTACCTCCCTATGAACCAATTTATAGTTAGCTTAGATATAACATTAGCTGTCATGGTTACAATGTTAATATTTAAGAAGCCCTTATCTTATTAAATAGTAGCCCCTTTAATTCAAGAGCAGTAGTGCTAAAGATTCAGCTATGCCAGAATGTTTCCCATAAATAGAAAGATGATTCTTTGCTGTATATGTTTACATATAGTGGAAAATAGATGGAGTTCAGTCCTATTTGTTATGCTCAGCATCCCCGAGAGAGTCTTAGAATGCATTCCCTATGGATATGGGGAAGATACTGTGTAAAATCAATCTGTGTTGCATTAGTGTTGTTCACTTAGAACTTTGAGTCATGCACTTTCAAAACCACTGTTTTAATATGAAATAATTGTTAATCTATCTGGAAAGCACAGGCTTGCACTTCCTGTTATCCCCTCTAATATCTCTGGACTGCTCATTTTAAAATCAAGTGGAATTAAACCAAATTTCATTTACCTAATTACTATGATGGTAACTTTTCTTTAAAAACAAATGAAGACATGATAAGATACTACAGCACAGTTCTGAGTCACTGACGCTGTAATTGACTCGTCATGGATAAAATACTGAATGCATATTACAAATATTACAAATTGGGAGATCCAAGCTTTGCTCTGTTTCTTCTGATAGATTCTGTTATCTGTGTCTTCTTTTGCCACTCTTGCCTATCTTACCAACACTTTAGATATTGTATTGAAGTAGAAAAATGACTCTTTAAAAGTGACATTATGAAACAATATTTTATTTTTCTAAGCAATAGTAATATAAAGTTCACCAATTTTAATAATACTGTTTATTTCTAAGATTTCAAGGTCAATTTTAAACACACACTCACTTAGTGTTTTTTAACATATATGAATTATCAAAAATAATGTTATAATTGAAATGTCTCTTCTTATGACATTTGATCCACAACCAGATCTCAGAAAATATCACAGCTCCATTGTTGCCAATGCACTGCAGGCAACTTCTGTGGCTGCCTACTGTCTTCTCTGCCATGTATTTAAAGTAAAGGGAATTAGATTAGATTCGTTTCAAGCCATGAAACTCTGTGATGCGAACTAAATCATTTTGAAATACTTGTGGATAGTCTTACTTGATAATAACACACTTGGACAGTTAAGTATTTAGACAGAGCATAATGAAAGGGATGTAGAAAGCAGCAGAAATACACAGGGCTGATTCAGGCATGAAAAAAATTATACAGTGAGCCAGCGTGTCACACCTGCCTTCATTCTGGGAACAAAAAAAAAAAAGGAAAAAAGAAAAAAGTGTGTGTGACTAACCAATAATCCACCCCAACATTTACAAGGGCGATTAATTAGCTGGGAATGCATGATTCTTGAATGCAAACTTGTTTTTATTCAGCATGAGTCATGCAATACAAATTAATGTTGTCTCCTAGACACGTAATTCTTGAGAGTCAATGCCAAGAAGCCAGCAGTCCCCATTGCTGCATTCCATCTTGAAGAGTGCAAATGGAGATTAGACTTCAAGAAATCTCATCAGTTCATGTCAAACCTGACTCCTGCTACAACCCAGCCAGCCTGTGCCACATTTTATCATTATCATACACCCGAGCCTCATCATTATGCCCTTAGGTGTCCAAAGGTATTTAGAAAACAAGAAGACAACTTCATTAAGATTGGCATGCTACCAAAAATACAGATGCTGAATTCAACGTGCATAACAAAGCTGGCAGACGAAACTATCTGGTTCATTAGTCATGCAGTAGGGTGAACAGAGCAAACAAGAGGTTAGTCTTGCACCCCTCCATGGGGAAGGTGTTACTCCATGAGTCATGACCAAGGAAGAAGACTGTCAAAGACAGCTAAAGCCAATGATGGAAACTAATATATTAACAGCGTTTGGCATAACTTCAAGTCCTTTCTTTTATGCTATCTTATCTCTCACCTTAATTAAATTCTGTTGCTATAACAGACCACTGCAGCCTATGTAATCAGTATTAAGTAAAGGATTCTTTAGCTTATAGTTTTGGAGGCTGGGATTCCAAGACCATGGTGCTGGCATCTGTGAAATATCCAAGAGGGTCTTCTGCTATGTCCTGCTACATTACAGGTAAGATGGAGTAAGTGCCAGAATGCACCCTTAATTTTACATCAAAGTTACTGTAAACAACAGGTTTAACCATGAGCCAATGACTTCCCAGAGGCCTTGCCTCTCAGCATTGCATCACTGGGGACTACAGTAAGACACAAAACATCCCAGATATACAATCATGCCATAACCTCAAATGCACTGTATCAAGATTGCAAATCATCTACTGTGAACTCACTACTCAAGGATAAACCTCAGAAAAAAGGAGGAGATTCTCGAGTCAGAACCCAAGAGTTTTTCTTTTCAGAAAGTATCTTATATAGTCCAGACTGGCTTCAAACACACTACACCTTTGAAGAAAGAAGCTTTTGATTCTCTGATCCTTCTGTCTCTATCACCTGAATGCTGAGATGACAGACATGTACAATCACACCCAGTTTGTGTGGTCCTCAGAACCAGTCTTCAGGCCATGCATGCTAATTTGATACCCTACCAACTGCGTCACATCCTTATCCAAAACTTAACCAAAACTCTGCACACTGTGCCCAGATAACATTGAACTGAGAAGTGAAATATGATTTTTAATTCTGAAGAGAAACATTGCCTCACTTATCTAGATATTTTAATAAATGTCATGCTGCATAGATTTGTTAACAACACTTAGGTTATCTGGTGAATTGAATTCAATCTAAATAACATTAATGTTCTTGGGATATTTCTTTAATTTGTTGTTATCTTTGTGTGAAAATTTATCTCAACTTTCAAGATTCTCTGTTAAAATAAAATGCAAAATCCACAAAGAAAAAGAAGAATCTATTTTACTAGCAGACGACATATCCAGATATCCTAGAATGGCCCAAAGCAAATTTTATTAGAGCTAACAATCTGATCATTTCACTGGCCTTAAGTAACTTGCAAACCCTCATAGTCCTACACAAGAATAAAAAGGAGGAGTGATGGAAGTGATGAGGTCATTTTAATTTACTGTTATATTAATTGAAACTTGCTCTTTATATTTTTCTTCATTATCCTCATCATATTTGTGCTGCCATCAAATATAGCTTTTCCAGGCAATAAAAATGCATTCTATTACATATCTGAAGATATCGTGTGATATCTTCAGACATTTAGAGCCAGAGAGAGAGAAAGAGAGAGAGAGAGAGAGAGAGAGAGAGAGAGAGACTGTTTTCCCATGATTCCCTAACTTAAAGCAATTAGAAACTAATTTGGAGATTAGAAGAGACAAACAGGTGAGCACACAGGCCTTCCACTTGACATTTAGTGTTTGTGTTAGAAGGTCTGGCTCTGTTGAGACTGAGTGATTTCAGAGAGTGCCAGGTTGTTGGAGAGCTCTATAATCACATTCCCATTTCTCTGCCTCCCTCTCATCTTTCTCCATCAGCATCTCTCTGGGAAGCTGGTTTGGATCCTTGTCCATTTCAAAGGCCCCAGTGCATGTCATTCTTGGTTTGTTAAGAACCACCAACCTTCCCTCAAGCATGATGACTTTGCAGCTTCTGGCTCTGACCCAGTCTGAGCTAAGCAGGTGTCACTGAACAAGCAGTCAGCTTGAGATCCAAAAGACTATTCAGACCTAATTTTGAACTTCAGTAAACACAGCGGGTTGGCTCCTCATGAAAATAAAATGCAAAAACTACAGGGAAGATTTTCTTTGAACTTCAGGTTCCTACCTGAAACACACACACACACACACACACACACACACACACACACAGTTCTTAGTTGCCTTAGCCACAGACATGACAGGCATTTTGGTTTCTAACATTCCTCAGAATTTATGGCCTTCATCATTATGAATAAAATGATTCAAATAAGCTCTCCTGGAGCAAGAGCTTAAAGAGTTATTATAGTAGCATCTGTTAGCACTAATGGCCCTGGTGCCTGCAGCAGTTCAAGATGAGCCTGTACTATCAGCATGCAAGAGGCACAAGCAGGAGCCTTCAGAAACTGAACTTGACACAGACATACTGTTCTATAAACAATGCCAATCACTGGAGAGAAAAAAAGAAATTTATGGGAAATGATGAGCTTGGTTTATCTCATCATGGAGCTGGAGTAGAAATTCAAAGAGAAAAGCTGGGTAGAGTTTCACTTCTGGGATCTGCCTTGAGTATCAAGTTCTGTGCTCCTTTCCCCAGCTACACCCATCTCCAGGAATACTCACTAGCAGGATAAGCCTTGCCCAGGCCCTTAGGCTACATCTGTCTCTTGAGAACAACCACCAAACATGGGCAGAAGGCCATCAGGTACTTGTGCCTCATAAGGTGGGTATTAGCTGGGAGGTTCATGAAGCCTGAAACATTCTAGATGCTTAAGAGGCCAAACAAGGTCACTCTCAGGTTCAAAGAAAAGTTCATATATGTAACTCTGCCTCTCTTTCCCTCTGTGTCCATCCCTCCCACCATCTTTGTCTGTCTCTCTGTTTCTCTCTCTTACACACACACACACACACACACACACACACACACACACACCAGTAGTTAATTGAAAACTGTTTCCTCATAAACCAGGTGTGTCTTGCTTTTTCATGGCAATCTGATAAACCATAGCAAGCATTCTAGTAAGCAAGAGAGTCTGCCCCAGGACTGGTCCAGGAAAGAGTTACAAGAAAAATTCAACCAACCTAAAGGGGTAAGAACCACAGTCAACTAGAGATAAGTAGTGTGAGCAAGGGTTCTGGGAAACATCTGAGGCATGATCTTGCAGTAGTGTCTTGAGGTAAAGAGAGTTGACCAGTAGAAGAGACTCTTCTTGGGTAGAGAGCTATCTTTGTGCTGTTTTCTGTATATCATGCTCAGTAAATTTTCTGAGCCTCATTAATCTCCTACCCATCTAGAAATTCTGTGCAGTTGTTTGGGCTATATTTTTTTCACTGTGATAGATTCTGATATCTAAGGTAGCTCTGACACTCTGTAAGGCTATATTTGCAGAACACACAATTCAGAGGCCTTTTGCTGGAGACTTTCTACTACCATGCACAAAGTGACCTTAGAAAATAGAGTCCTGCTATATCTTGCCCTCAGTAGTCACAAGAGTGCTCAGTAAGAATGGAATACATAAAAATAACAAAAGGTAAAATACAAAATAAACTGATATCACCAATAAAAAGCCAAACATGTCAGATCTGAGACCAGGCTAATGGAAGCTCACATGCATTTTCCTTTTTCTTCAATCCTGCCCTCTTGGTTGAGTAAAATTTCCTTCCCTAGATGGCATTCTTCTGCTTTAAAATGTGAAATGTTCTGTGTGTTCTAGTGGCACATCATGTGTGTCCAGAACCTGCTAACATAATTCCTACTTTACACTATGGAAAAGTTCTTAATATATACCAGTGTACTTTTATTAGGACAATTTCTTTGTGCTCATGCTACATTCTGTGATTGTTATCAAGACTGAATTATAAATATAAAAATATTGGGATCTCAATAACAGTACCCTGAAATCTCACAATTAATTCTGTAACTCATTGAGTTATTTCAATTAGATACTCCAAAATTCCAATAGCCTCTTATTTATAGAGAAAATATGGGGCTGTAGGGCTGGCTCAGAGGTTAAAAGTACTGGCTGTTCCTCCAGGAGTCCTAAGTTCAATTCCCAAATACCATATCGTAGCTCATAAGCATCTATGATGGGACCTGATGCAGTAAGACTAGGTGTATTCTACTATTGAGACTTGATAAGGCAGAGCAGAAGCACGAAAGGATGCCCAAGGCAGGCAACAGAGTCAGAGAAGGCCTCTTCAACCACTGTTTGGATTCCCACATAAAGACCAAGCTGCACAACTGTTACATATGTGCAGAGGGTCTAAGTCAGTCCCATGTATGCTCCCTGATTGGTGGTTCAGTGTCTGTGGGCCCCTATGGACCCAGGTTCGTTGGTTCTCTGGGTTATCTTATGGTGCCTTTGATTCCTCTGGATCCTATAATCGGTCCCCCTCTCTTCTGAAAGATTCTCCCAAACTCTGCTTAATGGTTGGCTGTGTGTCTCTGTATCAATTTCCATCTGTTGCTGGGTGAAGCCTCTCTGATGATGGTTATACTAGACTCCCATCTGCAAGTATAGCAGGATACCATTAATAGTGTCATGGGATGGCTCCTTCTCATGGCATGGGTCTTAAGCTAGATCAGCATTGTTTGGCCATTTCCTCAATCTCTAGTCCATCTTTACCCCTGTACATCTTGTAGGCAGGACAAATTGTAGGTCAAAGGCTTTTTGACTAAGTTGGTATCCCAATTCCTCTATTGGAAGGCTTGCTTCATTACAGGATATGGCTGGTTCAAGATCCATATGGGTTGCAAGGAGGTTTATCTAGGATTACCTTCATAGGTCCATGGGAGTTCCATTACCCTAGGTTTCTAGCTGAGTCCAGGGATTCCCCATTCCAGTTATAAATGAGTACATACCATATAACATCAATCTTAATGGAAGAACAAATTTAAGCCTCAGCTTCACAGTCAGGCATAAGATACTGGAAATAATCCATGCCCACATACATGAGCAGGCTTCCAGAAATTTCTGTATAGAAGACATGGGATAGATGATTTCTGTAGAGTTGACTTTATACCCTGTCCACTTTCCTGTAACTGTGACAAAACATTCTGACAAATGTAACGTAGGGAAAGAAAGACTTTATCTTGTGTTAAACTTGTAAGTCACAATCCATCATTAAAGGAAGTCATTAAAAGAACTAAGGCAAGAATCAAAAGGGAAGATCCTAATGCAGACACCATGGTGAAACATTGCCTACTGGCTTGTTCCTTCCATCTCATTTTTTTTAACTAGCTTTAAAAATATGGAAAAGTGCCATCATTACATTGATGGTGCCACCTACAATAAGCTGACCCCTCCTACATCAATCATCATTTAAGATATTTTCTCACTGACACAATGACAGACCAGATTTACAGAGGCAATTTTTCAGTGGAGGCTCTCTCTTACTGGGTGACTCTAGGTTGTCTCAATCTAGCAACAAAACTAACCAGCAGAACTGATAAAGATTTATTAAATCTTAAATGCTAGTAAAACAACTATTAAACACAAATTATAATATTAAATAAACACATGCATAAAGATAATGCATATAAAAACACTGATTTGTTTTCCTTTCCCATTGGGGAAGGGGATCTTGAAAATATCTACTCATGAAATATTTCTGATTGCTTGTTGCTTTCAGAATAAAATAATCAGAAGTGGCATTTTCCTAATGAGTTTCCCCAGAGGACATCTGCTTCTAAATCCACAGATGCTCAGGTAACAATACCTGACTGGATCTAAACATCATGATTGAAATTTCTGAGTGGTCCAGAATCACCTAGAACCATAAAAGAGTAAGAAGAAAGTCTTAATACTTTGTGCTTTTAAAAAGCTGTTTCACATGGTGTTTTAAATTCTCCCACTTGTACCAAAATTAGTGAAACTGAAGAATATTGTATTAAATGAAAGAAGTCAGACCCAGAAAGAGAAATATGCTTGTTCTCTTACATGTTAAAATGAAAAAGGTCAGCCTTATAAAAGAAGAGATTGCTGATATAATTTGCAGAGGCTTAAGAGAGCGATGGGTACACAGAAAGAAGATAACTTATTCAGTGCAGATGGGTAGGCACAATAACTCCCAAGGCCCATAGATTTCTGGGTGACTATGGTTGCACAACATTTAATTGTATATTTGAAAATAGTTTAGAGGATTTTAAATGTCAGCATAAAGTAATGCTGATTGTTTGAGGCAATTAAGCCAGTAACTTTGTGTAGTCATTACATGCTGTGTGCATCATATATATATATATATATATATATATATATATATACAATTAATACATATGAGTCAATTCATAATAGCAATCATAAACATGAAGAAACCATCAAAACTTCAAATATAAAAACCTCAACACATTCTTAATACAAAATATAACTTTACCCATCAAATTCTCTGTAGAAAAATAACCACTGTATTCAATACCACCAAAATTCTGACAGGAAGTTGTTGTCCAGAATCCTTGTTGTTATATTGTGTTGAATATAGACTCAAAAATTTGCAGTCTTAAAAATCTTATTTACAGAATATTTTTTCTACTTATATAATGAAGCAACAATGGTATAAAAAAGTAAAGCGCAGAGCATGAATAGACAGATGCCAAAAAGAAAGAAAGGAAGTAAGGAAAAGAGAGGAGGAGAGGTACTGCACATCTAAGAGACTCATTCAGAAACATCAGATCTGGTTCAAAAGAATGTCTTGACACAACATGCTTCACTATTAGAGAGATATCACTGTGAAATGGACTTTGATTACTCTTCTACTTATTTAACTTTGAGTAAGATGAGAATCACTGACTCAGAAGGATGTGCATGATATTTTCTCATCTCTAGCGTATTTCACTGTCAAAAAAGATCCTTGCCTGAATAACCTCATAGTATCTTTCAAATGAACTCTCAGGAGGAGAAATATATTTGATTTAATTTGGGGGCCATGAATGTGCCTTCTTCAGTGACTTTAATCCAAATGGCATAGAAAGTTAGCACCTTACAAAACTAAGGCATTCCAGCTAAAGAATTCAACATGGCACCTGGAAGCAGAGAGTTATGTACAGCATGTATGGAAGTTTGGAAAACTCTAGAATTCCATCTTGTCCTGGATGCTATTCTATAACTATGACCATGTTCCAGTTCTTAATTGCTCTCAAAATTCTGTATAACATGTTCAGTATTACCTATCACTTAAGTTTGCTGCAAAGACTATCATATCACTTATGGAACGCTTGCTATATTGCAGGCTTCATTGGTTAGATACCTTTGTTGTCTATTCCATACCTCTACATACCATTAAGACCCCTATTTACCTCACTCTATTTTTAGAGAGAGAGGGAAAGAGAGGGGGAGGGAAAAGGAAAGAAGGTGGGAGAGGGAGGCAGAGTGGGAGCAAGAGGGAGGAATGGAGGTAGAGAGAGAAGGAGGAGGATGATTTTTTTTACCCTATGGGAGCTTACATAGGGTGATCTACAGACCACTTACAATGTTGTTACATTATGAAATACACACATATGTATACTTTGTATGTATGTCTGTATATACAGGTGAGTATGTGGTATATCTTCCATGTATGAGAATGAACATGCCTATGCACATATGTGTAGACGTCACAGGGAGACTCATAGCCTTTTACATATGAACAGAAACTCCTCTGCTGTTAAATGCTTCTGTGGGCTACTTGTACACAGTGACTAAAAAGTAGCTAAACCAGCCTTTATTATCCAGTTCTGTCCTTAATGCTACCTGTGATTCCCCCAAAGCACCAGAGGTTGCCATAATCCTTGGAGCTGATGCTCAGCCAGGGGCTTCCCACCCTAGGAAGTATCCAACTATACCTGAACCCCTTGTACCACTGCTTGTCCTCCTCTTTCAGTGTGTACTTCTGCAGAGTCCCAGTTTCTTAGTCCCTGTGACTATTTCTACACTTTTCTTGTTCCTGTGTCTAGGAGCCTGTTATAGTATTCCGTTGGCCTTGCTAAGTCTTGACTTACTGCCCTCCCCTAATGTTGACAAACCCTCTGGAGGCCCTGCTACTACCATCTCCTTTCCTTAGGAGTAGAAGAGCAGAGACAGAAAGATGGGGTGATTGCTTTTATTAATAGGACACCATAAACTGAGTCTAGATTTGGTCTGGTAGGCTAAAGTTCTGGCATTTTTAACCCTTTACCTTCCTCCTTCCCACAGCTTACCAATTTCTACTCACCTATCTATATTCACCATAGAGCCCTCCTCAACTTTGCTGCTACAATTAGGACTTACCCTCTGCTTTTCAGATTAATTTTTATTTGCAAATTTTAGCATGTTATACTATAGTTCTATATTAATATGCCAATAATCTACAAGATAGGAGCTTGAAGAAGGAGTCCAATGTCTGTATAGACAGATCTTAAGGTGTAGATCAGTAAATGTATAATGCCATGAGGAGTTAGTCAGCATTCTTGTTTTCAAATCCTTTCCCTGATCAGTCTTGCAGTCTCTGTTGGTTAGAGGCCTGGAAGACTGCTTCTAGGCTTTTTGTTGTCTATTACCTACCTCTACATACCCATTGAGATCTCTGTTTACTTGATTTGAGAGAGAGAAGGTGGTAGGAGGATAGATTTTCATCATATTCTCTAAAATCAATAGAACATATAGATCTTCCATTGACTTTGGACTTCAGAAATTTAGTTTGCTTTAAGTCCCAATGCTCAAGTTGGATCAAGAACAAATGGATTGTGTTATTATCCAGAAATGCCAGTGACCTTACCAAAGTATCAGCCACAGCCCCACCCCGTCCTCATCAAACTCTGACTTCAGTCCTGACCACACCCTCTTAGGGATTCTCCCAAAAAAAATACCTTATCAGTCTTGGGAATATCCTCTTTCTCAGGGTTATAAACCATACATTCTTCAGCTTCAAAGTTCTCACAAACATCTACCTCTTCTGAACCAAGAACATTTTCCCACCAAGGATCTGACAGAGCAGCTCCTTGGCCTCTCCATGTGAAGCAATGACTCACCCAATGCTTGGGAGTAGGACACTCACATTTTCAAAAGCTCCAGTAACAACACCACACCTCGCTGAAGCTTCACTGTAAAGTGTACAGTAATTGTGGCCCTTCTCTACTTCCGCATACTGTCGTCTCTGTCTTAAATCTCTGTTTAGAACTAAAGGCTCACATGGGTAAGTGCTAGGTTTCTTAAGTAGTCACATTGAATGACTGATCAACTACCAGAATTGCCCCACATATACTGTGCCTGAGGCTCATTGAATCTTATTTCTCTTTTTACAGGGGTGTATTTGTCCAGGGAAATAGGAACCCAATGCTGTAGAATATGATACATGTTATTTGCTTAAATGCTTTAACTTTGATGCTGTAAAGAAGTGAATATCACTTTACCCAATTTTCACAAGAAGTGTTTACTGAAAGGCAAAATCACCACACTTTCTCCCTCCCTATAAATAGCAAGTGAGGCATAGATTACAACAGTCAAATTTTTTTTCAAAAGAGAATTGAAATCTCAGCACCACTTCCCATGTAAACACAAAGCAAATATCTTTCTGTCATCTTAAGTAATGGAAGACAAGTGCAGTCTGTGAGTTCATTTTCTCCCATCTTGCTTCTACAGAGCAGGTGCAAGGCCAGCTGGCTCTTTCCAGACTTGTCTCACACATGATCTCAGGAATGATGAAGTGTCTGTCTTAATAACCCACAGATAGTGGTAGTAAAGTAAAAATAATTGATAATAAACATCTTAAGAGGATGCATTTTTTTTCTGTCTTTGTCCCTGAAATATTGATGGCATATATAGGATTTTCTTCATCTGTTTCAGTCCTGATACTCCTGCAAGGCACAGATGCTACTGAAATGGCATGTTCCTTTGTTTCTAGAACATTCCACTTCCAAATGATGCAATCGTCTAAGGTGGGATGTGGCTACTGGGAGTTTCATTGAGTAAATTTCACCAGGAAAATTGACCTGAGAACTTTGTTATGTATATTTTATCATGGCTTTGCTCACATAATTAGCATTAACAACTATAGCATGACTTCAGTAACTCATTAGCTCATATCATATGGGGACATACATATGTTGATCTATGAAGCAATATTCTTGCTTAAGGGAAGAATGTTTGGCACTTTATACTCAGGGCAGTTTTTTTTAATCCTTCTTGCAATTCATGCATCTTAAAAGCCCAGAAATGGTGCTATTTGAACATTAGCCAGAGCTCCCATTAACCACACATCCCATGACCACTAAGATGTCCCAGGATACGCCCATAGTGACAGCCCTTATCCTCATCTTAAATAACAAAGAACTAACCAGATCTGAGAGGCATGTAGACTAAAAGTGAACTCCTTCTAGCTGATGTGATATAAATACACAGTCCCATTAGTATTACCCCTACTTAAATGGATATTTCCTCCCTGGAACATAATCTTGTCCTGTAATATCTGATGTATCTCATGTAATCAATCTGCAATCAGTGGACTGCACTGTGATAATCTGACTTTGAGGCATTCACCCTTGTTTGCATGCAGTTCTTAGTTGCTACTTGTGTCCCATTACTGAAATTAGGGACAGGAAGAAAATGTGAAACACCAAGATTACCAGACATGAGTAATGTGATTGTACTGCTTGCTAAGGCCAAGAGAGACTAAACTTACAGAGAAAATATCTCAACAGAAAATGACAGTAAGATTCCATCTAGAACCTCTTCAAACAAAAGTTCCTAGAAGGTACAAGAAGTATCCTTCGCACTCACAGAAGTAGCTAGCTACATAGAGCTCTATAAGTATGTGATAATCAAAGTAAATGCTGATGCCAATTAAGAACTGAAAAATGGTTAATCATCTCATTCTATGAAGGACAGAGAACTATGCAAAACATTTTTGGTTGGATCCAGCAAAACATGCTGAAGACAAAATTTATCAGGCAATTCTGCAAGGCTACCTGGAGACTGACATCTGGGAAGTCACCAGAGTCCCCATAAGGTTTTATATTAATGAAGTCCTATTATAACCAGATCAAATAGCTCTCTTTGTTCTCCAGCCTTGTGATATCATTTTAGGTAAGTTTTATTACTTATTCAGCTTGGGCATGTCATTTTGGTCTCTCTTGCTCCCCCTTTCATGATTTCTGTCTCTAACTTTTAATGGGCTGGAGAGTTGTGATTGCTTCATCACTGCAGCTTCCAAAGAAAAACTATCTCATGCAGGACAATGCCCAGCAGAAGGCCAGCATATTAACAGTTTTCTGTAAATGGTACATTATAATGACAAAAACACAAGTTATTTTGGAAAGGAAATAGTGCATCTAACTTGCCATCTGGTTTCCAGGAAATGCCATTCAGGAGTATTTCCCTTGAAGAAAAACTAAATGTCTTCACTGGTGACCAAGATACATTTCAGCTTGATCACATTGGTTGAGTTATTTTTCTGTTGCTTTCCTCTCACTTCAAGTACTTTAAATTTCTAATTGATTTAAAATTTATAGTTTGTTGATGTACTCTAGTGCAGCTGTTGCCCCTCTGTTCATCTAAAATGTTGTGTGTGGCTTCACTTCATGTCAGTCAGGGAGAGAGCTGAATGTGCTCTCTGGTAAGCACATATTGCACTCTGTGATATTTTTAGCATGGTAAATCTGCCTGTGGATTCCACCAACCACATGCAGAGACAATCATGGCATACCCCATTCCTCCCTTAGACAGCAGCAAGACTAACCACCACCAAAATAGGTGCCTACTTGGGGAAGAAAATGAGGACTGAAGATACAGTTTGGTAAGTAAATTGCTTGCCTTGGAAGTATGAGGGCCTGAGTTTGAGCCCCAAAACTCACATAAAGGAAACAAAATGCATTGTTCATAATAGATCTAGGGAATCAGTTTGCATGTGTGAGTGTGCATTTCAAGACCAGATGACCATCTCAGATCTTATTCTTCTTGTACCTGACACACCCTTAATGGAAACGTTGTCTCATTGGTCTAGAACTTGCAGATTAGCTATGTAGGCAGACCAACCAGCCTGTCTCTGCTTTCCTCTTCTGATACCAAGGGTCTTTACATTTGATTTATACTTATTTGGTGACGTGTATGTTCTGGTCTTTTACATTCTACGTTTAACCAGGATAGTTTTTGGCATGATTATAATTTACATATTTAGATATTACCCTCCTATCAAGCATATTAGCTGCAAATAATTTCTGTGTTGAATTCATTGCTGCAATTTTTTTCTGGAAATTCCTTATGTTACTCAGGCTGACCCTATGCTCCCAATAAATTCTGCCTCTGTCTTCTGTGTACAGTGGTTACTGGAGTACACAATCAAGTTCTGACAAAAAATTTATAATTTTTATATAGGGGTACTTTTCTATTTGTACTTTTAGTTCTATTTGTACTAATGTCACTGACATATACAAATATTAAGCAATATTCAGAGGAGTTAGGTTACTTTGGTAAAGTTAGAATGTTACTAAGAGGCAAGCTACACTTTGTATCTGAATGTCTTGAAATTTCATATGCTTCTACTATGCTTTCTGGCATTCATAAAGAATATAAAATATAAGAGAACCTGCCCCACACTAGCACTAGAAGGTGTGAAACTGAGAAAGTTCTAAAGATATGAAGAACATGCAGAGCTGCAAAGAGAAAAAAAGAAGGCAGGTGTGTGAAACAGGATGACACAGAAAGGGAGTTAACCAACAATATATGCTGCAACATCCCTTCCTTATAAATGACCAGGAACTGACAACTACCACAGCACTGATAATGTTGTCTAGAGAGACAAATAGAGGAGGGCACTGTGGCTTCCTGTACCCTGAACTGCCTCAGCCATGCCCCTTTTATGGCAACAACTGACACTGGATCAATATCTGCTCAGCCCAATCTTGGTTCCATTTCCACAGGAATTTTCTTAAGTGGCAAACTGTCAGTAATGACTATGAACAAGGGTTATAGCTTCAATTTTTTTCATTAGCTTAGAAACTCATGTAGGTCAAATTACATCAAAAGATTCCTTTCTTTTTCAGTTGCATGAGTTAATTAGTTCATAGTAAGATACTCTCACTTCTTGTAAATTCATAGTAAGCTCATCTCACTTCTTGTTAATTGCAACTAGTTGCACCTGGATTAAGAAAACAGGGAGAAAAAGAAAACTAGTGACTGGAGAGTGGCTTGGAAGTTAATAGCATTTTGTGCTCTTTGAAATGACTAGGATTGGATTTCTAACATGCACATGGTGGCTCACAACCATCTCAAACTCTAATTCCAGAGAATCCACCATCCTCTTATGGTATAGAATCATACATACAGGCAAATACTTATATAATATACATAAAATATACTTATATAATATACATATATACATATGTATACATATAGTATACATAATATACTTATATAATATACATAAAATATTTTTAGGCTGATCATATCTGTCTAAGAAAAATAACAATAAATGAAATAATACTTGACATTTTCATATATGTTTTCTCTTAAGGTAACATAACTTTGAATAGAAAATATTGCTAGAAGTTTACATATCAAAACATTAAGAAGCAATAAGCAATATTTGAGGTTTTTCCCATTTTATGAAAAATAATAAGGATTTGGTATCGGGGAAAAATAAATTTCTGTTGGAGTATATGTGTCCCCACATGCTTCACAAATGAAACAAATAATTATAACATCATTATGAGATGATATTGGACATCAGCAAACTGAGACAGTGTGATTAAATACCTTCCTGGGTCCATTCAGCAAGTCAGGGAAAAGCCAGGCAGTCTGGCTACATACTCAACTCTGAACCTCTGCCACATTCCAGTCTTGGCTCTGCTTAACTCCTGAGCTTTGCCAGATCATCATCTGCAAGAAAATTTATCAAGTTTCCCAAGAAGATGGAATAAATAGGATCATTTATGAAATTCATATACAAAAGCAGAATAAGTAAATGACTCATAGGAAAAATGATTAATAATATTGTTTAAAATCTGTGTGATATTGCTAGTTCTTGCAGGTCAGCTTGTCACAGGAAGAGTTGGGGTTCTATGTGTGGAACCTGACTCTTGCATTGAGGAGGTATTCTGTGGTGTGTGGTGAGTTATTCACACCAAATAGTTCTTATAGTTTTGCTTCGCAGAGATGATGCTAGAAGATAAAAAAAGAAATAGAGAGCCCAACAAGTAGGTAAGGGATAGTAGGCATTATTTTAGAAAATAGGTTGATTTTCATGCATAGATAAACAATAGGCAGCAGAGAGAGTAGAGGAACATCAGACCTCATAGAAGTATGCTGCCAATGGGAAAGGGAGTCATGATCCCTTGTAATAATTGCCTCTTAGCATTCAACACATTCTTCCTGCTGGGGCATATATCAGGAACTATAGTTAGTTATAGAGAAATTAGAGAAATCTCTATGAATAGATGCATAGGGTGAAAATGAATATAGAAAGCAAATTAGTGGAGTCAGGGAGTGAGCTTCCAGGAATACTGCTAAACCAAGCTCCATGTCTTAATGAATTGCCACAGGAAAGCTATTTATTCACTATGTCTTGGTTTAATAATGAGCAGATCTAAGTGGAGGGCTCTCTGGTCTTGAGAGACAAGTGGTGACAGTAGCCTGGATTCTTGATGCATGGTCAGTGAGACTGGAAGATGGTGGCATTACTGGTTCTCAATGTCTTTTACAACAAATGAACACAATGTTTTATCTCCTTTACCTTTCAATTCCCCTGGGTCCTCACACAAAGCTGTTGCTTACTAGATGTAGAGAGAATCCTTCAGATAAAAAGACTTGTTTTATTGATTTTGTATGTGATGGAGTAAAAGAAGGTAGCAGTACTTGTCCAGTTTTAGGAAACCAATGCGCTCTCAATCTGACTGTTTAGAAGGAGGTTGAATTCTTTCACCATCAGCACAGGATCCATAGCTAAGTTCCCTAAAGGAAAAGCAAAGGGGCAGCTTCCATTCTAGTTTACACAGTATTTTCTCAGAAAACTCATGTTTGTAGTCAATCTTGTGGCTCCGAGTCACTGTTGCTCTCTGATATTTCCCATGGGATGCAGCTACCGAAGAGTGGTACTTTCATCCAGCCTGGTAGAATAACATCCTGTGACCTCAGATGTGCACGATGAGGTCTTTGATCCTGAGTCCATCGACAAAGGAAGAGCTGTCATAGATTATACTCAACACATGCAGCCAAAAGGAAGTGACTGGATAAAAAATTGAAGGTTCCAAATCTCTTTTGCTGTCTGTAAGGCACTCCCTGCAGTGGTCCAGAGGATGATAAAGGGTGCTTTGCCGGCTTGCTTAAATTACACGGAGACTTTAGTATTCTTCACACATTCATCAATAACCAAACACAATTCAACTTGAATTTCACAGACATTATTGCAGCACCAAGGTAGAAAATTCTGTGTTTCCTTCAGAACAAAGCAGTGAAATAGTTCTTGACAGCCTTGCAAGTAAAATTTCCAAGAAGGAAAGTTCAGAAAATGTTTGGAGGTGGGTTTTAGGGAGTTAGAAATGTTGGTACTGGTTCTGGTTTTCAAATAGGTGAGGTTTTCCTGTGTTGTTCCTGTTGATAGCTTGTACTTTCAATATTAACGGCAAAGTAGTACTACAAGGGTTATGGGGAAAAGGTTTTATGTGACTAACTAGTGCCAAATCCATGACACTCCCCAGGAGAACAAGAGGCTCCAGTATAATTACCTATATAGTTCTCTCTCTGAGAACCATCACAGTAAGCATTGCACTTTCCTATACACCTATTCCTTCTCACCCAGCCAGCTCCTCAAAAAGAGTGCTGAAATCACGTATACTAGTGTTCCTTCCATTCTCTTGTTTTCATTTAAAAATTTAATGTTGCCTACAGTATTCTTACATTTCAGATCACCTTTTATTAATAAAGCATACCATTCAGTTTTTATTTAGGGCTTCTTTAGCAAATAAATCTGACCCAAATAAGTTCAAATAAAAATAATATAATTTAGTGAAAAAAGAGGAGGCCTTTTTGGTAGAGATGTGTTGCCATTAAATTCAAGAAACTTTTATCAAAGTAGCATGTACAGAAAGCAGAACTGATAATAAGGAACAGAGGGTGGAACTGGGAGTGTCTACCCAGGGGCACCTGGACTGTGTCAAGTTTGCCATGACAGGTTTTTAATCTACCTTCTTGGGCTCATTTTCTGTACTTTGGAACTGTCCAGGATGCAAATAAAAACACAGGGACTTACTGACTTCATTCTTTTGTTCCCCACAAAGAAAACAGGTAATTTCCTTATATTGTCCAATATAAATTGGGCATCACTAGTCTTCCCATCAAAATTACTGTCTCTTTCTACTACAAGGAGGCAGAATTATGAGCCATTGATTTTGCACTTGAAAATGATTTATCCAACTATCAAAAACAGTAGTAAGAAGAGCAAAGAAAGGGCACACAGGTGTTGACAGCCTGGGCAGAAGATAGAGTATGCCCTCTGTGATAGTTATTATTGATTATCAACTTGGCTAGGTCAAAAATCATCTTGGAGACAATTCTCTGGGTATTTTGTTAGGAAGTTACTAGATGTGTTAACGGAGGTAGGAAGACTGAATCTAATTGTCATTAGCACCATTCTATGCCCTGGGTCCTAGACTAAAGAAAAAGAGAAAGTAAGCTGAGAAGCAACGTTCATCTCTATTTTCATATGACTGTAAATGCAATCTCATTCCTACTAACATGCCATTGGGACTCCATGATGATTGCTACAAACTTTAAGTCAGAACCAGCCATTTCTCATTTCTCATATGAGGGTATTTCATCAAAGCAAGAGGAACAATAGTTAATACACTCTCCAGTGGCATCAATTCAAATTTTTGATTATTTAGTATGGTAATTCATTTTAGCACACTGAGTAAACAAAGCCATGCTCAGGAAAACGCAACTCCTACCTTATAGCTTCATCTCCATTAAAGATCTCATGCCTATCTTCCTAAACAACCTTCTCATTCCTCACAATGGCCTTATTTTTTCTTTCTACCAGCAATGTCGTTCTTACTCAATCCTACTCAATGACTTACCATCTATTTGAAAATGTATTCATGCCTTTTAATTGTTCTTTGTTCCTTCTGATCCAACACCAAAAGCATTCTTGGATTTCTTGGCATTTCCAACCTCGATACACATAATTGCCTACAAAATTGCTACCAAATACAATGAATTGGAAAGCTATTGAGTATTCGCCAGCATCCATTAGGTTTAATTATCTGGAATACAATGAGATTGTTCATAGTCAGAATCACAGAGTTTTGAATGGTTAACTCACTAACATCTAAACTGCTGCTGACTGCCATGTGCTATGATTGGCTTCACTGTGGACCTGGATAAAGTAACCTCTGCAACTTTGAGAGCAAGCTCTCTGCTGAAAGCACATTATTTCTCCTTCTGTCCTTAATATCAGCCTGCTGTGGAAAGAGACAAAATATAGGGACTTCATGGTCCCAAGTTGAGGACAGATGGATACTATGAGCCGTCTGAATGTTTGTGAATTAAATCCATGTGTTAATAATTGTCAAGATGTTTGTATGAGTCATTACTTCCTTCCATATAATAGTTCCCTCCTTCGTGGTCCTCTATGGGTATTTAATGGGACAAGTTCCTGATTTCAAAATAGCCCCTCACTGCCATGAGCAGGAAAAAGGACAGAGCTGCATTGTGTTAAATTTATGTTTGGGAAAACACTGGCTATACATAATAAGGTATATTTAGATCATTGTAGGAGGAAATGCTACCTCTTGCTGGGCTGATCCATTTCTGGAGCATTTACATGACCTGTTCAAATGAGAAACAATTGGGGTCAAAATGGAGGAAGCTGGTCACTGGCATCTAGTTCATTTGTTTTCACACCCTAAGAGAAGCTTCCTCTTTCAAGGACTTCATCCAAGCACATCCTAGATGGCCAAACATCTCTGTTCCATAAGAAACAGAAGTGAAGATGAGAAAGCTAGATCAAGAAAAACACCTAGACCATAGGATAACAGGCACCCTGGAGTTTTGGCATCTGCTTACCCTATAGGTGCACATACCTTGAAACCAGTCTTGGAACTTGCTGGATATAATCAAAGTGTGAATATATGGGCCATGTAGAAGGCTCATTTGAGCATCAATTTTCTCCTTCCTTAATTAACTATGAAAATTCTCCCAACGTTTTCATGACCTAAGAAAGGTATATCCTTTAGTAGGTGCTCAGTAGCTCTCCTTTCTTTTAATATATAGTGAAGCATCAGGGCCAAACATGAAACCTAACCAACAACAAAACATCAGTATCAAACAATTGGCGCCTTCCACCAACATCAAAAAAATAAATTACTTGCTCAATAGAATGCCCAATTGCTCTACAGTAAGTATTTCATAGTCATATTAAAATCCACATTATTAGGCTATCACAATGGCTTGGTGTATAAAACATTTGCCATGTAAGCGTGGTGGCTTGAGTTGTATGTGCAGGTGACAATGTCTTTGTCTGTCCATCTGTCTCTCTGTCTCTTCTCTCTCTGTGTCTCTGTCTCTCTCTATCTCTGACTCTGTCTTTCTCTCTCTCTCTCTCTCTCTCTCTCTCTCTCTCTCTCTCTCACACACACACACACACACACACACACACTACTATTTCTTTTTATACTAAAAACCTCTAGACTCTAAAGAGCATCTACCAAAAATTACAGCAACAAAGAAAAAAAGAGACAAGAACACTTAGTTAACTCAGTTTTTGGTGAATTAGGGTACAATTAAGTGGTATATCATAAAGGAAAGTAGCATGTTAGCCCATATCCACATAAAGTGCCACTTGCCATCCACACATGTGGAGATACCAGAGCATGGTCTTCTTGTGGTTAACACAGCTGTCAGATAAAGGCCCACATGTAGAATTCAGCCCTCAAAAACATTACATGATATGGTTTTGTCATCTTTGCATGAGGATGCTAGGTTTATAAAATAGAGTCAAGATCATAAAAGAGACTAAGAATAGTGTTTTCAAGTGTGACAAATATCATCTTGTAAGAAAAACAGAGATAGTTTTCTTGCCTTAAAAACAACTGCTACCCATTTCCACCTTAGATTTTTATTAAATACTAATATAATTCCAGAGCTCAAGTTCTCTTGTATCATATTCAATGTTACTTTAGTTCTCTCTTGTATTTGACAGAAGTAGCTATCAGAGAATATTCCAAAGGAAGGTTGAGCATGAAGGAGGTGGCAAATGGGTGCAAGAATATGGCACTGTTCATACAGACTAGAAAAGGCAGCAATGATAACACAGTCTCAATTTCTCAAAGAACAACAGTCACTTGAAGACCAAAGAAGAATGGGAGGATTCTTATTTGCAGCCACAAGAAGAACAAAGCAACTTCTGGTTCACATGCAAGGCACCCCAACCCTATTCTATAATGCCAAGAATGAAGTTGAAGTTTTTGAAAGGGGCTCAAGGTGGTCTGATTAATCTATCACAGTAATTATTGCAGGATCCTCTTCTGACCAAATCTTCACTATCATTACAAAGCATCAGAGATCCACTTTGGAGCACATCAATTATCACCAAGTCTAATATTCAGCCAACATGAGCAATTCAGTCTGTACTGAGCATCTGTGAACTTCATTTTTGTCATTATTACCCAAGTGATATACGATAAAGAACATAAAATGTATGGTGTGTAAATTAAAGTAAGTTAGCCAGGTATTATTGGATAGGTATAGACAAATTCTATGACATTAACATTAGGAATTTCAGCATCTTTAGATTTTTGATCCTGGGGAAGACGGGACAGAGGCTTGAAGCCAATCTCTTAAGATACAGAGGAACACTACCCTGATATATCCACAATTTACCAATGTTATAAAGTATATTCTCCACTGTGAAGTCAGGAACAAGATTAATCTACTGAAACACCCCAGCATATGCATATATGTGCCTCTAATTCTTAGAAAAAAATTAGTGGACATCCTGTTTTCCTACATGATCCTTCATGGGGACAGTTCTCATACCCCTAGAACATGACTTCAAACCAGGGTCTTCCTACAGTACCTGTCTGAGAATCTATTGACTAGAGTCCTATACCAATTGCTTTCATTAAATGATAGAGTTATGAAGAATTAATTTGGAACTTTTGAACTCTTGAGAGACAAATGAAATCTATGTAAGAATAAAAGGGCATATATAGTCAATCAATATACCCTGCTGCAAGACAGAAATGTCATTTGAATACTGAATGTTGCAAAGAGAAAGGAGAGTTAGAAAGAGGGTAAGTGACCCAGCCTCCTCCTCCTCCTCCTCCTCCTCCTCCTCCTTCTCCTCCTCCTCCTCCTCCTCTCCTCCTCCTCCTCCTCCTCCTCCTCCTCCTCCTCCTCCTCCTCCTCCTCCTCCTCCTTCTTCTTCTTCTTCTTCTTCTTCTTCTTCTTCTTCTTCTTCTTCTTCGTGAACTCCAGTCCCACAGAAGAATAAACTGAGAGTAAAGAGAAAATCAGGTAGTGGATGCCTGAACACTCTACTTAGCTTCAAGACACCCAAAAATGAAGAACATGTTTTTTATGGATGTTAATACACAGGTGGACTGAGCCATGTACTTTCTTTAAAGATCTCTGATGCCCTGATGGTTAGAAGCTGGGAAGCAGAAGCAAGTATAGAGAGAGACCCCTAGCTTCAAGTTGCTACATTCATTATCTTACAGCAGCAGGTCTACATCTGCACTAAGGAAAGACACAAAGCAAAGGTGGCCTGTCTGTTGTTCAGCCACCATCTGCAAACACAAATGTCCCAAGGGCCAGTTAGAGATGCAGCTGGCTACTACAATCTGTTTATTCTTGAACTCATCTGAAGCAAAGATGAGATGTTGCATATCCCGTGTTTTGTATTCTACTGAATACACACACAGTGGTTTCCACATGCTAAACAGTCACTAGAATATGGCCAAACCTAACACTATTTTGTGCATTGCATCTGCACATTCTAAGTAATCTTCCACCTCACCAGATCTCAGCAAGTTGGTAGAGAGACTCAGGTCACAACCTGGAAGATGAGGCTTCAGAATACCAAATAGAACCAAGTTAGAGTTTAGTTGGATGTTCCTTTTTTTGTCATGAATCTATCTAAAAATGTTCAGTTAGGGTTGGGGAAAATAGCTCACTCAGTAAAGTTTTGTGTTTGTAAGCATGAAGACCTGAGTCCCATGTCCAGAAATTATATAAAAACCCAGGCATGTTGGTGTGTGCTTGTTAATTTCAGTTCTGAGGGAAAAAAATAGGCAGATCCCTGGGCTCAACAACCAGCCAGTTGTCATGCCAGTAAGAGACCTGTCCTAAGAAACAATATGAATGGCTGCTGAAGAATAACACTCAAGTTTGCCATATAATCTTTGCAAACACATACATGCATGTGCATATAAGCATATACCCATACATACACACAACACACATATGCATATATGGTGTTATACATTTATATATATAATTTTATACAGGTAGAAATGTAAGAATGACAGTATCCATGACATCACAAAGAATGGGAATCTAGTTACTGCTATCATCTTCATCTAAGACTCCTGAATATTTATGTAGTTTTCATGTTTTGTTGTGAAATAATTTTAATATACTGTTAAATACGCATTCATGCACTAGCTCTAGCATATAGTGTACACAGATATCTATCACGTACTGAAGATCAAAGTACTTATGGGCCTCTATATGTACTCCCATTTCTATCATCCTTTACTCTTTTGGTGTTGATGTGTTAATAAATAAAGATTCATACATCTCCAGCCTTACTAATCTATAGAAATGTTTTATGCATGCAACAATGTGACCTTATGTTCTGATATTTTACCTAAACTGGACTCTTTGAAACTTAAAAGCTTTTAAGAACTCCACTTCTAAAAGTATCCAGGGATTTGAAGTTAGTAGAGAAAAAAAATGACTGAGGTCTATAATTAGCAGGAGACAGCCTTTTCTGACCTTTGTGTTCCTGACCCTGCCCCCTCCCCCCAAACCAGGAAGCAACTACCTAAGCAAATGCAGCCTGTTCCTGAAGTTGCTGGAAATTATTCTATACAACACACACACTTACCATTCAGGGAACCTTGGTTGAAATGCAAAGGGCTTCGTCTGCCATTTTCCACTTGGTTTTCTGTTACAGCAATCATCAGGGAAGCAGCTGATTTTTTTTTTAGTTTTTTTTTTAATGTTAATTTCATACTCATTCAGGGAAAGAAGAATTTATTTTTAGTTACTCAAAAAAAAGTAAAACAAAACATGAAAGCAAAGCATGGTCCAATATGCATGATTTTAATGACATCCAGGAGAATACGATCAATATTGTTGCACTCATTTATTCATTGGTTCATTCCTTAGCTGATTACTGAATGTCTATGACAACCTGAAGCCACTCTTGTAGAAACCAATTAATAGTTGTTTTAAATTATATCTGTAGTTTTGTCCCTTATATAACTATGTGTTCAGAATGAGATATAAGTGACTGGCATAATAAATAAACTATTTGAAGAAGTACAATGGAAATAAGATTATCTGATGCTTAAGCCTGGGTTTTGGCATCTAGCAAGAGGAAGTCATAGGTCATCTAGACATACACTTAAGGAACAAATCCTGAAGCAACTGTGTCCTTGTGGATTTAGTAGTCAAGTTAGCTGAGGAGGGTGGTAGGAAAGAAACGAGCTCTTTAAAGGTCCCGAATACCAGCAGTGAATAAAATTTGGATCTTTACAAAACGAAAGTATGATTATATGATTGGACACTTCCATGATGATATAAACAAAGGTGACACCCTCACTTTTGGTAAGAACGTTATCATTTTTGGAAGTGACATAAGAGAAAAAAAAACAAAAAGAATAAACTAAAGCTTACTAAAGGAACGTGGTAAGAGTAGCCGGGCAGAAGGGACCAGAAAAGAGAGTGACCTGGCAGAGGAGACCATGTGGGCCCAATGTCTAGGACAGAGAAGCATCAGATATATTTGAAGATCAGTAAAAGAGCATTGATCTATTAGGGTTGATACAATAAAGCACAACTAACTATGTGGCTCTAAACAGCACAGATAGTGTTCGTCTATTATTCAGAGGTTCATAATCCACATCCAATCCATCAGTATGACCATTCTCCCCAGATGCATGAGAGACTCACACCTGGGCACTTCCTCATTTCTTCCAATCTTGTGTCCCTTGCTTGCTACTTGTTTCATGGCAGCCTGATTTTAATGTCACTGACATATATCCAAAGAGCATTATTTTAAAGTAAGATTACCTTTGCAAGTTAGGATGTCAGCATATGATGAGGGGGAGAGAAGGCACAATTTGAGGCACATCAAGGCACGAACAAATGGCAGAGTGAGGAAGTAGAGAACGGATTGAGTTGCAATTTGAGAGATGGTTGGTAGCCAGGATCTCATAGCAAAGGTTAAGGCATTAAGTGAAGAATCTTTAAATACAGGAGTAACATCCTTCTGTTTGCATTTTAAAACGTTTCTCTAAACTCTATGGGCAGATAAATTTGATGGGAAGCAAGAACAACTGTAGAGTTTTGAAAGTACTACAGTGGTTTAGATGAGGCTGCCTGTGTAGTGAGCACATATTTTAAAGAAAAGGCAAGGTTAAGCACTAGATGAGACTTAGAGATGAGGTCAGAGAAACATCAGCCATGACTCTTTCTAGGTTTCTGACTCAAGTAACTGAGCAAACTGTAATGGGAAACACAGCAAGGATGACCTCTGTACAAGTTTGCAGAGACGAAGTGAGCCAAAGTTTGTCATGATCAGTTGTAGAAGCTGTGAGACTTCAAAGAAACCTAGTTTTGATTGGATTTGAAAACAGAAATTTGAGATGAGGGTACAGATTTGAATTGAATATACAGATTTCCAAGATCTTAGAATATACACATTTGTAAATATTAATAATTAATAATACATTTTATTTTCTTTTTTAAACATCACAGTGTTACATAATTATAATTATAAATATACATATATTGGCTGAATCTAGCATTCAATTATTAAATCAAATTTTATAGTACTTCACAAGATAATCTGCTAACACACATACATACATGCAAACATACACACACACACACACACACACACACACATACACACACACACACACACACACACACACACAAAGGTGATGAGAAATGATAAGGTATTGTTTCTATGATGTGCCAAACCTGGTACCTAGCCTATGATTGTCCTGAAGCTCTGGATTTGCTGCCGTGGGAAATGTCTATATTTTAGTTCTACATATTATTATGCTGATTGTGATGTGTTAAAAGATGACCAGGAACCTATGTAAGTAATACATTTATAAATATTGCTAAGTAAGTGCTAAGAATGATAGATAAGTTTTATGAAAGTAGTTACCAACAATGTTAAACATCCTTGTAAGGTCACCTTCTTATATAACCATGACATGAAATCATGTCTTTTCAGTGTCTCAAGACAACACATATACCATCTTGTAAAATGCTTTTCTTCTTAGACAAAATCTCTCAAGACATCTGAAGAGATGTGATTGCTAAGACAATATTCTATAGGGAAATGGTTGTCCTTCAGCATCTGGCGTTCTAATTCCATAACTGTTATGTTTGGAGTGCTTGTCTTCTCTACTCTCACTTTCTCTTGACATCCACATAAATAGCTTTGAGGCTTCCAGGGACAAAAATCCCAGTTCATGCAAGACTAATTTTAATTAATATTTCAAAGCCTATTTGTTATAATCTAATAATAATGATCAAATATAAAATTCAAAATAGTCTCAGTATTTAATATTTTGACTTCCCCAAACATATTAAGATTTATTTATATTTGTTTCAATCTATGATATTTGTTGATCTTTATTTATTTGATGATATTATGACATTTAACAATTCATTTCCAGAAAAAAATATTTTAAATTTGTATATGATGTACATCTATTAAGATGTGAAATGCTCTAGAGTATACTTGTTAAAACTATGATTCCATAATTCCAAGTATTCTCATGTTAATTTGTTCAAGTTTAATCTCCTGGGTAGTAAGTGTTGGTAAGCGATAACAGAACCTAGGACCTTTCACCAGATTTAAAAATGGGACAGATAGACAATATATAATTATTATGCTATGTTCCTAGATCTGTGAAAAGAGGTATCAATATGTTACAAGAGTCCTAAGGAGATGGTATCCTTTCTGTTGTTTCTAGGATGGGTACAGATTTTTAAGAAGACCCAAACCGGGGTTTGGCTGGTAGGGTATTCTCAGTTATACTGAAAGGGGGAGAAGTTGGAATGAAGAAAATGACAATGAAGTCATGAAAAAATAATACAAAGAAGCATTTCAGAAGATTTTTTTTCTTTTTAGAATTAGCAGAAGGAACTCAAGGAGGAGGAAAAATTGATGAAATAAGAGATTGACTACATAAAGGTATGATAACAAAAGTTTGGGTGAGTTTGATGAGACCTAGTGGATTCAGTCAACAATGTGTAGAGCAACAGCCCAGATATGCGGTGATTTGAATAACCAGGTATATGTCTCTAGCATATAAAGCTAGGAGATCAACCTCTGTGTGAGAGATGGGGATGAGAACACCCCCAACAAGTGACTAACAGTACTACTGTCTGCTGTTGTCTGGAAGATAGGTACAAGATAAAATGCAAGTTTGTAGAAGTTAGTGAATGTCTATAAGTAGTACTGCTCAAATTCCTATGCACAACAATGTGCCTACCACTGAGAAACCTTGCTAACAATATAGCACTTGGGCCCTGTTCAGACTTCATAATGTAGGACATATATGTTATAGCATCTTTAAGATGATCTCATGCTCACAGGAGTGTGCTCTGAAAGTATGGCCTACAAGCAGAATCAGTTTGAGACGTTTGGGTATTCTATAGGAAGGGTTACAGACTTAACTCACTAGCAAAGAAATAGGAATCCTGAACAAACTTGTCCCTGTAATTAGAAGAAAACATCTAAAAATTTTTCAGGCAAAATGAGACTGTAGGCTTAATGATTCTGAACATCAACTTCTAGCTTTTAAAGAGCTGCTTGGATTAAGAAGCCTGCCAAGGATGCTTGCTGTCTAACTAATGTGTAAATCCTGAGCACTCATGGAGTAGGTAGGACTTGGTAATTACTGAAGTTTTAATTCTATAGAGCGTTGTTGAAAACATTGACTTTCTGAGCTGTAATTTTGGCTCAAAGAAGTTGCATTTCAACCCACAAAAATCACAACTTTCACGTGCAGAGTCAAAATAGCTACTGGTGAAATATTCTGTTGTCATGTCCTTGGTATTTGGTCTGCTGAGTTTTTAGTTGTGGTGGCTGCATACCATATAAAGCAGCCATGAATCATGAACATGATGTCAATTAGCAATTGGGTTTCACCTTTTTGGCAAAGTTTGGATTTTAAAAGCTCCCTCTCTCCATTCCTTTGATCCAATTCCATCTGCACTGCCAACTCTAGAATTGAATCCCTTTATTAAATGAGACCAGGCAAAGCCAATCAGGGCCAGTCAGATGCCAACTGGTTACAATAGCTGCTTCTAATGATGAAATATAACCCATGTTAAAGTTGGAACCAAAACAAACAAACAAATTCCAGCAGATTAGAAGACACACAGGCTCACTGGGGATACTTAATGTCCAAGAAAAATTTTCTAATGGATGAATGAGATTGAGGGTGGAGATAAGCTGCAAGAACTACGTGATTTCCTTTCTCTGAAAATAAATGTGTTGTAAACTCCAAGAACCCACATTATGTACCAAAACTCCTTTAGTGAATCCTACAGAAGTTAATTATGTTCACTGTAGAGACATGATGCTTGGAAGTAGGCCTCTTCTTGATAGATGTGGTTTTTACCTAGCTAACAGTCTATGACCACAATAACCACATTTGCCTTAGCTCAGACTCCCTTATTTTACACAGTAATTTATCATTATCCTTCCCCAACCCCAAGAAGTCTTCAAGATAGTACCTTGTTCTTTTTTTAAAAAATTGTAACCTTCTAAAAGACTTATTTGTCACACCAGATGAACAGAACCAAACAACTATTCTCATTGTGAGAACACATAAACTTGTAAGTTGACTTAAAGTGAGGGGTAGCTAATACTGTATATCAAATCACTTCTGATATGAGTTCAGTGAAACAGCATATCTCAGTCATAGGGGTCAAGAAAAAGCAAGGACTAATTTATGCCACTGAATGTTCACAGTTCTGTTAATAACCAAGGATTCTGCCTCTTCCTGTTCAACCTCACAATGGGGTACACAAAACGAATTGACTTGTGGCCTGTTTCAGGGTGTTGTTTTAGCAGGGAAAAGACAGGATACATTTCTAGAAAGAATCATAGAAGGTGGCTCTAAAGAAGAGTTAACAATAAGATTAAAAACACATGGCCAATCTAGTGCCTAAAGAATGAGCAGTGTGTTTGCCGTGGTTCCTTGCACTCGGTGCCCTGTTTTCACACATGGTTGTTCATTTGATCTGTTCAGTATTCTGCGAAAGAGGTGGAGAAAAATAGAATTCTATCACACATATTGAGGTGTGAAAAACTTTGATGTTTAGTCAAGGGCAACACAAATATAATCAGAACTCAGCTCAAGACCATGACACCCAAGTATCTATTCCCTTTCTCTTCTAACACACCACCTGGGGACTTTGTGGTGCTCCCCACACACAGGCACCAAGAGTCACTTCAGCCTTTTCCAGGTACCTTCAACTACAGCATTGTCAACACAAAGCTCATCAGTGGTTTGAGCATAGCCATAATCTGATGTTCCACTGTGATGGTAGGAAATGTTTTGACTTGAGATCACATTTTCTGTCTCCCCTGTTGAAGTTCAATCTAGTTTTTCATGATGATTTCCAACTTGTTTAAATCCCAGCTAATAAATGGAACTAGAAGATTCAAGGTAATGACTTAAATAAAAGGTTTTACACACAGGAGCTAAGAAGAAACTGACATAGTAGGAAAAACTTCCAATCCCACTGGCAATCACCCTTGGGAGGCATTTGCTTTTCATTCTAAAGCAGATTCACCTACCTACATAGGGATTTCCAGCTTTGTAGGCAAGTAATCCCTGAAGTAACAAAGAAAGATGAAGTCAGGGGCCACCATTGTCTTCTATATATACACTGCCCTGAATGAGGATAGGCCCAGAGTTTCCAAAGAGCATTAAACAACTGAAAACCAGCAAGTAAGTCTGGGACAAGCATTTGGAATCAGAAAGGCACCTTCCTTCCACATTGTTCTTCATCCATATTTAGATGTGTTTCTTTCATCTGCTTTCTCTAAACATTTCCCCTGAACCACAGGAAAACTCTGTGAGATTCCAGAGACTGCTGTTATTATTCTGTCCTGTCTGTTTAATCACTTCACCATGTAAATACCTGCATTTTGATTGTAAATGGAGTCTCAAGAGATGGTAGAGTGAAGGCAGGTAATTTTCTTAAAGAGAAACAAGTAGCTTAAGTAGAATCCTGATGGAGCAGAAAGCAGAGCTGTCAGAAGCCATATGCTTGTATTTTCAGAGCAGGATGTAGCAATCCAGGAGGGAAGGACTCTAAATAAATAAATGAAGCACCACTTGTGACAGGCAAAAGCTTGTGTTGTTTTACCTATTGAACAAACACCGAGACTCCAATAGTCTTTGGCAGGAACGTCACAGGGCAAAGCCAAGTCTGAGAACCCTGTTGTTTGTGTAGTGATCCAATCCCTTTCCTGAATGTCTTTACATATAAAAGACAGAACCCTAACAATGGAATATTAACTGATTTGAGTGGAAGAGCCTGTCGGTGTGCAGATGCTGCTGGCAAAATACGTCCCAATAGTTATTTACATATATCCACAGCTCTTCATCAAAAGGAGAAACAGGAGCTGAGACCATAGACGTGGTGTTTTCATCTCTGGATCCAATGATAGATATGAACAAGACAAGGGCGCTCTGAATCTATATAATTGACATTGTCATAATAAACTGCATCTGGACATTTTCCCCGTTTCTGTGTTCTAAACTCACACCCTGCAGCTGTAATGAAATCATCATCATGTTCAGAAAAATCTATTTCAAGAGTGGAAAGTCACAGACAGAAGGAATTGAGGAAGGGAATCATACTTTTGTATTTTTCCCAAAACCTAAGTTAGGACTTGGCTGCCAATCTTCAAAAAAATTAATAGTAAAAGCTTCCAAGCAACTCCAAGAACATAACATGGTTTAAAAGCCTTCAGAATAGAATGTAGAAAGTTTCTACTAATTATCTTAAAATATGTAAATTAAATTCCAAATGTTTTTTTTTCAGAATGAAATATAAAGTGTCCAGAAAGTTAATGAACTTGGTAATAATTGCAGAGTTTGTGAATAGGCAAATTGAATCACTTGTGTCCATGTTTTTCAACATAGCCACGATCACATCTAGTTACTACTTTCAAAACTGCCTTGCATTTTAAGGCAGTGACATAAAAATGTTCACATAGAAAAACATGTCTGAAGATTGGTTTACCCACAATGAAAAGAAAAATCTGGTACATTGCCATTCAGTTCACTTCAGGCAAAAGCTCTCAGCTTCTCTGCCCAGATGCCAAACAGCACAAATCAGGACTTGCTTGAAAAACATTCCTCACCAACAGTATCATGCTTCAGTGCAGTGGCATCTGACCCCATCTACTCTGGCGCTCCCAGGAAGAATAGCTGTACAGGTTCAACCTGACACAGCACAGGCAGAGAAGCAGAATTATTGGCTATTTATCAACAGGAGCAGTTGCCAGGGCAAACCGCAGCTGTCATGGTTTAGATGTAAAGTGCCTCCCTGAAGAACACCGATAGACATGTTAACATGGAATGGGGAAAATGGGGAAACATCAGGGCCCCCCACCTGTAGACAAAAAAAAAATCCCTTTACAACCAACCAAGTAATCTGAGAGCAGGAGAAATAGTCTTCCCCAGTGATGAGCCCCCTAATTGGTTATCTAAATCCAAGTGGGCAGCCCTGAAATCATATGCACACAAGGAACAAAAGAAGACTAATCAAGTTGTTTTTATTTGTTTAGGTGTGTGTGTGTGTGTGTGTGTGTGTGTGTGTAAAAATAAATGTTAAGGAGAAAGAGGCCATGATTTCAAGGGGGTGATATATATAGTATAGATTAGAGGAAAGAAAGGAAAGGATAAAATGTATAATTATATTTTCATTTCTATAACAACAACAACAACAACAACATTTAAAACTGCCTCCCCCAGAGTCATATGTTTGAATACTTGACCTCTAATAATCCTGTTTTGAAACTGTGGAACCTTTAGGAGGTGCAGCCTTGCTAGACACTTTGGTATTATTACCTAGTCTCAGTTACAGCCTCATATCACTGATATGGGCAAATAACTACAGTTCTGGTACCATAGGCACAATCTCTTATTTCTACCACTCTTTCCTCACCATGAAGGATTATACCCTCAATAAATAGTCCAAAACAAACCTTCTTTCCTTAAGTTGCTTTTTCTCAGGTATTTGAGCAAGGCAGTGGAAAATTCTAAAAGCTAAATCTGGGACAGGAGAGTTGCCTCCACAGGTAAGATTATTGTTGCACTCAAAAAGGACAGAGGTTCAAGCCACAGTATTCATGTAGCAGCTCACTACCACCTGAAAGTTTTCTAAGAATACACACATATACATGGAGGGATATCATCCATACACATAAAATAATAAATAAAATAAGAGCTAAACCTTCAAACACTTTCATGTGCATATGTGCATGGCTAGTTACAGAGATGATAATACAAGCAGATGGAGTACCTTGGACCCACCAAGAGTTCATTAATGTTTTGTAGCTAGAAATACAAGGTTAACAAAACTAGCTCAAAATCACACCTGCTGAGAATTTCAACTGGTAGGTAGAGTACTCTAAGAAACATGTAATCCTGTTTCCCCAGAGTTAGCATGTATTATGCAAAACTTTCAGACTAAGGCAGAAATTTCTATGACTCAATGGTGTCTAATGGTGACCACATAGAGACTTACTCCAAACTGTAATATAAATATAAAACAACCTCTGGATTTTAGTAGTTAGTATGAAAAAAAACCATAAAATATATGAGAACTGATTTAACTCTGATTACATGATAAAACTGTGTTTTAGATATATTGGGTAATATAATGTGCATTTATAATATGTGGCTCTTATATCTCACATGTTTCTTGATTTGATAAAGCTTCTTAGTACTAATAGCCAATTTTCAGGCATAAAATATCAAATTGTACTCACTTTCAGTCATATTGAATATAATTAAATTGTTAGATAACAAATTAATTCACTATTTGTAGTTCCTTTCAAGACTTAACACTGGAACGCTTCAGAAAGAGATAGAAAATATATAATAAATGGGAGTTGTGAAATATTGTCTTTGAGTACAATATGGCCATTGCACTCTTGAAATAGCAACTGTGGTTGCCTGTACAGAAACTATATTAAGACTGTCAAACTTACTCATAGATTGAGGAGTAGACCATGGGGCCTGTGCTGCTTTAGGAAGCTATTGCTAAATGGTGGTTGCTGTGGAAGGAGGAGTCATTATGATATAGTCAAGAATGATCCACTTAAGATTAAATTAACACAGACAGTCCTGGTTACATTTAGTGGATCACAAAATGAAAACAAAACAAGATAGAAAAAATATGAGGGTACAGATTATAAGTACTGGTCACTGATCTATGTAATTCAGAACATAAAGATTGCAGTACTTGACTGTGTCATTGATCTTAGGTTTTCATGACTCTGAATAGTTTCATATCAATAAATCAATATTCAAATGTTATTTACTTCTTGTAGAAGTCATTTGTAGTATAGTCAGAAGAATGTGCCGTTTAAATGCAAGAAGCTTTGGTGGTTAACATCATCTATTTGGTTGGCCTGGTTCAGTATAAATTGTGGAAACATTAACTATGACAGGATGCGTTCCATACCAGTCTATTAGTAAGAGGTCTGAGAGAAAAGACTTGGTACCTAATCTGGATGCCTATGAGTGTAATTCTACTAGTACTGCTGAGAAAGCGCAAAACTCAAGCTATAATCAAACAATTATTTGGTCTTTTCTTTTTAATATGACAATTGCTTCCCCCAGAATAGAAGAATATTGTGCTAATTCTAATTATCAGTTGAAGGGAAAAGTTGAAACTGTACTTGAAGTTAGTACATAAAAAGAGGTGTTCTCTCTCCTATTGAATTCTGTAAGATACCAAGAGTCTCTGACTCATATGTAATAATGTTGAGAACACAAAAACATGTCAACCAAATATTCAGATATATAAATCAAAAATAATTTACATATGTTTTTAGCTTGAAATATTAAAGAAGCTCAAAACTGTAATTTCTATGTGTTAAATGGAACTGAAGAAAATCTTTTAAAACCATGAAGCTTATTTGGTTTGGGTTTCATCTGGCCAATTCCAGCAACCATTGTGGTAATATTCCTGACTTCTCAATGATGTCAGGAAGAAGTGATGAGGTGAGAATATATATCAGAATAGCAGAAGTAATGCTGGAAAATGATGCTTCTATGTCTGTAAGGATACCCAAGCAATCAATGGTCAGACCTAATTCTCTGATAGAATCCCAGGACAGTTCAGAACAAGAACAGATCCACAAGTTCTGAACAAAGTTCTATGGTTGAATTTCATATATTTTCCCACCACACTTTTTGTTGAAACACAGCTCTCTGGTTCTTCCCTATTTATGGTTCTCGGTGTAGAATGTATAAGGCCCAAGGTCTGGCCATTTCCTATCTATGATCTCCAGTGTAGGATATATGAATAACAAGGGGGAGACACCTAGGCTATGATCCTCAGTGTAGGATATATGACTCATAAGGGAAAGACACTTAGGCTATCAGAGTTTCCAAACATCTCCTCAAGATTTCTAATCTAAAAACCCAAATGTAAGCTTTGTTTTTTAGGTAACTGGGAGCAGATCTTCCTCAACTTACATTTGTTAGACATGTTATTAAGAGCTATTGTTAATTTATCCTAGCAATATACAATAGATATATAAAAACCTTAAATGTTATACAACTTATATAAATCCAAGTGAATAACAAGAAAATCTCAAAGGTTCCTTTATATTAAACATGAGCCCCAGTTTCACCTGTAGCTGAGAGGTACAGCTGGCTTCTCAATAACATGTGCTTTATTAAACCAAAACAAACCACACAATCAATCCAAAAGCACCACCTCCATCTGCTGCTGCTGCTGCTACTACTACTATACTATACTATACTATACTATACTATACTATACTATACTACACTACACTACACTATACTATACTATACTATACTATACTATACTATACTATACTATACTATAAAAATGTGGAAATAGGCTGTTGAAAAATCATTCTTTGATATATGCTTATACATCGAAGCAACTGCAGAAAGCCTTCTTTATCCTAGGTTTCTGCATCCATAGATTCAACCAACTGTCAAACAAAAATACCTGAAGAAAGTGTGTAACAATGCACAGAGTTACTTTGTTATCTTACCTCTTAAGCCATACAATATAAATGCTGTTTGCAAAGGATGCCATTGCATGTAAGTATTATAAAGATCTCTTAAAGGATATAGAAGCAGCCAGTGAGATGGCTCAGGAGTTAAGAGCATTTGCTGTTTTTCCAGTGGGTCTGAGTTCAGTTTCAAGCACTCACGTCAAATGACTTTACAGTGACTTGTGACTCTGGCTTTAGGGTAATCTAACATCTTCTGGCTGACACATAGACAGACAGACAGACAGACAGACATGCACACACAAATAGTATACACAGGTACATATATACAAATAAATATAACTCTAAAATTAAATATAAGTAAATAAAGTACACAAGATAATGTGCATAGATGGGTTGTAGATATCACACAGTTTACACAAACAATGGACATATATACATATTTTGTATCTACAGGAGGTTCTCAGATCAGTTCACCACAAATACTGAAAGTGACTATCTGGTTATTGGTAACCAGACAGAAAATTACACTTATAAAATTTCAATCCTATGTATTAAAAATCATAGAATGTCATTTCTATCTAGCCTATAAAAAGAAATATTCCAAATATCACCTATAAGCAGATCTTAGATGCCTTTAATGTAAAAACGGGTGATACTCGGTTCTTAATGAGTATGAGAGTAATTTCTGGCCATCAGGCAAGCAACAAGTGTTTGGTTACCTTACCTTACCAAAGAATATTCATATTTGTTTATTTGTTTTATTTTTATTATTTTAACTTTTAAATTAAATATTATCATACAATTTCCCCCTTTCCCTTTCTTCTTCCAGATGAAGGTCATTATAGAAAACCACAATGGATCAAAATGCACAGAGCAACTGACTGCATGGTGCCCACCCCAACTGACACATGAACAAGAAAGACACTAACGGACATACTAACATGGAAAGGTGAAAATTTAAGGGGACTGAACTATAGACAAGGAAATTGGGCAACTAAGAAACAGTCTATCCTGGGGACGATCCCCCCAGTGGGGTATTCAATACCAAGTGGTTCCACCTCTTCTGTTGAAAGCCACCTCGTGTCACCTCTTACAACCTTAAAACTAACCATGAATTGAGGCGTCAGATTAAGTGTTTACAACCCCAGCTGCAGCTCTCCTGACTTTCAATAAATCATGCACACTTTTACATTCTCTCTAGAGTAACCAAATTACCTACTGCTTCAATTTGTGCAGTGGGATTAGAATACAGAAGGAAGAATTAGGAATCAGATGGGTAGCCATGTATAGCAGTTAATTTGGAAGATGTGAACATAGGGATACATTGCCAAGTGAATGACTTCCAAGAGACTGAAGGTGTTTGTTGGGACAGGACTCACTAGGAAATCCAGAGGAGGGCCCCAGGTCTACACTGTATGCATCTCTTCATGAGCATAATCTCCTGCATGCATTAGTCACTTTTCTTGCTGCTATGAAAAAAATATCTAATAGAAACAAATGAAGGGAGCATTTATTTGTCTCAAAACTGAAAATATGAACTATCAGAGAAAGGAGAGAAAAGCAGGTAAGAAAGGAAGGCTGTGGAACTGCATCATGGCTATGGCTGAAGCAATGTGAGGATATCTGATCACATCTTGACTCTTCAGGAATCAAAGATCAGTGAAAGCTGTCACTCACCCATCTTTCTCCTTTTTATTCATTTTAGTATCTAGTCCACAAAAAATACTGCCTATAATCAGAGCAGATCTTTCCTCCTCGATTAATTGTTTCTGTAAACATCTTGTAGGCATGCCAACTCTTGTATCTCCTAGGGGAATCTAATTCCAGTCAAGTAGATAATAAAGATTAAACATCAAAATATTTTAAATGATACTGGTTTATATAAATTTCCACACATATATAACTATCAAATGAGGGAAAATGTGATGTGAAAGAACTGAATACCTATACCATTGAAACTCAAAACTGAAATCATAATAAAATATGTCAAATTTCACAGGGTTTCTCTACACTCCCACTAGGTAGTGCCATAACAAGCAAACTAGGCATCAGATTTTACATCTCAGTGTCAGAAATATAACCCTGATAAAAGGAAAACATCCACTAATTAACACCAATTAATTATCAAAATGCATTAGACTTATTTCACAATCACAAATGTTTGTGGTAAAATCTTGTGACTAATAAAATTTATGCTGAATGTCATTATTTATTTTCCAAAACTCTATTTAACTCAGATGTACAAAATCAGCACAGAATAGACATCAGAATATTGAAACTATCTACCCTACCCATGCTTCTAATGGTAATGGTAGCCTCATTCACTAGATGGTAAAGAACAATAATTTCCACTCACATATAAATATTTTTAAGAAGTGTGGTCCTTTTTGCTCTATCTACTAAGTAAATAATGAATGAAAAAAATGTTTAACACTTAACAAGTTCTAAGTAGGTTCTTGAAGACTAGAACCATCAGGAAATTCTTTATTAGGATCAAAAATGAGGCAAAGGTACTCTGTTCCAAGTTGGCATTGGCTGGAGACATGGTAATAATTTAGAGAGAGCTGCCATATAAAAGTAGGGACTCACAGCATGTGTAGATGGAAGGGTTCTAGGATGTATCTGCAAACATATAGGCTACCTCAGCTTTTCTTCTTCTAAGAGCAGAAACATAGAAACACCTCTTCTTACAGACACATGTACACAGCTTTCCCTTTCAACATAGTCTCTATGTTTTATACTTATAAAATCACTAAATCAATTTAAATATAAATGATGAACTTAAAACAACAACAACAAAATAAAAGAATACTTTGAAATTATATTCCCTAGCTCCCAAATGCTTCCCCATAGCGCCTTGTTTCAGCATGCATATTATGCATCTGGTATGTGGGGTGGGAGTTCTGATGAACTAAGACATTCTTCTCTGGAATAGAGGTTTCCTCTGACTTTCAATTACAGTACCAGTACCCATAGCAGAGGTGTTCACAAGATTTTCCTTTGTTAGTTTCTTCCCTTCAACAAGTGGAGCAGTGATGGAACACAATATGGAGAACTGTGTCACTGAAAGGTAAGGGAATCTGGGAGTTTACATCAACAAAGTGGCCCCTCAAAAAACAACATCTAAGATCTGGTATTACATCAGGAAAGAAAAATAAGTCAACTAAAGCAAGAAAAGAGTGTGCATGACATTGCAGAAGCTGGAAATAGCTTGAGGAAAAGCAAAAGTATCACGCCATCTGATCTACTAGACAACAGAATATCTAGGTTTCCCACTAACTTTTGTTAGTGGGAATAACAAATAACAAATAATAAGAGCAGTTAGTCAAGAACTTCAAATACCAAACAGCATCCCTGGGATGGTCAGGAAACTGGACCTGGAAATCTCACACCTAGGACAGAGTGTGTCCTAAAATCCTCACCTATCTGGAACTATCATACCAAAAGACAGAACCACAGTCAGCCTCTGTAGAATTAGAGAAAAGACAGTTATGAGAAAGCACTTTCTTTTTCAGGTTTCGCATAAGAGAACAGATATATGATAGCTACTTTCCTTTTTTTTTAATTCGATATATTCTTTATTTACATTTCAAATGATTTCCCCTTTCCTGGATCCCTCCTTCCCAAAAGTCCCATAAGCCCTCTTCCCTCGCCCTGTTCCCCCATCCACCCCTTTCCACTTCCCTGTTCTGGTATTCCCCTACACTGCTGCACTGAGCCTTTCCAGAACCAGGGGTCACTCCTTCCTTCTTCTTGGATTTCATTTGGTATGTTGATTGTGTCTTGGGTATTCCAAGCTTCTAGGCTAATATCCGCTTATCAGTGAGTGCATACCATAACTACTTCCCTAATGGGCTTGATAAGAAATTCTCCAGTTCTATCTGTTTTCCTGAAAGTACTAATACTTGACTCTTCTTTATAGTTGAATAACATTTCCTTATGCAATGTTATCCATCCTGTATATGGGCTCTTTGTGCTATTTCCTTGCCTCTTTAGGCATCAGCTCAATGTCACCCCATTTGTCACATTTCCTTATATACTCTCCATGACAACTCTCAACAGCCAAGACTAGACAGACATTTTCACTTTCCCATTATCAATGGTGGGAACTGGAAGAGGTTTACATGTATTTGATGATGCTACCAAACAATAATTTGTACTATTTCAGGTTGTGTCATGCTACAGTGGACATGATGAATGATGTCACCTGTTATGTGACTGGATCAATATTGAAGTATTTGCTTTATATTGCTCATATTTGCTTCATTGCTATATGATTTCAAATAAACTGTGTATTTATCTGTGCTTAATTTTCCCAACCACAGACTTTTTGGTGGTAAAATATGCCTGTTTGTTGCATATTTGTTTTGTGTTCTCCTGATGGCTAGAGGTTTTGAGAAGTTTTCATGTGTTTGTTGGGTGTTAGCATTTCTACTTTTGAGAAGTATTTGTTTGCACATGAATTGGTAACATGGCAAAATAGGAACATAATTTGAGGCCCTTGTACACAGTTTAACTAAAGAGGCATGAGGAGGTACCTCCAAAGGGATAGGCTGAATGAACAGGGTTTCAAGCACCTCAGAATACTAAACTGGGACATAGTGACTAACCCAGGATTGATGGGATGGTAGGAGAAGCAGAATTAATGTGGCAATCTGGGCCATTCAACTATAGATGGGTAGCATCATGATGAAGGAAGTGGTTAAAAAAGACAAGAACTAAACCAAGAAACCTAAAAACATTAAAATACAACTTAGCTCCTGCATCCCCTTGTTTCTCCTACTTGTACTAAAGTGGATGGAGTTTGAACAACCAGGTCAAGGGAAGATTGGCATAGACATAGTGCAGGCTAGAAAAGCATCAGTAGACTAGGGAGGAGACAAGCAGAAGACATTCAAATAATCTCAATATTCCACACGGTTATCAGTAGGTTTCCAAAAGATAAGGTATGTGTACCTCCTTTAAAAAGTGCTCAGTATTGCTTCCAAGGATGGGTAATAATTGTGTCAAGTGCATGTGGACATGTCTTTCTTTTATGTTTCTTTTTCCAGAGGAATTTTAATTTTTATAATTAGTTCATAAGACAAGAGAAGGAATTGGAATAAGTTCAAAGAAAGTGACTTAAGGATTATGAACAGGTTTGAAGAGGAGGAGAGCTAGTTAAGGAAGCTGGAGACAGGGAACAAGTCTTAAGGAAAAAGTCGTAAAATGAGGATTGTGGAGGCCAGTTGAAGAGATGCAGAGATACTGGGTTTGCTTGTGCCAAGGAAGATCATTGTAATAAATCCTCTTGATTCTCACTATAAAGTAAATATTCTTCTCCATATTTAATGAAAGTGGTGGAACACTAGTGGAGCATTGGTGGAGGACTGCACAATGGGAGAGACAGGAGAGACAAGCACACAAGGCATTCCTCAGCTCAACTTTTCTCTTTAGTTCACATGAGGGAGTATTTCTAAGGATGAAAGACTTGTAGCTTAAATGAATAACATTTTTGTGAATTAAATTTTAAAAAGTCTTCCTTATTATGGTATCTAGAAATCTTACTAATGTAAAAGTGAGCTATAGAAAATATCTCTAGAGCCACAAAGATTTAGAACAAATCCTTTCAAAGAGTGATCCACAGATGTGAGTGGCGGGCAAGATCAGAGGATTCTAGCTTCAAGAAAAGATTTTTCTCCCTTCTGAGTGCCTTGACCCCTTGACTGTATTTCGGTCATCTCCACAATGGTGAATAACAAACCTAAAACTTAAAAATTGTTAAAATATTAATTAAAATTTAGAATATTTGTCCTTCCATTCATAAGTTTTCACTTTATATTCTTCAGTTAAAAAAATCTCCAAGTAGAGCATGAGAGAACTGTTATGCCTGAAGAGGCATTGGATGTGAGGTCTGAAACTTACATGGACACTGCTTCTGCTGCAGGACTTCTATTAGAAACCAAACAGCGATTGGGTTACCTCACTTAGGATGATATTTTCCAGTTCCAACTATTTGCCTACAAATTTCATGAATTCATTGTTTTAAATTGCTGAGTAGTATTCCATTGTGTTAATATATCACATTTTCTGTATCCATTCCTCCATTGAGGGGCATCCGGGTTCTTTCCAGCTTCTGGCTATTATAAATAAGGCTGCTATGAACATAGTGGAGCATGTGTCCTTGTTGCATGCCAGGGAATCTTCTGGGTATATGCACAGGAGTGGTATATCAGGGTCCTCTGGAAGTGTCATGCTCCGTTTTCTGAGGAACCACCAGACTGATTTCCAGAGTGGTTGTACCATCTTGCAATCCCACATATCATCCTAAGTGAGGTAACCCAATCACAAAAGAATACACATGAAATGCAATCACTGATAAGTGGATATTAATTAGCCCATAAGCTCTGAATACTCAAGACAATTAGCATATCAAATGATTCCAAAGAAGAAGGAGGGAGAGGGCCCTGGTCCTGGAAAGGCTTGATCCAGCATTGTAGGGGAGTACCAGGACAAAGAAATGGGAGGGGGTGATTGGGGAATGGGTGGAGAGAAGAGGACTTATGGGACATATGGGGAGGGGGGAACCGGGAAAGGGGAAAGCATTTGGAATTTAAACAAAGAATATAGAAAATTTAAAAAAAAATTTAAAAAACATAAAAGAAAAAGAAAAAAAGAAAGAAACCAAATAGTAAACCAGCTTTAAGAATCCTCTCCAAAGACATTTTCCAAAGCTTCAGCAAGGGAAGGAAGAGATAGCATAACCCATTATCAATACGGTCCTATGACTATGCCTAAGGCTCTTATAAATTCCATCAGGTAGTAAGAAAAAGTTACAGAAAATAATTTAATGATGTCACGAAGGCTCTAAGTTATATTGACCACCTCACAAAGCCCCACATTGCCAGTAATATTAGCTAAGTAAGGGTGAACAGGGTCCATGACCAAAAAAGAAATATCATAGCCTATAAAAACAGCATTATAGGTTAATAGTAAGATTTTTTTTCACAGATCCTAAGTACTCAAATTATAGTACAATATGCTGATGTGCAGATGAATTGTTGCTTGTTTTAGGAGAATGGCATTCCCTTATAGAATGAAAACCCTATGTCTTCTATGACATGAACATCCTCTGAAGGCCAGCTGACAACTGCAGTACATTCACCACCTGTCGATTCAAACTCTTAGCTTCTGAGGGTCCCATTGTGTCCTGGATCCAAAGCAGATTTCCCACCAAGCTACAGACCTGCTCCAGGTCATCTTATGAATGGACGCCATTTACACTATTCACCTCACACTCGGCCTTTCTGGGACAGCATGAAATATGAATGCTCATTGTATTACACTCTGGAGGTAAGAAGCTGTGGCAAGATTGACGAAATAATTATGTAAATAATGACTGACATCTAGGGAAGACTAATGGAGGAAAAAGCTGAATAACATTAAAAAGTTAATATATTTAATGCTAACCTTTGTAGCTCTTGGTAATAATTCAAATATAAGAAAATTGTTGTTGAAAGCATAGGAATATTGAAGCAGAACAAAAATGTCATGGTAAAACACCCAGTTTTCTGGGAAACTGAAAGACATTTTTCTGCTAGAATATTAAAAGCTAAACACTGAGTTTTATTAATTTTGAGTGCCGTTATTCTTTCCCAATTTGCCTTACCTAGAAAAGGTAGAATTTTTATTTTAATTATGTGTTCCTATAAGAATCAGAACCCCTAAAGAACAAAAGTGATGTAAGGATTGTTGCAGTCTAAAAGAAAAACGATCACTGGCAGATCAAACAAAGCAAACTTGTGGAGCTCTGGCTCTATCTCTTATTGGCCCACACTGAGCTGATCATTTAAACCTCTCAGACATGATGCTATAGAAGCCTTCATGAAGTTTATTTCCTATAAAATCATGAGGAGTTAATAATTATAACACAGCGTAGAATGAGAACAGGAGGTCTGAGATTAGATGGTTTTCAGGTACACAAGGGAGAGTACTGCTCCTGAGAAAAATACTATTGGTCAATCTTCATGTAAAAATAACAGCTGAGATCATTAGGCAAGAAAAGGATGATCTTGATTCCTTGGGAGTTCTTTCTTTTCCAAGGAAAAACACTGGATTCTAAAGAGAAACACTGGATGAAGTCGGCAGTTTAACTTTTATTCCCACAAGGAGAGACAATAAAGTTATATATTTACCTATCTTGTCTTTAACAAGAAAATAAAGATGGCAGATGCTGGATAAATCCATGTATTGCTTTCATTTTCTCTAATCAGTTAAGAATCCTAGGAACATGCATAAATTGTCTAGCATTCAGTTAAAATCGAGTTATTGTCTAGGACTTAAAAATTGTATCTGTTACTTTACACATGAAATGCCAAAATATTTGTGGTATTATAGAAATACATTTTGGGATCTCTCTATGCTACAGACTGAGAAAGAAGGAAATCCACTCTGGAGACAGTGAACTTAAAAATAAAATGTGTGGAGTTCATGTTGCTTTAGGCTTTAAAAAAAAGTTCTATCAAAAAATTCTTAAGAAAAGTAAGAACATAAATGATCCTAGATAAAGTTGCCATGCCATGAGAGAATATACTTGTTTCACTGAAACCATGAACTTTGGACATGTAACAACATGCTGACCCATGCCTTTCTAATAATCCTGTAAAGCAAGAAGCAGAGGCATGTGACTTACTGTGGTGCCCTTAGCAAAGAGCCATATTGCAATGAAGGCACATTGAGGATATGTTCCATTATTATTCCCCAAGCACATTACATTGTTCTGTTCTACTCTGCTAGCTTGAATGCATATTGCTCCCTGGAAAGAACTTACAGTTCCCTTTACAATGCGTTTACAGTTGATTAAAGAATGGATTTGCAATTTGGAGTCTATAATTAGAGCAAAGGGTCTCTATAATTTTAGTTCCCCTCATTCACTAATGATGATGTTATGGAGATTAGCTACTATTATAAAGACCCATGGCCACTAAAATGATTACGGGAAAACATGTATTAAGGTTTAGTATTCCATTCTTTTACCACAGGAAGCCGATTATAAACAGAGTGTTATACAATGCTATGAGGCAGGAAAAATAAGATTAACAATTAACACCTTGCTTAAAGGATTAGACCATCTCTTATGCAGTGATGGCTTGCACTCTAATTAAAACTCTTAGAGAATTGTGTGTGGCCATGTGTGAACTGATCTGTCCTTTCCCAGATTTCTGCTATGGGCTCAAGAATTTAGAACAAATGGGTTGTTCTAAATTCTACGATCCAGTAACAAGCCTTTTCAGGACTTTATACCAGTTTTTGGAAGTCATTGTAATATGTTTTAGGGAAAATATCAGTAGAAATTTAAAGTATTTAGCTCCACTTAAAATATTTTTTATCACATTTACTCATTTTTCTATGTTTATATGTAAGTATGTGGCACAAAAATGCTTGCTGTGGCACGCATGTGGAAGTCATATGACAATTTGTGGGAGATAGGGCTCTCCTTGCATCATGTGAATCCTGGGGTTAAACTCAGTACTTAGGCTGGAAAAAAGCCCCAATACCTGGTGGTTTATCTTATTTGCCTCTAATCAACTCTATTTTGGAATTATTTATTTCTATATTTTTCATGTATAATCTATTTTCCCATTTCTGTGTGTAATAATTCCAAGTCCTGCCTTTGAGTAGAAATCACTAGAATTTCATGGAATCTAAATACAAACAATCAAACAAGAAATAACAACAATCAAACATCTATACTCACATCCAAAAGCACAGTCTATATACTTTTCAGTGAGTAGCATAAGTCATCTTCATCATAGAAGTTTGAGAGGAAATAATATTTTATCTATAATAGTAAATATTTTGATGCCAGAGTAATGGCTCAGTAATTAAGTGCATTTGCAGGTTTTTTTTTCAGAAAATCCAAATGAAATGATTAGCTCACCTGCCAAGTAGTTCACACTCACATCTAATTCCAGGTCAAGTGGATATGATAACCTTGATTAATTGTACACATAGTACATATACACGTACCTACATGAATAAAAACTAAACAAATATTCAACTTTTAGAAAGCATTCTATTCTAATTAATGTTTGTATATTCTCTCATGGCATGGCTACTTTATCTAGGATCACTTATGTTCTGACTTTTCTTAAAGTACATATAATTGGCATATGAACATGTTATTCATGTTGTTATAATTCATAATTAAGTTCATAAATTGAATGGTACAGTGTTTTAAAAACTTGCAAATATGTAACTCCTACATTCTCAAGTTTGTTTTTCATTCTTTTAATTCAAGTTGATTAGAAAGTAGAGAAAATTAAATTCATTCCTCCAAAGATTTGCTATATATTCTGAGTATTACTGGTATATGATGGTGAAGAGATTCATCATTGAGTTGAAAATAATGAAAGAAATGTTACAAATCAAATGTCAGGTATTTGGGGCTTGGCTACAGGAAGTGGGTATTAAAGAATAATGAACACTATTCAGGCACCACTAAGAACTCCTAAAACAGAGTATTCAACATAATGGCATGTAATAAGAAAGGGTAAGGTGACCACACAGAGCAAAGGAAACATTAGATTTGAGTTGAAGTCCCAGACTATGCCTGATTCTACATAGTACCAGGGCATCTTACTGCTCAGTAGTGACCTGACCAGTGAACACATGACAAAAGGAGAATACATGACTGTACTCCTTGGCAGTATCTAAACTTTAGGAATTTTGATGATTTCATGACATTTTTATTTGAAATTTATTACATGCTGAAGAGTGAAATGAGATTTAGCAAATACAGAATACAAAAGCTCAGGCATTGACTTCTAAAAACTAAAGAATATGTATATGGGTCCACCAATCTTGAAAAAAATTGACAAGAATCTTATCCACTATAAGAAAAGCACTTGACTACACAGATATAAACACGAACACAACACGCATAGGAGAATATACACCAGCAAGTGTTATACACATGAGCACAAACATACATGAGCACTCAAGAACACACACATAGTAAAGTAGCTACTTTCCTCTGTAATTGAGATAGAAATTTTTATATAATGATTAAAATTAGCATAACAAAATGGCTAGGGAGATGGATCACTGGTTAAAAGAACTTGATCTTTCAGGAAATCTAGGTTCAACTCCTGGCATCCAATGGTGATTCACAAACACTTGTAAATTCAGTTTTAGGGGATCTGATGCCTTCTTCTAGGTTCCATAAGTACCCATTCATTTCCAAAGATATTCTCCATAGCATTTTGTCATGAATTTTGAAAATTGCACATGTTAAGGGTATTAAAGCTGAGAAAATGACTAGTTGACAGGGAAAACATAAATGAAAGGAAATAAAATAGATTAATACTTAAAGAGCCCTCAAATTTAAGAGAAAATATCAAGAGAGTTAGTTTGCAAAATGATGGTAAAGTTGGAAATATAATTTTAAAATTCATTTATTTTTGATGGAAGGAGAACTCCTGAAATATTGTAGACAGAAGTCTACAGGACCACCGGTGTTTCAAACACAGAAGTATTAATGATAAAGAGTATAAGCAATGCAATGTCTACTTGTAAGTAAATAGAAAGTACTTTTAAAGATTGTCGAGGAAAAAGAAAAATACATGTAAACAAACACTTTCATAACAGTGAGATAAATGCTGCAGATAAATCATTAGCTCTTTTACAGAGATGCCAGTGCCCAAATCTCTGTTATGCGCCAGTCTAATTCATCATGAAGGGATGGTGAAAATTTGTACTAATATGGAAATTTCTTAGGAAAATGTGAACTAATGAAAGGCTAGATTAATAGGGTATTACATTCAGGGCACAAGGTGGGTATGGGCAGAAAAGCACAGGTAGAGAGGACTGTCAACCACTGAAGGTATCACCTTTATGCACAGAATAGAGGAAATGGGTCTAAGCAATGTTGCTGTTATTCATCAGGGACAAAACTAATGGGGGATTAAGGACCACAGGAATTGTACTATTTAAATGCATCCTCATGTTTCTCTGGTAGAGTCATAGGAGGGAGGATTGATCTTTGATTGCTTTCAGATTATATTGGAGTTTAGACAAAAAATAGTAAAAAAAAAAAAAGCACCTTTAAAAATAAAATTGATTCTTTTAAAGACTGTCATATTTTAAGTGATGTTGCGAATAAGAAAATAGGGAATTTGGTAAGAGGGAAAGAAGGGAGCCATGCTAAAATGACATTATTGTCCAATCTGGGGGATTCACATTCTGGGTTTTAAATTATTTTACTATGGATTTAATTCACAATCAAATAGAGAATTGAGGCTATGCTTTGCAAAGCAGGAGATATCCAGGTTCTGAGTCTCAGGAAGTAGAACTGGTCCTTCTGTTCATCATCTGTCTGAACATAGGTCCTTTGATGTTCAGAGTATCTCTACATCTGTCCTGCAGCACATGCTCTCTTATCTACAGTGTGAATGACCTCCAACTAGCTCAAATAGAATAGTTGTTCTTCCTTTTTCCTCCATTATTCTCCCACAAGAAGCTGTTGAGATTTAGAGCAAGCCTATCCTGGGGCTTCTCTTTTAAGCTCTAATAAAGTTGTCTTTGAATTAAAAATGAAAAAGAAAATTTAATATATAGATAGCATATATATCACTACAGATACAGTAACTCATTCTCTCTCTCGCCTCTCTCTCTCTCTCTCTCTCTCTCTCTCTCTCTCTCTCTTTCACACACACACACACACACACACACACACAATACAATACACAAGGAATAAAAGAAATAAAGTAGTGAACAGGGAGTTTCCTCCTTGTTGGTTAGCATTTATTTTTTTAAATAGATATATTCTTTATTTATATTTCAAATGATTTCCCCTTTCCTGATTCCTTTCTCCCTGAAAGTTCCATAAGCCCTCTTCCCTCCCCCTGTTCCCCAATCAACCCCCTCCCACTTCCCTGTCCTGGTATTCCCCTACACTGCTGCATTGAACCTTTCCAGGACCAGGGGCCTCTCCTTCCTTCTTCTTGGACATCATTTATAATGCTTAAAGGTGCTAACCAAGATGCTGGAGAAAAGATCATACCCAGGAATGAGGAACAGAAACTGCAATGTAACTCAAGGAAGATGTGCCCACTGTTGCTATAGTGGAATGGCACTTGTTATAGGACTAAACAACCACTCTTTTACTAGGTTTTAGGCCTGTTCCATAGGAGAGAATCGATTTTGCATACCACAAATCCAGTTACAAGTATATGTCTGAGGATGTTAGTAATCCCTAGGGTAGAACTTACACCCCCCTAAGACACATGAAGTATGGTAACAAAGGAACCAGGGGAAATGTAAGAGCTGGAAGTAAGAACTGTGAGGTACTGTTTGCAAGGCATGACCCAGGAATTGCAAATAAGATCTTACAGCAGCTGCTCTTGCATCCTCTGGGCCTGAAATAAAAACTGGCCCTGTCAACACTCAAATAATGATTGAAAAGAGGCCCAGAAAACACTATTCTTACCTCCTGTACTGAAAGTAGGGGTTCACAGTATACCCAACAGTGAACTGACCAGCCTTCAATGGGTAGGTAAAATCCAATGTCAAAAGATGACCCCCATTAAAGACAGGGGTTTCAGAAATTAAATGACATTAATGTGGAAAAGGGACTTATAGAGAGGAGGAGAAGGATGAGGGTAAGGAAAACCATGAAAGAAGGTGGCATGAGAGTGATCAGAATGTGTTACATACATGTATGAAATTATCAAAGTACAAATTGAGTCAACACAAAGTGTTATATATATATATATATATATATATATATATATATATATATTTCATTGCATGGCAAAAGGTATTTATTAGTATGGGGGAATATGAGGCTTAGCTCCATGGATTCCCAGAATGCCAGTGGATTGAAGTCTCCCCATTTCTTACTAATATCTGCTAAATGCCCACGTAGTTAGGATAAAATATAAAACACTTTGAACATAAAGGTAAGAGATTCTTAAGTTTTGTTTTGTCTTGTTTGGTTTTTGTTTTGATTTTTGTTTTCTGTGGGTTTTTGTTTTGATTTCTTGATAAATGAAAGTAAAAATTTGCCTTCATTTTCTCCCAAGCAGAGAATGACAAATATTTGATCAAGTTTGAGGTAGTTCTTACCTAAATCTTGCTTGTTTAAAACAGTAAAATATCTATAAACAACTCAATCTTGTGTCTTGAAAAGTAAAAGGCTAAAAATATGACAGGTTTTATTTTAGATATTCTCACAAATATATAAAACTACCAATTTTCTCTTCTACCTACCAATTTTCTTAAATGTAAAATTTATCCCAAGAAGAATTATACATTTTTTCACATGCCTTGCATAATTAAAGCATGCAGATCTTAGCCAAAATATACCTAGTGGTGTAAATGTCAACAGGAAAAACTCTTTACAGGAAATGTGACCAGGTTTGTCTATAAAACTCGGGTGGCTTAGTTTGGATGGATATTCTGGTTATTCCTGCATATCAATCACGTTGTGGAGCCCTACTCTTCTTTGAACTGCCTTTTCCCAACAACTAAAGCAAAACTTTGACAAGGGAAAGCAAAGACTACTCAACATAGCACTGTTGCCAAGAACATCCTCAAATCCAAGAAGCAGAGAAAGAGGAGAATCTCACTTTATATCAAAGATATGATTTCTGACTAAATGCTCCTCTCACATTCCCTGTGTTCAGAATATCTAAGCAGAAATGATTGATGGAAGTACTTCTGTTGAGCTGAACAGATTTTCTTCCTGCAGATAAAATCTGTGATCATTTTGGTCATACTTTTTCAAACCTAGAAGATCAAAAATATTGTTACAAGTAACTGTGTGTCTTCCACTCCCAGTTAATGATCTGCTTTTTCTCTGCATATAGGGTGAACACAATAGCAAATTAATGATATTTTTATTAATATGTGCTGATTCTGTTCATTCATTTGGTGTATGTGTAGAAATGTATATGTATATGTGTATGTGTGTGTGTGCACATGTGTACATACATTCATGTGCACAGGTTCATAGGCATACCTCCATGTTCAAGATGTTTGCATCATATATGAGTCAGATACAAAATACTTCTAAGTGTGTTCGATTTTTGTAGAGAAATCATGCAATGAACCTGAACCCAACTGGTTTTCTTTCCTAACTGCTAAGTATACCCAAGTTATGGCTTCTCTCTATCACCCCAGAATTGGGTACACTGGACTTTATTTATATGGGTTCTGGTAAAACAAAAGTTCTTTTTTCTTTTGCTGCAAGCACACTCCTAACTGAGCCATTGTGTCAGCCTTCTGTTTACTAATTCTTAGCTTGGAACCTATGGTGGTTAAAATTGTTTCAGTTTCTTAATAATTTTTATTCTTTGAATGTTTCATATATTTTTATTATGTATATTGATGGTGATAGTATTCATTCACCTTTACCTTTTTCCAATTCCCACACTGCCCCCACCCATCTGTCTCCGAATCTCATGACCTCGCTTTGCTATTGCTGCTGCTGCTGTTTTTGCTGCTGTTGTTGATGATAACTCTAAATCTAGAAGTTCTGTACATATGCACATGCATATGAGGCAATCCATTGAAGCCTGGTCAACCTACTAACAATCATGTCCTCAAAATCATGACTCTTCCTTCCCTTACCACCAACTACTAATCACTTCTCTGATAGAGGTGAAGCCTCAGGGAATGTCATCGACAAGGGAATGGAACTATTTTAAAAGCCAGAAAACAGGAAGGTCTGCAGAAATATTTTATCTTCTAGATATGACAGGAAAACTAGACCAATGAAATGTCAGCTATATGGCTTCCTAGATAGAAAATGAACAATAACAATACCAGTTCACGTTCCAGCATGCAAGGGAAACCTCACAGGACCCTATCACAATACCACAAGTAGTTAAGGACTTCTGAGGGAGGAAGAAATAGTCTTTCTGGGGTTGAAATCACTTATTGGCTATCTAATATCAAATGGTCAGCCCTAGGAATATATACATACAACCAAGAATAAAAGGCTTCAGCAGGTTGTATTTATATGTTTGTGTATGTATGTATATGTGCATATGTATGTATGTATATGTGTTTGTGTGTGAGTATAAAGAAAAGAGGTTATGAATTAGAGAGGGAAACTGAAGGGATATGGAAGAGTTAGAGGGAAGAGAGGGAAGAAAGAAATGATAGAATATTATTTTAATTAAAATAAAATATAATTTAAAAAATCTTGATTGTTAATGTGACAGCCTGAGGATGACCATGGGAACATACCTTGGGGTGTGTCTATAACAAGATTTCAGTTAGGTTTGGGGAAGGTCCACTCTGAATGTGGCTAGCAACATCTGGCATGATGATATCCACAGCTGAATAAAAAAAATAGAAACAATGAGAAGTATCATTCATCTCCCTCTGCTTTCTGACTGAACTCAATTCAATCAGTTGTCCTTCATGCCTAATATTCCTCCCTTGCCATGATGTGCTAGAATTCAACATATAAGCTACTGTAAGTCTTCTTTCCATATGTTACACTATCAAGTATTTTGTCACAGCAATGTGGGAAATAACTAGCATGGAGTCTAACTCTTATCTTTGCAAACAGTAAGCATTATTCTACTGAAACCTTACAGTCATTCAAACCCTCCAAGCTTAGGGAGTCTGTGGAAGGCATTGTGATGATTAAGGTAGTTTGTCCTCTTCCTTGGTGAAGGCATGTGTAACAGCAGAACCTGGATGAAGCATGTGTTTAGAGGCTTTGTAACATGAAGTAACCAGAGACAGCTTTTCCAGGGGCTTTTTTTTTGTCTGAACCTGATACTACATGGTTGTCATTTTTCTCAGAGTAGATTGTCAACCATGATACGGTATTTCTTCCTTATCAAATGGATTGACTTTCACTTAAGTTGTATTCTACATTTTAAGAGAGTTTTCACACTAAGTATAATTATATATGTCAGAGATTTGTCACAATCATGAAGTTTCGCCCATCCAGCCAGTAACAGGGAAGCCACACCTAGCCAGCTTGCCAGGTGCTCAGACCCTGCTGGCGGAACCAGGTACCAGAGACAGCCCGAGTTTAAGACCTCTGGGGACTCAGGTCTGGGGCAGGCACTGCGCACAGACTAGCGGTTTGGAGTATAGCAGCCGTGCCTGCACTCTGCTCTCGCAGGCCAGACCCCGAACTCCCTGCAGGCAGCACCATCTTGCCAGCAGCTTCCCATCCAGCCGGTACCAGGGAAGCCAGACCTAGCCAGCTTGCCAGGTGCTCAGACCCTGCCGGCGGAACCAAGATAAGCAACAATTCTTGTTTATCAAGAAGAGTGAGGACCAGCTATAGCGGCAGGCCTCCATATTGCAACCAGGACACAGCTGGAAATGTGCAGGTAGAGACTCCGTCTGGGGCTAGAGCAGGGAGAGCTGCTAAGCTCTCGCACACAGGCGGGCCCAGGCGCCTAGGCTCTGCAGCACGTCCCTGCGAGCTTAGGCCGTGCACCGAGGCAGCCGGAACCACCCAGCTCCCCAGGACCCCGGACCAGCAATAGCGGCAGGCCTCCATATTGCAACCAGAACACAGCTGGAAAGGCACAGGTAGACAGATTCCATCAGGGGGTACCGCGTGGGGGGATCTGCTAGGCTCTAGCTACTAGGCAGGCCCAGCAGCGCCCGCCGGGGCTCTACTGCACTCCCCCACATTTCCCAGAGACCTCAGGCCGTGCACAAAGTCAGTGGGTGGCAGCCAGCTCATGACCCCGTTGAGCAGCAATCACGCAAAACCACCAGTACAGAAACAACAGGTAAGCCCAGCCTCACAGGAGATTCAAACACCAGCAAGTGACAATAAGGTCAACTAACACCAGAAATAACCAGATGGCAAAAGGTAAACGAAGGAATGTCACTAACAGAAATCAAGGCAACATGACAGCATCTGAACCCAGTTCGCCAACAACAGGAAGCCCTGGATACCCCAAAACACCAGAAAAACAAGACTTGGATATAAAATCACTGGTCAGGATGCTGGTAGCTGAACACATAGAAAAATCTCGTAAAGAAATAGAAGAGAAAATGGATCAAAAGTTAGAAGCCTTTACAAGGCAAATACAAAAATCACTTCAAGAAATGCAGGAGAAGATGGATCAAAAAGAAGAAGACAATAAGGAGGAAAGACAAAAATCACTTAAAGAAATACAGAAGAACGTGGGCCAACAAGTAGAAGCTATGAAAGAGGAAACACAAAAATCTATTAAAGAAATATATAAAAACACAATCAAGCAAGCGAAAGATCTGAGCACATCCATCCAGGTACTAAAAACAGAAGTAGAAACAACTAAGAAATCGCAGAGGGAGACAACATTGGAGATAGAAAACCTTGGGAAGAAATCAGGAGCCATAGATGCAAATATCAACAATAGAATACAAGAGATAGAAGACAGAATATCAGAAGCCGAAGATACCATAGGAACCATTGATTCAACAGTCAAAGAAAATACTAAATGCAAAAAGGCTGTAACCCAAAACATCCAGGAAATCCAGGACACAATGAGAAGACCAAACCTAAGGATTATAGGTATAGACGAGAATGAAGATATACAAGTTAAAGAGCCAGCAAATATCTTCTACAAAATTATGGAAGAAAACTTCCCCAACCTAAAGAGAGAGATGCCCATGAATATACAAGAAGCATACAGAACCCCAAACAGACTGGATCAGAACAGAAATACATCCTGTCACATAATAATCAAAACTCCAAATGTAATAAACAAAGAAAGAATATTAAAGGCAGCAAGAGAAAAAGGCCAAGTAACTTATAAAGGAAGACCTATCAGAATAACACCAGACTTCTCACCTGAGACCATGAAAGCTAGAAGATCCTGGGCAGATATCATGCAAACTCTAAGAGAACACAAACTTCAGCCAAAACTACTTTACCCAGCAAAGCTCTCAATCGCCATAGATGGAGACATCAAGGTATTCCATGACAAAACCAAATTTGCACGATATCTTTCCACAAATCCAGCCCTACAAAGGATAATAGGGGGAAAACACCAAGACAAGGACAGAAACTACACCTGGGAAGAAGCAAGATAGAAACCTCCTCTCATCAAACCCAAAAGAAGGTAACCTCTCGAATATAAAAAAATAAATAAAATAAATAAATATAATTTCAAAAATGTCTGGAGGAAATAATTACTATTCCTTAATATCTCTTAATTTCTATGGACTCAATTCCCCAATAAAAGGACATAGATTAACAGACTGGATACAGAAACAGGACCCTACATTTTGCTGCATACAGGAAACACATCTCAGTGTCAAAGACAAACACTGCCTTAGAGTAAAAGGCTGGAAGACAATTTTACAAGCAAATGGTCTCAGGAAACAAGCTGGAGTAGCCATTGTAATATCAGATAAAATTGACTTCCAACCTAAAATCATCAAAAGAGACTCAGAAGGTCACTTCTTGCTGGCCAAAGGGAAAATCCACCAAGAAGAGCTCTCAATACTGAACATCTATGCTCCAAATGCAAGGGCACCCTCATTCATAAAAGAAACCTTACTAAAGCTTAAAGCACACATTACACCTAACACAATAATTGTAGGTGACTTCAACACTCCACTCTCCTCAATGGACCGATCAGGAAAGCAGAAACTAAACAGGGACACAGTGAAACTAATTGAAACTCTGGACCAATTGGATTTAACAGATATATATATATAGAACATTTCATCCTAAAGCTAAAGAATATACCTTTTTCTCAGCTCCACATGGTACCTTCTCCAAAATAGACCATATAATTGGTCACAAGACAGATGTCAACAAATACAAGAAGATCGAGCTAATCCCATGCCTCCTATCAGATCACCATGGAGTAAGAGTGGTCTTCAATAACAACAAAAACAACAGAAAGCCCACATACACATGGAAACTGAACAATACTCTACTCAATGACACCTTGGTCAAGGAAGAAATAAAAAAAGAAATCAAAGACTTTTTAGAATTCAATGAAAATGAAGGTACAACCTACCCAAATCTATGGGACACAATGAAAGCAGTGCTAAGAGGAAAACTCATAGCTCTAAGTGCATCCAAAAAGAAACTGGAGAGAGCATATACTAGCAGCTTAATGGCACACCTTAAAGCCCTGGAAGAAAAACAAGTTAATTCACCCAGGAGGAGTAGAAGACAAGAAATCATCAAACTCAGGGCTGAAATCAATCAAATAGAAACAAAGAGAACCATACAAAGAATCAACAAAACCAGGAGCTGGTTCTTTGAGAAAATCAACAAGATAGATAAACCCTTAGCCAGACTAACCAAAGGACACAAAGACAGTATACAAATTAACAAAATTAGAAATGAAAAGGGAGACATAACAACAGAAACTGAGGAAATTCAAAAGATCATCAGATCCTACTACAAAGGTCTATACTCAAAACAACTGGAGAATCTGGAGGAAATGGACAATTTCCTAGACAGATATCAAATACCAAAATTAAATCAGCATCAAGTAGATCAGCTAAATAGTCCCATAACCCCTAAGGAAATAGAAGGGGTTATAGAAAGCCTCCCAACCAAAAAAAGTACGGGACCAGATGGTTTTAGTGCAGAATTCTACCAGACCCTCAAAGAAGACTTAACACCAATACTTTTCAAACTATTCCACAAAATAGAGACAGAAGGGACACTGCCCAACTCATTCTTCGAAGCCACAATTACGCTAATACCTAAACCACAAAAAGATCCAACAAAGAAAGAGAACTACAGGCCAATTTCTCTTATGAATATAGATGCAAAAATACTAAATAAAATTCTTGCTAAGCGAATCCAAGAGCACATCAAAACGATCATCCACCATGATCAAGTAGGCTTCATCCCAGGGATGCAGCGATGGTTCAATATACGGAAATCCAGCAATGTAATACACTACATAAACAAACTGAAAGAAAAAAACCACATGGTCATCTCATTAGATGCTGAAAAAGCATTCGACAAAATTCAGCATCCTTTCATGCTAAAAGTCTTGGAAAGAGCAGGAATTCAAGGCCCATACCTAAACATAGTAAAAGCAATCTATAGCAAACCAGTAGCCAACATAAAAATAAATGGAGATAAACTTGAAGCATTCCCACTAAAATCAGGGACTAGACAAGGCTGCCCTCTCTCTCCATATCTTTTCAATATAGTACTTGAAGTTCTAGCAAGAGCAATTAGACAACATAAGGAAGTCAAAGGGATACAAATTGGAAAGGAAGAAGTAAAACTATCATTATTTGCAGACGATATGATAGTTTACCTAAGCGACCCAAAAAACTCCACCAGAGAACTTCTACAGCTGATAAACAACTTCAGCAAAGTGGCAGGTTATAAAATTAACTCAAGCAAGTCAGTGGCCTTCTTGTACTCAAAGGACAAGCAGGCAGAGAAAGAAATTAGGGAAATAACACCCTTCACAATAGCCACAAACAACATAAAGTATCTTGGCGTAACTCTAACCAAACAAGCGAAAGATCTGTACAACAGGAACTTCAAGTCCTTGAAGAAAGAAATCGAAGAAGACCTCAGAAGATGGAAAAATATTTCTTGCTCCTGGATTGGCAGGATCAATATAGTAAAAATGGCCATCTTGCCAAAAGCAATCTACAGATGCAATGCGATCCCCATCAAAATCCCAACTCAATTCTTCATAGATCTTGAAAGAGCAATTCTCAAATTCATCTGGAGCAACAAAAAACCCAGGATAGCTAAAACTATTCTCAACAATAAAAGGACTTCTGGGGGAATCAATATCCCTGACCTCAAGCAGTACTACAGAGCAATTGTGTTAAAAACTGCATGGCATTGGTATAGCAACAGGCAAGCAGATCAATGGAACAGGTTTGAAGACTCAGAAATTAACCCACAGACTTATGGTCACTTGATCTTTGATAAAGGAGCCACAACCATCCGGTGGAATAAAGATAGCCTTTTCAACAAATGGTGCTGGTTCAACTGGAAGTCAACATGCAGAAGAATGCGAATTGACCCACTCTTATCTCTTTGCACTAAGATCAACTCCAAGTGGATCAAGGACCTCCACATAAAACCAGACACACTGAAACTATTAGAAAAGAAACTTGGGAAGACCCTGGAGGACTTGGGCACAGGGGAAAAGTTCCTGAACAGAACACCAATAGCTTATGCTCTAAGATCAAGAATTGAGAAATGGGACCTCATAAAATTACAAAGTTTCTGCAAAGCAAAGGACACTGTCAGAAGGACAAAACGGCAACCAACAAAGTGGGAAAAGATCTTCACCAACTCCACATCTGACAGAGGGCTAATATCCAATATATACTAACTCAAGAAGTTAGACCGCAAAGAAACAAATAACCCTATCAAATAATGGGGCACAGAGCTAAACAAAGAATTTTCACCAGAAGAAATTCGGATGGCCGAGAAACACCTTAAAAGATGTTCAACATCATTAGTCATCAGGGAAATGCAAATCAAAACAACCCTGAGATTCCACCTCACACCAGTCAGAATGGCTAAGATTAAAAACTCAAGAGACAACAAGTGCTGGCGAGGATGTGGAGAAAGAGGAACACTCCTCCACTGTTGGTGGGATTGCAAAATGGTAAAACCGCTCTGGAAATCAGTTTGGCGGTTCCTCAGAAAATTAGGCATGTCACTTCCAGAGGACCCTGGCATACCACTCCTGGGCATATACCCAGAGGATTCCCCTGCATGCAATAAGGACACATGCTCCACTATGTTTATATCAGCCTTGTTTATAATAGCCAGAAACTGGAAGGAGCCCAATTATCCCTCAAAGGAGGAATGGATACAGAAAATGTGGTATATTTATACAATGGAATACTACTCAGCAATTAAAAATAATGAATTCATGCAATTTGTAGGTAAATGGTTAGACCTGGAAAATATCATCCTGAGTGAATTAACCCAATCACAAAAGAATGCACATGAAATGCAATCACTGATAAGTGGATATTAATGAGCCCAGAAGCCCTAAATACTCAAGACACAAATAGCAAGTCAAATGATTCCCAAGAAGAAGAAAGGAGAGGGAGGACCCTGGGCCTGTAAAGATTGCATCCAGTTTAGTAAAGAAACCGAGGGGGGAGGGGGAATGATTGGGGAACAGTTGGGGGGGAAAGGAACTATGGGAACTATGGTGGGTGGGAACTGGGAAAGGAGAAAGCCTTTGGAATGTAAACATAGAATATAGAAAATAAAAAAAAATAAATTTAAAAAAACATGAAGTTTCACTCTCCAGAGGCCTACAATTAATATTTAATCAACTTAAATATTAGACTTACTTGTTTGTAAAAACTATAATAAAAATTCATAGTCATAAACAAATAGCATAAGGAGTTTTTATTTAGAGAATTACTGGGGGCATTTGAATTATCTATTTGAAAACTGACACAATCTTTCTTTAGTTAAGTTTTCATAGTGCATTAGATACAAATCTTTCTATTCTTGATGTTTCCCTCAAAATGAAGATGCACACATATTTTGTCTTTTTCTCCTTCTCTCCCCTGCCCTTTCTCTGACCCTCCAGTGGTCAGATCTTATTGGTGTGTCTTTGTAGACTAATGTAGAATCAGAGAGGAATGCTCTGTTCATTGACTCAACTGTGCCTTTCTTTATGAGACTAAAGAAAGATACTTGACTTAAGATACTTGATTTGTTCTTCCTCATAAGAGTCTTTGGAGTTACTACTTCCCATTTATCAAAACTCCCTCAAATTCTCAGCAAATTTCTTAGTAACCTTAGTATTATGGTCAGAGCTCATTATTATCTCAAGCTCAAGCAGTTGTATACTATATTGTCATTACCATCCCCAATTCAAATATATGATATTCAATGTAGATAGCCAAGAAAGATCATCATTCATCAGTAAATATCAGAATTTCCATAAGGTGTTAAGAAGAAAACATTATACCCATTTCCCATCACAGAAAATTGCATTTACCTTGAAAGCTGATAAACAAAAAAAAAAAATGTTATAGAATCTAATTGGTAAGATATAACCAGCAAAATAGATTGACTCAATACATATACTATACCAGAGAAAGTTGAGCTGAAGCATGTAAGTTATTGCTTTAAATAAAATTCAGGAGATTATAAAAGATAAATGAGAAAGACAGAGAATGAAAAAAGATGGAGTAAAATTTCAACCAGGTTGTCTTTTTAACACTTACTTTGTATATGTAATAAAACTCACACTTCCCTTAAATGAATTTTACCATATATGGATTTTTTAAATGTAGTGACTAATGTTCACATTTCTGAAAATTATTCTTGGCATTGAACCTATTTAGATATCTCCTTTAGGCCAAGAAAAACATTCACTCTCTCATGCCTTTCTAGATATTATATATAAAATGCTAATAGTGTAGCAGACTTGTTTCACTTAATTATTACCTCTCCTTTAAAATATAAAAATTGTATTTGGGTTTCATTGAAATTTACTTCTCTATAACTTGAAATCTAAAAATTATTCTTCATAGGTAAGAAATGGTGAGAATTTACCTCTCTCAAATCACTCCAAATCAACAAAACCAAAACCAAAAAATTCACTATGTTACTTTCTACACACAAATTAAAAGAAAACAGAATTAATTAATGTTAGAGGCTGGTCTGTATCTTCAGATGGATCATGGTTGACTACCTATTTTCACCTGTATGGCTGAGAAAACATAATATTCCATATATATTGAAACAAAACTTTCTCTATGGCTGAACACAAATATATATTCAAAGTTTCATTCAAGGTGTTGACATCATTCTTTACAGCACCCCATACAGTCTGGATCTTGCTTTCCTTGGGGATTACCTCAGCAATAACTACTAAGATAACTTGGCTCTGGGTACTGATCCAATCTAAGTATTTCTCCTGAGAACCCAGGTTGGAATATTTTAACTTAACTTCACCATGGACTCATCTACTTAAGATAAATTGACAATTTCCTGAACTTGTTTTCTCAAAGACATGTTCTACATAAATAAAGTCTAAAGCTTGCCTGCTGGTGCAAACCTCAGAGAACAGTCTGTTTATACCCATCACAGTAGATTTGTACCTAGATGTACACTGAGCATGTGAGGCCCCCAGACAGAAGTGCAATATCAAGGAGACCCACAAAAGTGTGAGGAAGAAACAAACATGTCCACTTAGCCACCACTGTCAACAAAATCCATTTAAAATTTAGAGACATACCAGGGTGTATAAGGATATGACTCTCTCAACCATTGTTTTGTCCTACAAATGGTAACTAACACCTATAGCAGGCTAGTTCCTACCATGTAGGATAGGAACTCATCTCATCTACCTTTAAAAAGCTCAGTATCATCTGTGTGGTTACACTATAAACAACTAATCAATGGCAGATTTCAAAAATCTCAAAAAGTCACATAGCTTAAAAAGCAAACATGGTATCAAATAATCGAAATCTCAGTACCATTTTTATTTCCTTCAAATTTTAGAACTATGGGGGAGAACTGGGAAAGGGGAAAGCCTTTGGAATGTAAAGAAAGAATATAGAAAATAAAATTTAAAAAAAAAGGAACCCAGGTAATTAGATGGACTCTGAAAAATGGACTCTGAAAAATCAGTAAGAAACATAAGAACTTACTGATGCCTATAAATTAATGTCATATTTTATACTAGCCCAATGAATATTCTCAAGCTTTCACTGCAGTTTGACTCATTCCAACTGATACCAGTCACTATAGAATCATTGGTCTGATTGAGGGAGGCTGACTGCATAACTTTTTTCATGGTGTTACATTTTTGGAATATTTGTGGAAAGTGAAAATTTGACCCATATTCCATATTTGGAAACAAATCTTCGGTTTAAGTGGATTATACTCAGTTACTTTCATTAAAAATTAAAGGTGAACATGTGTGATTGGAATATGTAAAGGTTTCAAATGTGTCTTAGAATAAGAAGGAACTCTGCTCTGCTTCAAGTTCCAAATAGGTTTCATACAAGCATGCATTTAAATAACTAGAAAATGGACACCAGCTTTACTTTCAGCTAAATTTGTCTCAAACTATATCATTAGCTCTCTAAATTATGTCCTTCTCATCTCTATCTTATCATCTCACATAGATGAAAGAGAAAAGAATCTTGCCAAGAAAATTGGTTCATTTGAATGAGGTAACAGTCTCTTAGCAACAGTACACGACAAAGAAGTACATGACATAACATAAGTCTTGGGGTGAAAGAAACAGGTAAGGCAAAACAGAATTATTTTCTAGAAGGGTAACTCGAGGAAACACCAGCATCCCCAGAGTGCATTGGGACATGGGAGTCACTGGTAGAAGAAGTGGTGCAGAAAGAGTGACGTGCCAATCAACAATTATGACTAGGAAAAATACTTTTGTATTTCTTCAGAAGTTGAAGTTTCTCTGATACTACAAAGATTTATATCCTCAGGCAAAGTTGGTTTTCCTTTATTGAAAATAAAATAAAATTCCATATACAATTTCCTTGAATCATTTACTTAGTAACTTGGGCCAATTAGATCCACTTAGTGATTTCCCATGACTTAGAAAAGAATGATCTGTAGTTTCAAATAAGCAGTCATAAGCTCAGCAGATTAGGAAGCACAGGGAGGCTGCCCAGGAAGTAGAGGAATCTCGGCCAAAACTACTCGTACAGGTTCCTGCCCAGGAGCTCATGACCTTGGCCTTAACTTGTCATCTCACTGTCCCTCCTCCTAAAATGCCCCCTCAAATTCTTAAGCTAAAAATTTAACAAAACATTCTTTAAGATGACAAGATAGATCTTTATTGATTACCCAGAGTGAATGAAAGAAAATTGTGAACATTTTCCTTTATTCCTTGAAAATGAAGTATGCCCTTCTTTCTCAAAAGGTTGTCAAGTCAAAACCTCCCTAGAAACATCCCAGGCAGGCTTCTGTAATGTCTGCCTGCTTCCACCAGCCAAGGAAGAGTTTCCTTCTTCAACAACCAATTTGTACCACAAACACCACTAGCTACACTATGGATACAATTTAGTATGAATATTAAATGTAATGGTGATATCCATTTGAGCCTCTGGATTCTCTGCACATTCTTAGAAAGATACTTAAGGGCCTACATAGCTCAGTGAAAGAACATTTGCCAAGAAAGCAGAAAACACTGGGTTAATCCAGAGCACCACGACTATTATTACAAATGATAATAATAATAATAATAATAATAGAAAGTCAAACATTTTCCTTTGAAAAGCCAGTTATTCATAATTTGCCCAGCTTCTCTGCTGAGGGAATAACCACAGCCAAGACAAATCCTCATAACATCTCAGTTTTCTTGCTATAGAATTGTAAATCAGCACAAGTTGACTGCATCTTTTATAGCAATCTGAATCAGTAGGAATAGAAATAAAAGCCTATATTTTTTATCGTGTTTAAGTGAGATTAATCTCAATAGCTTTACTAAATAATATTAGTAGTCACTCAGTGGTTAGCTCACAGGCTCTTCCATAGCACCTGTAAAACACCTCATATCAGTGTTCCCAATGTAACAACAGAAGAGAAAACATGACTTCATCGAATCTAATCAGCGTTGACTGAAGTTCACCTTACAGGAACTCACTTTTCACTTGTTCATAAATGAAGACTGAAATGGCTAGACGTAGTTTTGTATCATCAGCACAGAATGTCAGCATTGACAAATGATGTCACATGAAAATATGAATTTTTATGTATAGATAATGAATCAGATTCATGGCACATCCTGCTTCATCTCCCCAATTGTACACTGAGCAAATGAGAGCCCCTACCCAGTACATTCCTGTCATGGTTTACTGTACGTCCATGAGTCTGATGCTCATATCCAGAAGACAGCATTTCACAATGCTCCTCCCTCATCAAGTGGGATCCAGAAAAGAGAAGCGACCTTTCAACTGAGCCTGTTATGATTGTCTCCAGAGGGGCACAGCCAGATCCTTACATATATAGAGGCAGATGCTAGCAGCCAATCATTGGGCTTAGGGTCCCCAATGGAGGAGTTGGGGGGGCAGACTGAAGGAGCAGAAGGGGTTAACAGCCCCATGGGAAGAATAATGAGGTCAGACACCCAGACACCCCAGGACTCCCAGGGACTAAGCCATCAACTAAGGGGTACACATGGTTCTAGCCAAAAGTGTGGCAGAAAAATGCCTTGTCGGTCATCAGTGGGAAGAGAGGTCCTTGGTCCTGTGAAGGCTCAATAGATGCCCCAACAAAGGGAAATCCAGGGGCAGGGGAGGTGGGAGTAGGTTGAGTGGAAGGTCATATACTTGGAGGCAGGGGGTAGGAAGAAGGGGTTGGGGATTTTCAGGGTTGGGGGAAACTGGGAAAGGTTTTAGCATTTGAAATGTAAATGAAGAATATATTCAATAAAAAAAGAGAATTGAAAAAAAAAGAAAATGTAATACATATACACTATGGAAATATAAGTACTAACCAATGGATTTTCAAGTGAACATTATTCACACAAGACAGACAAAGAAAAAGTTTTAAGTCTAGCAACTGAAGAAAGGATAAACCTAACTTTGGGTAGTCATATGTGGGATAGTGTTTATCATTAAAGAGAAATTAATAACATTAACAAAGCTACATAACACCATGCTAAGTGAAATAAGCCCGTCACAAAAACATACAATGTTGTCATTTTTGAAGGTGGAAACCAAACCATACCAGTCTATAGACTAGATATTGATTGCCCCACAGGCCTACATGGGGAGGTGGGAACGAGATTCTAATTACCAATGAAATGTGTACAATTTCTTGAAAGTGATACAACTGTTTTTGGAACTGGAAGTGGCTGATGGTTAGACATTTTTAGGGAATACACTAAAAAAATGTTCCTTTGTACCCTTAAAATTAGCGAAATGCATAAAATTTAAGCCAGGACTTGATGAGGATATAAAAATATATGCATAGAGCAAAGCAAACTTCCTTTCTCAAACTATATTAAGAATTTTTTCAACTGAAAATAGAAGTGTGTAAGTACAGAATCCTTATCTGAGCAAGAGTTACTCACTGTGTTACATCCCATTGTTAAATCAAGGAATTAGAAAGGAAGACAGCACTGGAAGTCTTGGGAGGCCACAGTATTAGGAGGTCTGATTTTCATCGTACTAGGCTATTATACTAGGACTGACATGTCATTTGATATCACTAGACTTCAATCATCTCCTCTGTAATGTAGCACACACAAACCAGAATAACCCAAAGCTTTCAAGCTTCACCCTGTCTCCAGGACCCTGGCATTTCCATTGACAATGAATTTACACTTTTACTGCCAACTTACTGTCTTCCTGTTCAGCACATAACCTATATTTTCTTTTCAGGTTTAACATTTAGAAAACTGAAGGCAGTTTTCCCATACTGGCACAGATGCTACCTTGTTCCTCAACAAGAACAAATCACAGTCTGAGCTTTGAATGCCCAGTGGTGCTATTCACTCCCTAACAATCTTGGAGAAGGTAGCCTGGTTAGAAGAAAGAGCTGAAGGTTGAATAAGATAAAGGTCTTCATGATAGAGTCGCAGAACAGCTCCCAAACTGCATTAGTCTGGGATTTTGCTACGGTGTTAAGAAACCAATCCCAGCTCTCACAGTACAACTTGCATTTTATAGACTCTGAATATGCTCTGGCCAGTAAAACAGGCATTTGTTATCCACAATGTTCTTGCCTTCATGATGCACTTCCAAACATAAAATAGCAACTTCTAGCTGTAGAGAATAAAGTGATTTCTATATATTACTAAGAAGCGGAGCACTGTGACAATGGACTAGGGAATGGACTTTAGAAGCAGAATACTTTAAACTGTGTGAAGTTATCCATAATACTGACTTGAAGGGATAGCTTGGGGCAAACTGCCTAAAGTCTTCTCACTTTGACAGAGGTCAGTGGCTCCATAATGGGGGACAAAATGTACTTGGAGAATCTCCTTACTAGTAACCGAATCCATTATGATGCAAGTTATTTATGCTTATGGAACTAAGACAGGAAATTGAATGCCCTGAATCAAGCTCCATGTTTTACCATGAAACTTGCACCAGACTTCTTGTGTCTAAGGTTTTTGAACTTTTCTTCATGATTGTGGCCATTCTCCTCATATTTATTCCTCAATGTCAAATAGCAGCTAGAAGAACCCATATTTTGTTTAAGAATCTATTTGCCCAAATGCAAGCTTCACAGTGATTACACTCACTCTGTCTGCATAGCACGTTCAAGCATCAAAACAGTTTCTCTCTGAACTGCCTGATTCTGTGACCTGCCTGGTAGATGTCAGACTGCTATAAACCGTCAGAGGAAAATGTGCCCCACTATTCTATGGAAGGTAGCAATGATGACATCATTAATACAGAATGACCCTTCCATAGGGAGCCCTGGGCATTTGAACACATCTCACTTTTAGACCTTTCTTCCTCATCTCCCACTTGGAATAACTTTGTATCACCATAAGCACATTCCAATACACATGCATAGTAGGCTTTGAGTGGATGGGGGTATGCAAAAGGAAATCCTACTATCAAATTAAAGACAGATGTCCACATTGCTTTGTGGACACCCCAGTATCTACATTAGCACTACTGCATAATATATTCTCATTAAATGACACCAAGGCAGACTCCAATCATACTGACACTTTATTACAGAGAAGAATATCCCAAAATATAAAGGTTTAAGCATCACTTTAGCCCATAATACTGAGAGGATGTTTTAAATAAATTTCCACTTCTAAAATTAGACAGAAGTGAGTGATAATCACTTATTCTTCCATGAGACATAGCCCTATAAATTAGTGGGGAAATGCCGAAGTTTCTAGCAATTGTTGAAAATAGATGTTAAGTTTATTATGACACCCTCTCCATTTTGATACACAAATGATTTTTTTAGAATATTCTATATGAAAAGAAGGAAATCTGTCTATGTGCCTGTAATTACTCGTGTTACTCATTGTATATCATTTTAACACAAACTTGTGAATTGAAAGGGTAAATTTCCTTGAAAGAAGCTAGAAAACGAGTATGCCAATTCTGCCCGTATTTAGAGAGAATACAGTAACAGGAAAGAATGTAGAGTTAGTGTGCTGAATAATTCTATGTCAGTGTGACACAAGCTACTGTCATTTTTGGGAGAGGGAACCTCAACTGAGAAAGTGGCCATACCAGACTGCCCTGAAGGCAAGCCTGATGCTCATTTTCTTGACTGATATGATAGGGCACAGCTCACTGAGGATGGTGTACCTCTGGCCTGGTAGTCCTGTGTGCTATAAGAAAGTAGGATGAGCAAGCCATGAAGAGTCAACCAGAATGCAGCATTCCTTCCTGGACTCTGCCTCAGCTCCTGCCTCCAGATTAATGCCCCAACTTAATAAAGTGTGACCTAAGAGTTATAAGCTGATATAAACCCCATTTTCTACAATTTGATTATGGTCACATTTTTCCATTTTTCTTTTTACTTTTTATCATAGCAATAGAAATCTAACTAAGTCTCCATTGTTCATCAGAGACGCTGGCCCTTCTGTTCCAAGATTGTTTGTTTCCCTGGCTCTTTTCCTTTCAGCTCTGCATGGTACAACTTCCTTTTGCTATTGAACCTATCCAGCTAGGAAGAAACTCTCTTGAGGGTACAGGCTCCTTCTCTTTTATTCTTACCTGTAACTGAAAAAGTGTTCAACAAGTAATCTATCAACTGAATGAAATAAGAGCATGGAAGTTCAACAACAGAGACAGAATCAACCACCATGAGTATTAAGGTTAAGAAACTCAGTTGGAAGTGATATGTGCTGGTAACACTCATCTTAACAGCTAGGACTAGGAGTGTAAGGAGATGAAGCAATTCTAAGTGAACTGACAGTCTCCAATAAAACTAATTACACCAGAGCAATAATGGTAGAAAATGCTTCAGCAGCAATTACCTTACACTCCCTCTCTTGTAGGAATGTCCTCCACAAAATCCTTTTATAAATCTGCTATAGAGCATGATATCCTAACTTGGGTATTAAATATAATGAAACGTTGAATCTGTGAAGTTATTCTATGCAACCTGAGAGGATTACTGATGTTCTTAACTTTTACACACTCATGCCAGTAACTACTTCTCTTAACAGTAAGTAATTGCCCACATGCATTGTCAAATGCTCAATGGGGCCAAGCAATACTGTGTGAGGGAGTCAGACCACCACTGGGTAGAAATTATCAGATCTATCCTTCTGCTCTGGAAGATGAAATTAGGTGACACTCATTGACCTTAACTTTCTCTCCTTTCTTCTTCCTTCTCCTATGCTCCCTCTGTTTCCCTCCTCCACTATGTCCCTTTTTCTCCTCCCTTTCCTCTTTCCACTCACTCCCTTTCATTTTTGTATTTTTTCACAATTACTCCTAACCAACACTAAATATTTTGTTAAGCATCATATGTTAATATGTAATAAGATGATTAAAGCTTCTACCCAAATCCCATACTCAAATTCTAACCCAGAATGTCTCAGAAAAAGACCATTATTTGGAATAATATATTTATAGACATAATTATTTAAAATAGCTTATTCCTGGTCAGTTATGGCCAATACCTATAGAAAGGAAGACAGTGTAAAGAGAAAGATATATATATGGGGTGGGGCAGGGGGAGACCACAGAGTACCATTAACATGCAATATTAACAATTCCCAGAAAACACCCTAAACCAGAGAGAGACTTGGTCAGATTCTTCTCAACACCTGTAGAATGAGCCAACTCTACTCACACCTTGATCTTGGACTTCTGACCTTCACAACCACAAGACAGCAGATTTAATCCTCTTAGTCTGTGGCAGTTTGTTATGGGAGGGCACAAAAGTAATGCAATACCTAATGTAAATGTTTTGTACTCAAGCACAGTGATGAATGTGTACATCTTGATATTAGTCTGCTTCTTGACCTTGGAAGTATTCATAAATGACTCACTAAGTCAGTGAAAATGGAACACCCAAAGATCACCAGCAATACCCCCATCTCCAAATAGAAGTCATTTCCTTGTTTTGAGTTCTCTCTTACGGTACTTTTGACCTTCTTTGGTTCTTGAAGATTTTGTTCACTTACCTTCACATATTCATTTCGGGTTTCATTTCTTACAGCATATTTGACTCTACCATCATTTTTTGAAAGTTGTATTATTTAGGATGGGGATATAGTTAAGAGGCATAAAACTTGCATAGCATGAACATGGCCCTGTGTTCTATGACCTGAACTAGTTAATGAATTAATCAATTTTAAAAGATACAGACTCTTTATTCCAATTATATACATCTATTCTCTTAGTGCTATGGAAGAACTCAATATGCTCCAGCCCCAAATCCGCAAGCAATTAAACTTTTTCAGATTACTATTTCATAATTTTTATCATTATCCTATAAAGAAACTTGCTGAGGACTCACTTTCTGCAGCATACTAGATATATAGCATATGGAAGTGTCTCCCATACACATTGTGTACCTTGACATCTGTGAGCAATTAATCATACATGTCAACATGCCAAGACCACAGAGCTCCCAGATAATTTTTCTGGGTGTGGTTGTAGGGGTGTCTAGTTAATATTTACATGTGAATAATTTGATTCAGAAAAACAAACAGCCCTCACTAATGTATGGGGTCTTTTCCAGTCAGTTGAAGCTGAGTGGAAGCATTTTAGAATGCAGAATTTAGTTCCTGCAAGTTGTCTTTATCTGGTATATGATCTTTTCCTTTATTATTATCCTTTTCCTATATTCACACATATGTTCAAGCATCTGCTGTATGGGCTCTCTAGCCTTCTGTTTCCCTGCAGATTACAGGCTAGTCAGTCTTTGCAACTATAGAGGCCAATTCCTTATCTCTTTAGGTCAGTATATAAGAGATAAATGATTGAGATATATATATATATATATATATATATATATATATATATATATATGATAGTTAAACATAAAGAAAGTTAAATGATAGATGATAGATACATAGATGATCAATAGATGAAAGATAGACAAATGATAGAGATTGATAGAAAGACAGGTCAAAAGATACATAGATGATATGTAGATGATATGTGATTATAGACATTCAGATTACAAATTATCATATGCAGGTATGTGTTAGATCAATTTATTTGGCTAACACTAAGTCCTATAATACAAGGAGAGAATTACTGTTATATTTCCACCTTACAGATGAAGCAACTGGGCCATAGAGGATGTCCTATAATATGTTCAAATATCCTCTATTTGAAAGAGGTGAGCAAGGATGTAATTCTGGTTGAATATGAGTCTATACTTTAACTCTTACTATTCTTACCTTAATCTGGAAAAAAACTAAGGTATGAGTCCTACTTCTTTTAAGGGCATCCCAATAGCTTCCTGTGGCTGTAATCAACAACTAAGAAAACCAAGGGAGCTCCAAGATGTTCATTTAGCTCATAGTTTGATAGATTTCAGTATAGAAATAATTAGTCCTTTTTCTTTGATTGGTAGTAAGGCAGTACACCATTGCAGAAGTGGATGGGTACAGGAGAAACATGTTCATGTAGGACCAGGAAAAGAAGGAAGGTAGGAATAAAGAGAAGATGGGATAAGAGAACAAGGGAGAAGATAATGGGGCGGGGGGGGTAAATAGAGAATGAGGATGGAGTGAGAGAGAAAATAAGTGAGGATGAATAAAAGAAAGGGAGGAGGGGATGAGAGGAAGGGTGAGGAGAAGGAGAGGGAGGAGGGGTGAAGGAAGATAAAGGGGAACATTAGGAGAAGAGAAGACCCAGGTCCCAATATCATAAACTTTTGTGATTCCTGACTTCTATCCATCAAGACCCTAGATTTAAATCTTCAACTATCAGTACAGCACCTCAGCATAGAGGAGAACCAAGACTTTTGGGACATGTAACAACCAAAGTATCACAGGTATAAATCCTTATAATCTGCCTTGGACACAAGCTTCCATATAAACACTTATAAATCTGCCTTGAACATAAGCTCCCTTTCTCAAAATAATTTTTATCTCCCCTTTTATTCTAATCTGAATGCATCTTCCAAATCTATTCATGAATCTTCTTCATTTATATTCCAGCTGCCACAACCCTAATTGAGTTCCTGAACACATCATGGTTACAAAACCACACACGAACTGGATTGTATGCCTAATTCCTTCCATTCTTCTACTGCAGTTTATTAATTAGTGTTTTTGAGAAGCACGCTGATTGCATCCTTTGACAGCTCAGAAGGCCTAAGTGGATCCCCACTGCCCTGCTCTGAGATACAGTAGAAGTGATATTCTTCTGATTGTCTCCCCACTCTGAGGGGTCAGATGTCATGCTGTCTCAGTAGTTAAATATTTTCAGTATCACTCTCGCGTGCCAACATCCATCTCGGGGAGTTTTTTCAGTCTACACTCACATTCCATGTGAAAACTGGTTGTGATCAGGCACCTGTGTTCTGAGTGTGATTTCCAAATGTGTTCTGTCTATTGCCCTTTGCTGATCAAGAGGATCAATTTCAAGATGACTTCTCTTTCACCCCCAACCTCAGACTCCAATATGCCTACTGGTTTTGGGCATGCAGAAAAGCTATTGTTCATCTTTGTAGTTCCCCTTTGATTGTCACTTTGTGTAATGCTATATCCAAGGATGTTATGTGATTAGACAGGTTTTGAAGACTGCTGTTTCTTCCTGCTTTCCACAGAGAATGCTTGGGGCCAGTATCATCTGAAGCAGACATGAACAAACCCCTGAATCACTTCCTGCAGGCATGTTTGTTTCACCTTACTTGTGTTGTACCTAGCAGAACTTGCCATGATGCATCATCTCACAGGTATCTATATGTGGAAGTAAATTTAACAAAGAAATATTCTTAATACAGTGAAAAATGGTTATTTTTGCAGACATACTGGAAAAAATGAGGACAAGGAGAAGGTGGACCTCCTGTTTGTATCACTTCTCATAATGTCATAATGTCACACCCACAGAAATTATTCATCTGCACATGAAGTTCTGAATCTCCCTTCTCTGACAAATAGTGGAGTTCTAGAATCATCTCTGAACCTAGACACTGCACAAGCTTTTGTACTTTCTTTCCCAATTAAAGCAATAAACGACAGAAATTGCCTTTTGCTATTGAATAATATACATCCTTATGCAAAACCACACAGATCTCTTCATCTAGTGTCTGAGATCGTCCTACTCCTTATGAAAAACAGCTCATGAAGTAATTTGATAATTTATGACTGCGTAAAAATATTTAATATCACTTTATGCCAGATTTTTTATGCCAAGCTGAGGTTTCTGAGTTAATGACAGGCTTTAATTAGAATGATTTAAGGTTCATACAATTTAAATTAAAGTGAAGTTAAAGAAGTTCAGCAACTAAGTTATTTTTCTTTTCAAGATAGAAATATTTTCCAGATTGTCTACCTAAGGTGGATGTTCCATGCTTTTATAAAATACTAAAATATGTTATTCTTGTCACCCTGTCTCATTGTGGCAAATTCCCAATATGAGTGGATTATAGAAGTTTGTGGAGTAGAGATTTGGTTCTTTTCTACAGAGCAATTGTTTTCTTTTATTTTAAAAAATAAATACTTTAATAATTCATTGAGAATTTCATATAATGCATTTTAATCATCTTCAACATTTAAAAATTTTAACTTTTCCCAAACCCGTAACTCCTACCCACAATTCCATATCATCCTCTTCTATTTCTAATTTAATAACCCATTGGCTTCATTTGTGTGCTATCCATGAACTTCTGATTGTGTGCAATCTACCACAGCCTGGTCAAACTGTTTGGGCCACATTCTCAGAGAAAATGGAACCTTCCTCTCTTGGGGGTAATCAACTTTTCACAGCCCCTCTGCTGGCATGGGGGCTCACGAACCTCTTCCTTCCAAGAGTAACTGAGTTTTGTTTTCCGGAGGTTTAGGCAGCAGGTACTTCTTCACTTTGAGTCATATTGCAAACTTAACTTGCCAAATTTCATGACTATTAGGCTAAAACATCTGTTCTGTATCGTTGTCCTGTGGAAATATGTGCCTGCTAGTGCATTCAAGTGCCTAAGATGAAACCTCTAAGGTTCCCCTAGAGGACCTAGTGATCAGTGATCAGAAATTCCAAGATCCTTTACACCCACCAAACCCTTGAAAGGTTTCACTGAGGAAAGAACATTTAAGAATTAACTCCTTATTCTATACATGCCAAGTGAAGTTCCTGTAACATTCCATGGAGTCAGGAATCTTCTAAAGTTAACAGTTGACAAAGGGAAACAAGCCACAAAATTAAGCTTGGGTCTTAGAAGCAATTTCTTAGTAATGTCTTTTTAATTCCAGGATGATTCTGAGCTCTGTTGGGCAGCACTTAGCCTTTGCTTCTGAATTCAGCCTTGGTTGCCCTGCAGGGCTATCATGCTCCCAGTTTCAAGATATTACTATGAAGCTTGAGAGGTTTTTTTTTTTTTTTCCTTTCACTAAATGCCTCACTGTTCTGCCTGAAGCTTAGTGCAGAGGCAATTTTGACAGAGGATTCAATGACATCTCTCTGCTGTAAGTAAGCATTCACTGGAACAGACTCAGTGACAAGATTTTGCTAAAGGAAAAAATGGCAATCCCAGCTTACAGAATTCTGGTGTTTTTATTTTGAAAAAACCAAAAAACAAACAAAAAGAAATTTGTTTATTTTGCTTTGTTTTATTTTTTGTATGCATTAAAACACTTCCAGAGTGTTAAAGCCCCATTTACACAGCAAAACATATTTGCAAAGGTCTATTTCTTAAATCAAGGTGAAGAGAGCTAATGTATGGACTGACAAAATAAGGGTAACTCGTGTCTCTTTCAAAGCTGAAGAATAAAAAGGTGGTTTGCCTTCACATTCACAGAGTAGTCTACTGACTTAGAATTCTAAATAAAATTAACATCATATATTTTAAACTTTAACTTCTTAGTGACATATGAAGCACTTAATCTCTAGCAAATCACACTAGCTCAAAATATGTACAAATGTACAACTTCGAGACAACATTGGACAGCAATGAAGGAAGTATTTGTCCCATAGGAATAAAGTGTAAAAAATCAAATAAGCAACACCCACCAACAGTCTAGCAACTGCTAAATCTTATTAGTCAATCTTGTTGAGAAACAAAGTCTCCTTTATTTTATCTTCTCCTTCCTGTAAATATTATTTTCAGATACTTGTGTTTTCTATTTTGTGTTTGTTCTCTATAAATTTCATACAAACATAATGTGAACTGTAATTATTGTAACCCTCCATTAAGCCCTTCTACCCCTAGTACTTATCCTCCTCATGAGAGCCCCCTTCTCACAATTATGACTTTGCTTCTGTCATTTTGTTTTATTAGGCTGTTAACTACTTTATCCTTTGAAACTTACTCAGTTTAACCAGAATCATCAGTGTGACTATGGGTTTATTAAGTATATAATGGATCCTAATGAGCTTCTTAGTAGGTACCCAACGAAAGATAATGGCTGGCCCTTTCCCAGAATTTGCCAATAGCCAATAGTTCAGCAGGAAAGCAGGGAAAGGAGAGGCACTTTAAGTTCTTCCTTGTTCCATGACTGACTGTTGATAGGCCCAGTCTTGTACAGGCCTATGGCAGCCAGCCACAGCTGCTATGAGGTCATGGCTGCAATGGGTGTGCCATGCTCAGAGGACAGTATTTTACCTTCTTTCTCTCTAATTGTCTCCTGAAGGCATAGGGTGGTATAAGTGACCTGTTTACTGCTGAGCTCTCCCCTTTGCTCGTTCTCAGCACCTACAACAGCCATGCATCTCAGCATCCAGTACTATTCATGGCAAAGACCAAACTACTCTGATTAAAGTTTATAGTAGCACTTGTGTACCAGCATAAACATAAGTATTTAGAAAGCAGCTGGGTGCTCTGACAATTAAAACAAAAAGCAATATTAAATTCACCCTCAGTCCTACAACTACATCAGGCATGGGCTTTTGATTAGGTTAACAGTACTAAGTATGATTTCCATAGGGTCTCAAATCCTATTAGAAAGCAATTGTTTACCCCTCCAACAATTTTCCACTCATATGGAATATAATAAGTTTATCTTTTTCCTTAAAGAAGTGTGATAGAGTGTCAAGTCAGTGAAGTAAATAACTTTTAAAATGACCATGCAATTTTTATGTTTTGACAATATAGGCATGATTACATAGATATACCATCTTAAAGTAAGAAAATTAAATTATGAATGATACTGAATACTCAAGGCAAGGCTTATTATTATTCAGTGTAATTCTGTTGTCATTTTCTGATAGTTGTGAATGATCATCCACATGGCATGACTAGAGAAAATAACAAAAGCTGTATGAAGTCTCCACACTTTATTGGATTTTGTATATGATTTCCTACCTCTGAGCGCTTGACTAATGTAACCACATCAAATCCTCACAAAAGCTTGATATACCAGATGCTATTATTTGTTCTAATTTTAAGATAAGGGTACAAAGTACATACTATTTACATAATTTACCCACAAAACAGGGCTATTTGAGTATCTAATACAGTATTTTCATATAACAGAAAATTCTGTAGTTTTCAAAGACGTTTAGTGCCTGGATATTGGCTTTAAACTTTATTTATACATAAGTTCACATGTTCATAACATATGTCTTAGTTGACTTGTTCAGATAAATTAAATATAAATATCTGATTACCCTGAAGACACACTTTTGCTTGTATTATGTGTGTTTTTTGTGCTGGATGTTTATTTGAAGGGATACGAATGATCTGATGTGGATAACAGTGAGTTAGAATATATTGAATAATTTCTGCAACAGTTGAGCACCTTCTGTATTTGAATTCTTTGTCTATGTTTCTATCTATATTGTATTTATCTGCTGTACACTAAGATTTTAATACAATAAAATGATTGTGTCTATTTCAATTCCCAAAAGAGCCCTATTTTTCTCAAAATTATCAATGTAAATATAACTTACTTAGTGAGGCTGGGTACATGGATTTCAAAAAACATGTACATTCAAGCTCAGAAATTTAGTACTTAGAAAAGCAGATGCACTTTCCCTAAATTTAATGTATAAAAGCCATACTTACAAGTCTATTTACCACTGGGTGAAAAGTCCTCAATCATTTCTTTTGAAAGTTATTGCATTCTTTACTTTGTCACAACCTATCAGAAAAAATATTATTCTAATAAACAGTATGATGGGTCCCTTCATAAATAAGAGTGGGATATTTCATAGCTCAGTCTCACAAACTTCTCATTTTTTAAACTGATATCAGGTGAATTATATTCTGTGAGAGAACTGAAGAAAATGTTTGTTGTAGCCCAGCAGCAGTGAGCTGTGCCCTGTCCTCTGTGGTCCATTTCCAGCCTACGTCTCTGCCTACATTACCAGAGACTGGAGAAAATCAGATGAGACACCTCTGCCTGCCCCAAGCCCTTGTCTGCTAGATCCCCCTGGGCACTCCCAGCAATAGCAAAATGCACCTTGTCTTCTGCACTCCATTTTCCAACTCACAATTCTGCCTGCATTCCCAAAGTTCTGCCTGCACCAGAAAAAAACAAGACAACAACAACAACAACAACAAACAAAAGCAGGTAAGACCCCTCCCTTCAATCTCCTGCCTGCCAAATTTCCCTAAAGAAAACCCAACAACAGCAATTGCACCCAGTACCTTTCATTCCATTTGTGGGCCTTCTGCCTGCATTTTCTGAGGTCTGTCAACACCAGGGACAAACAGATGACTAAAGAAAAACATAGTGACATAAACAAAATCCAGGGCAATATGGAATCCACCAGAGTCCAGCTATCTTACTATGGCAAGGGACAACACCAGAGCACAGCTACCCTACTACAGCAAGGGGCAACATGAGAACATAGCTATCTTCCCACCACAAGGCCTGGATCTCCTAACACAACTGGAGAACAAGAAAATGGCCTTAAATCCAATCTAATCAAAATGATAGAGACAATTAAAAAGTGAAATGAATAAATTCCTTAAAGAAATACAGAAAAATATAATAAAAAAGGTTAAGGAATTGAGAAAAACTGTTGAAGACCTAAAAATGGAAATAGAAGAAATAAAGAAAACACAAGCTGAGAGAACCTTGGAGATGGAAAACCTAGGTAAGAGAACAGAATTCCAGATGCAAAAAACACCAACAGAGTACGAGAGATGGACAAAAGAATCCCAGGAGTAGAAGATAAATTAGAAGATATCGATTCATCAGCCAAAGAAAAGCTGTCTAAAACATTCTGACATAAAACATCCAGGAAATTTTGCACACTATGAAAAGACTAAACCTAGGAATAAAAGAAATAGAAGAAGATTCCAAGCTCAAAAGCCCAGAAAATATTTTCAACACATCATAGAAGATAAATTCTCTAACGTAAAGAAAGGGACCCCTATAAACATCAAAGAAACTTAAAGAACAAATAGATTACACCAAAAAAGAAAATCTTCCTGACACATAATAATCAAACGACTAATGTACAGAACAAAGAAAATATTAAAAGCTGTAATAAAAAGGGAGGCACATAACATATAAAGGCAGCACTATTGGAATTATACCCAACCCTTCAACAGAGACTTTAAAAGCCCAAACAGCTAGGGCAAATGTCTTCTAGGCTCTAAAAGACCACAGATGTCAGTCCAAACTATTATCCATCAAAATTTTCAATCGGTTTACATGGAGAAAATAAGCTATTCTACAACAAAACCAAATTTAAACAATATCTATATACAAATATAGCCCTAAAGAAGATACTAGAAGGAAAACTCCAACACAAGGAGGATAACTACACCAAAGAAACCAGAGGAAATAAATTTCACACCAAGCAAAATCAAAATAAGAGAAGCATATACACATTCACAAACACACATATACACACAAGCACACAGCACACTCATAATCACACACTATCAACAACATCAGAGTAACTGGATTAAACAACCATTGATCTTTAATATCTTTCAGTATCAATGGACTAAATTTGCAATAAAGGACATAGATTATCAGAATAGATATGCAACAGGATTCATCATTCAGCTGGTTACAAAAAATGCACCTCAACATAAAACATAGATATTACCTCAGAGTAAAGAGCTAGACTTTTTCTAAGCCAAAGAAGTGAATAGACATTCTAATATCTAATAAAACAGTCTCCTAAACAAAATTAATCAAAAGAGGTTGAAAGGATACTTCACACCAATCAAAGTTGACAATTGATCAAGATAACATCTCAATTATGAACATCTATGCCCTGAACTCAAGGGCACATATATTTGTAAAGGAAATATTATTAAAACTTAAATACACATTAAGCCCACACATTAATAGTGGGAAATTTCAACATCACAGTCTTACAAATGTATAGGTCATCTAGACATAAACTAAATAGAGAAACAATAGAACTAGCTGATTTATGACTCAACTGGACCTGACAGATATCTACAGAACATTTCATACAAACACAAAAGAATATTTCTTCTTCTCAGCACATCATTGAATCTTGTCCAAAATTAAACATATATTTGATAAAAAGTCTCTACAGACACAAGAAAATTGAAATAAACCCCTGTATCCTATCAAGCCACCATGGACTAAATAACACCATGAATTTCAATAACAACAGAACGCCTATAAACACATAGAAACGAAACAGTTCTCTACTCAGTGACCACTATGTCAAGGAATAGAGAAAGAAATTAAGACTTTCCAGAATTCAATGAAAATGAAGGTACAACCTACAGAAACATATGGCATACAATGAAAGTAGTGCTAAGAGGAAAGTTCTTTGCATTAAGTGCCTTCATAAAGATATTGAAGAGATATCATCCTGGCAACTTTTCTTTCTTTTTTTTTTAATTTTCTATATTCTTTGCTTACATTCCAAATGATTTTCCCTTTCCCAGTTCCCTCCTCCCCATAAGTCCCATAATCCCTCTTCCTTCCACCCATTCCCCAATCAAGCCCCTCCCACTTCTCTGTCCTGGTAATCCCCTACAATGATGCATCAAGCCTTTCCTTGACCAGGGCCCTCTCCTTCATACTTCTTGGGAATGATTTGATATGTGAGTTGTATCTTGGGTATTCAGAGCTTCTGGGCTAATTAATATCCACTTATCAGTGACTGCATTCCATGTGTGTTCTTTTGTAAATGAGTTACCTCACTTAGAATATTTTCCAGTTCGAACCATTTGCCTAAGTATTTCATGAGTTCATTGTTTTTAATTGCTGAGTAGTATTCCATTGTGTAAATATACCACATTGTCTGTACCTATTCCTCCATTGAGAAACATCTGGGTTGTTTCCAGCTTCTGGCTATTATAAATAAGGCTGCTATGAACATAGCGGAGCATGTGTCCTAATTGCATGCAGGGGTCCCTCCATGTGTACTCTGATTGGTGGTTTAGTCCCTGGGAGCTCCAGGGGTTCTGAACAGTTGACACTGTTGCACTCCCCATGGGGCTGCAACCCCCCTCAGCTCCTTCAGTCCCTTCTCCAACTCCTCCTTTGGGGACCTGGTGCTCAGTTCAGTGTTTGGCTGTCAGCATCCACCTCTGGATTTGTCAGGCTCTGGCAGGGCCTCTCAGGAGACAGCTATATCAGGTTCTTGTCAGCAAACACTTCTTGGGGACCACAATAGCGTCCAGGTTTGGTCACTGTATATGGGATGGATCCCCAGGTAGGGCAGTCTCTAGATGGCCTTTCATGCAGTCTCTGCTCCACACTTTGGCTCCATATTTTCTCCTGTGAGTATTTTGTTCCCCCTTCTAAGAAGCACTGAAGCATCTTCCTTATTCTTGGTCTTTATATAGTCTGTGAATTAATTTTGGGTATTCCAAACTTTGGGGCTAATATCCACTTATTAGTGAATGCATACAGTGTGTGTTCTTTTGTGACTGAGTTACCTCACTCAGAATGATATTTTCTAGTTCCACCTATTTGCCTAAGAATTTCATGAAGTCATTGTTTTTAATAGCTGAGTAGTATTCCATTGTATAAATGTACCACATTTTCTGTATCCATTCATCTGTTGAAGGACATCTGGGTTCTTTCCAGCTTCTGGTTATTATAAATATGGCTGTTATGAGCATGGTGGAGCATGTGTCCTTATTATATATTGGGCATACCAGGAGTGGTATAGCTGGGTCCTAAGGTAGTACTATGTCCAATTTTTTTTTGTTTTTTTTTGTTTTTGTTTTTGTTTTTGTTTTTTGAGACAGGGTTTCTCTGTGTAGCCCTTAACTGTCCTGGAACTCACTCTGTAGACCAGGCTGGCCTCGAACTCAGAAATCCGCCTTCCTCTGCCTTCCTAGTGCTGGGATTACAGGCGTGTGCCACCACCGCCTGGCTGAAGAACCACCAGACTGATTTCTATAGTGGTTGTACCAGCTAGAATAATCTCACCAGCAGTGGTGGAGTGTTCTTTCTCCACATCCTTGACAGCACTTGCTGTTTCCTGAGATTTTTTTTTATCTTAGCCATTATGACTGGTGTGAGACGGAATGTAATATTCTTAAATGTTCAGTTTTTAAATAAAGGTTATCTACAGAATGATGCAACTTTTATTTCTCCTAAACAATTCCTGCTAAACTCTTTAAACACAATTTTTATTTTAATGTAGCCTTCTTAGGGGAAGTAGAATGATTAATAGAAATTTACTTGCAGTGCTTCCTATAAACACCACTGTAAACCACAGCACTTAGAATAATGATGTGTTTTGCTCTATCTCGGGAACCACAGGATCATTCCCTCATACACGAACAACTCCTTTCTGTTTTTAATAGACAGAAATAAAATAAGAGTTTTAGGCCTGTTTGACAAATGGACAGTAGATCTTCTTTCTTTAAGTAACTATTACAACACACAAGGTCATTGCTTTTAGCTCAGGTATGGCAGGGCATCCTGTGAGATGCTGTAACCAGAGGGTAATTATCCTGTGGATTTAAATAGCATGACTAGGCATTAAAGTAATTCAAACCCTTGTCACCTGCATTTTCTTCAACCTCTTGGCTAATTGCAAGGGAATTAAGTAGAAGTAAAGAGAGATAAAACTGTTGACTCTGAATTTCATAAGGAGTCAAGATGGGCTAGAAAACATAAAGACTCTGTCTCTTGTCTTGGATAAGTATAAACACAACATAAACATTTACTCTGTATCAAGAGCAACATTCTGCCTCCAGGAGAAACACACATAAATATGGGTGTGGACAACAATATATTTCAGGAAAGCCTTGTTCCAGCCTGTCTGTTCACTTGATGAGTATTATATAGATGTGGTTGATAGCTTTTGTGTAAATAATGTGTTGCAATGTTCAGGAAAAATAAAAAGATGTTCTTCCTGATTTATAAAACCTCCTTTCCCCAAATTATAGCCTTTCTTAGTTCCATGTGCTCATTTTCAGTTTTTTAAGGGTTGTTGTAAAGGAATTTCCAGAATGGGCATGGGCAAGGTGGGGCTGGGTAGAAAAGCTTGGGAAAAGAAGAAGATGAAACATTAGTGAAAGATGAAGCAAACTGTTAATAATCTACCAACACCATCCATTATGCTATCAATTCATGGGGCAAATACTATATGACAAACATGTTATAATTGACATCTAGGGGGATGATATGAAAAAGATATAATCTGTGCTACTCCAATTCTGATAATAAAAAAATAATCTAATATTGGAAGCTGAAGTGGAAACTTAAAGGTTCTTTGGAAAGTCTGTTGTGTTGAATGGTTTTTCCTGGGACAGACACATGAAGGAATGTTTCCCTGAAGCAAAAAGAGGTGAAAGGATGTTCTGCTAAATGAAGCATGTGACATGATGAGTGATGAAGGATTCCTTGCTACTAACATACATGTATTGGTCCACCTTACATTGTGTAGGTGAGCCCATTTAGAGAAATGCACCACAAAAACTTCTAGTAGTATTCTGAGGTTTCTTGTTGCTTGCTTAGACTTGGGCCAATTAGCAGAATGATGTTAGCTGATGCAGACTTACATGGAGTTTGCTAAGTCAGACTCAAGTGCTGAGACAAGACACATGGTAAGGCAAAACTCATGGAAGACACATAATGTTCGGAGAGAGTATAAAGGAGAGTATAAATGAGACTCAAGTGACTACCTCTATTTATTAGAGCTAGCAGTGCAATGCTTGTTGGTCTCAAGTCTATGCTGATATCTGCTTTGCTGAGAGAGGCATAGCAGAAAGCTTCTCCTGGAGTCCCTGTTGACCCTAGTTCCTCCTGCTGAGTTGTGCTGATTCAACTGAAGCCTGGCTGTTCCTACTACATCATACCACTGTTTCTGAGTCATGCTTCCAACAACAGGGTGGCATGTTCTTTCCACATCATTCAGTAAAAGTATGAATTCTGTCTACTCGTTCTCTACCAAAGGGTTATACTATAGCATGGTGCTAGAATTAATAGTTGTTCATTCTTCGACAAATATTTGCATCTGCACTGTTTTTATTTCATTTCATATTACAGGATAAAGTTCTTTTAATTCTGATGAAATAATACTCATTCTTCATAACTGGATTGACCCAAGTAATAGACTTGCCTAACAGGCTAGCCCTCTGCCATCAGCATCCAAGCTGAAATCATTAATCTCCCCCACCAGCCTCCTAACTGAATACTATGGTGTTAGTGAAATTCTAACAGAAGGATCCTTGGGATTCTACCAATATCAGGAAGGCCAAGTACCAGGTAAAGAAACAGCTTTGTTTTCAAAAGAATTAAATACATAGAGACTAAGTGTGCTGATCTACTCAGATCACACCTGTAGCCTAGAATAGATTTCAAGGGGGCCCAATTCACCTTCACAAACATCCTGGCATTGAAAATAAATTATATGAGTTATAGGCAATGGAGCTTATGGAACATGTTTCTATAACTATGTCCTAAAATCCCTCTTGTTCATTGGCACTTAGGGAAGCAAATTTTTCTTCTTTTTATATAATTTTTGATAAACTCTTGGGCCACACGTGGCCATACAGAGCCAAAAATGATTTCAAGATGGGAATCTGTGGTAGTTTGAATATGGTTAGCCCAGAGAATAGCACTATTTGGAGGTGTTGTCTTGTTGGATGAAGTATGTCGCTGTGGGCATAGGCTTTAAGACCTTCCTTCTAACCATGTGGGAGCCAGTCTTCTTGCTGCCTTCAGAACAAGAGGTACAACTCTTTGCTCCTCCAATCACATGTATGCCCAGACACTACTGTGCTCCCACCTTGATAATAATGGGCTGAATCTCTGAACCTGCAAGCAAGTCTCAATTAAATGTTGTCCTTAGAGTTACCTTGGTCATGGTATCTATTGATGGCAATGGAAACTCTAATTAAGACAGAAATAGTCTTAATCCTCAAAAGCTAATATGTAGTGCATGGAGGCATGATATGGCTATTTATTGAATGGAAATAAGCATTGTGAATATATGTTACAGTCAATAGTTTCATCTCTTTGGTGTGTTTATTATATTATTCTTTAACCAATGAAGACATGAGCATGGAAACATAGATTTCAAAGGCTAGGCTTCATTTAGCCTCTGGTCACATTCTATTTAGGGGATTTGCGTTGTCTCCATCCTTTTATACCTTCACACTATCAGCTTGTACTTAGCAATAACAAGTGGCGTTTTCCCTCCTGGCATGAAAGCCCTTAAATTTTAATAAGTAATAGATTGCTTCGCAGTAGTCTAAGTACATAAGACTGGGCAGGTATCTACATTATTCCACTTGACTCTTATCTATCAATGATAAAAAAAAAAGCATTTGAGTATGGGCCTACAGCTCAGAAATTAAGGTCAATACTATGGTTCTTGGTTTTACTCACTTTCATTCTTCTGTTAAAAACCTCACCACAACTTAACATTCTTTGTTATCCCTGACAAATACAAATTATCTATAGAATAGGAGAAAAATGTTTAAGTAGAAATCATCCTAATCTTGAAAATCTTCCCATATTTAGTCTCTTTAGCTGTGCTCTGTGTTCATAGGCCATGTTCAAATTATTAACTGCTGCATATGAAATTATATTTCATTTAATTTAATTAACTAAAACTCTTATTGATAACATACTGTGTGTACACCTTCTGCATAATAATAAGGAAGAATTCAAATGACCTGGCACTTCTCTGTTAGAGGGAGAACCATACGAGATTTGGTCTCTGTGCATGGGCTAACAGATGCCAGAAACACAACTTATTTTTAGAATAATTTTAGGCTTACGAAAGAAAACAGTTGAGTGCATTTTCATAAAGTCCTCTGGTTTCCATGGCAAATGGGGCCATTAATTCTTCTGAAACGGAAGGCTTTTACTTACACTTCCCAATTGCTTTTCATATTGTGCCAAAAACTCAAGTTGGTCTAGAAACAAGTACACCAGTGGCTTATTGTTAAAAAGCAGCTCTTAAGTGAACATGTGCAGTGGGTCAAAGTGACCTTCCATTTGAGCCCAAGGGCAACACACGTCAGTCAAAATTCAGGCGTGCATCTTGGTTCTACCAAGAGGGAAAGAGGTTTTTTAATGAGTCCTAGCACTTCATTATGATGAAATACAAACCAAGAAATGTAGATGCTTGTCTTAGGGTTTGTATTCTTGCACAAAACATCATGACCAAGAAGCAAGTTTGGGAGGAAAGGGTTTATTCAGCTTATACTTCCATGTTGCTGTTCATCACCAAAGGAATGGTGATGGACTGGAACTCAAGCAGAACAGGAACCTGGAGGTAGGAGCTGATGCAGAGGCCATGTAGGGTGTTGCTTACTGGCTTACTTCCCCTGGCTTGGCCAGCTTGCTTCCTTACAGAGCCCAAGACTACCAGCCCAGGAATGGTACCAGGCACAATGGGCTGGGCTCTCCCACCTTGATCACTAATTGAAAAAATGCCTTACAGATAATTCCCCAAGGGAGGCACCTTGATCTGTGATAACTCCAGCTTATTTCAAGTTGACAAACAAAACCAGCCAGTACAATGCTTTTCATAAAAATGTCCATGTTTCTTAATTTTTGGGATGGAGACTCTGTCTCAAATAAACCTTTTTGCAAATCCATCCAATGCCTAATACTCATTGCCCATGTCAAGGCATCACAAGTGAAAATCCGCATGAGTGGGTGAGCTTGGTTTAATTTCATGATAGTAATGAGGTACCTTCCTAAGAGAATCACAGAATTTGAAATACTGAATGTTAAGTAGGCTTTGGAAGTACAACTAATTAGACTAATAAATATCAAGGTGCTTCTTATACTGTTTACAGTTTCTTTGTTTATAAAAAGTTATGCAGTTGCAAGGAGGAATAAGTTACAAATGAAAACCCCTAGATAGATATTGGAATAAAATATTTTTCTCTTTTCTGCATAAGATTTTGTCTCCTCTACAAGAAATAATTTTGATTTTACATTTTTATACAAATGACCTTTTTTTAAACCTTTAATGGTGCCTATTAGTTATCTATTTAGTAGTCTATGTTATGGTACATATTGACTGCAGTCTCTCCCTGCAATAATATAAGACAATCAATAAACTAATAATTTGTATATAAGTGCTCATGGAAAACCCTTTAAATATTAAAACCTACTAAATGTGCATAAGCTTAGCTCAGGAAACACTGGAGGACTCTTCTGTCTGTGGTGTCTTGACCAAGAAGACATATAGCCTCCAGCATCCAAGGGAGGAGGACACATCATTCAGCTGCTTTCTTTCCTTATCTCCTTATTCTATGACTTTGGCTTTGAGGTCAACTTGCTGACTTCCTTTCACAAGACAATCTTTAAGCAATTATAATTCATTCTATTTCATCCCTTCAGAATCTCAAGTCAAGCCTGGAGAGATGTCTCAGTGGTTAAAACACTTGCAAGAAAAGTGTGAAACCCAGAATTCAGATCCTCAGAATCCACATATAAGCTGAGATGTCCATGGACCACTTACAGCCCAGTTATTTAAGAAGCAAGATGAGCCCTGGGGCAAGCTGACTACTTGGTAGATTATGTAGATCTTACTAATAGTCCAGTGTGTATGTGCTAGAATAGAAAGTGCTGTATATGTCATAGTAAACTAAAAGTATGTGTGAGAAGTGTGATTCTGTGTATATATGTGGTCTTTTCCGATGCATTGTATGAGGGCAAGTTAATGTCCAGTTGTTGATAATTTTATACAATCAAAACATTTAGAGACCTAAATTCATGGGCATATAGAAATAGTTTTCGGTTCCTAATAATTTGTTTCTTCTGTCCTTTAAGCCTTACAACTTCAGAACAATGTTTTTTTAATGACATTGGGTAAATATATATACTTTTAGCCACTTTCATGGGCTGAATGATTTTATTTGTTTTAGTGCTTTGCCCTTTTTGCTATTTGTTTTATGTATTTAGCCTGCATTTACTTTAAAGCACCTACTTCCTTCTACTCCAGAGAAGAAAGAATAAGATTGGTGGGAGAGAAGGTGGAGTAGGAGTAGTTGAACTCTCTCCCATCTCCAACTGTTCAGTTTTTATAGCCATGGAGTTGGGTAGAGGGAAAGGAAGCCAAACAAATTTATATTTTTATGCTCTGGCTTTCATCTACTGTTTCTGCTTCTCTGACATTCACTGCCAGTGATGTCTGTGTGGTATGTATCACAGTGTGGGCTCTGGCCTAGAGCTCAGGTGTGCTTTCTGCAGAAAATCCTCCAGAACCTCTGACAGGTGCATTTTGTAGAAACAGGATACCAGTTTCTTATGATTCACTTCACCCACTCTTAGTCTCCACCATAGGTGAGCCAGCTAAAGCTCATTACTATATTCTGAGGGTTTGTACTCACTCCAACATCTCCCCTTTCCCTTATGGTGTCTAACATTCCATTTGAAAATGAGAAGTACAAGAATCTTGAGGTTCCAACCACTACTGGCAGTCCTCTCCCATGACTGTGTTGTTCTCTCTGTGACTCAAATAACATCGTCAGCTTACTTGGGGATACCTAACTGACTGAGAAGATAAACATATTCCCATTCTTGTTTGCCAAATGGAAAAGACAAGTTTGTCTTCTGCAGATATATCTTGTGTTTCCAGGGCCTTCATACCCCTGTTTCATGATAGGGAATGGGAAAAAAAGGCATCTATGTGATAGAAACATCTATGTGATAGAAACATCTATGTGAACATATAAACATCCCAATGATGTCTCAGTGATTAAAACACTTGAAAGGAAAGTGGTAAACTCAGAATTCAGATCCTCAGAACCCACATATAAGTTGAGATGTCTATGGACCACCTACAGGCAATGATGTTACCCAGGTCACAGAAAGAGCAAAACAGTTAAGAGAGAAGACTGCCAGTAGCAGCTGGAACCTCAAGATTCTTGTACTTCTTATTTTCAAGTGGAATGTTAGACACCATGACAGAGAGGGGAGATGCTAGAGTACAAACCCTCAGAATATAGTAACGAAGGTGGGTTCATGGTTATCTTCTTCCTGTACCCTCCTACAGTGGAAAAACAGAGTGAAGCCTTCTTACTAAGATATCAATCTTTCCACATGCCTCCAGCCCCATGACAGATTTAAGTCCTAACAACAAAGTTCTCTAACATATCAGGAATTTCATCTTTAATATATGAATGAACAGGCATGACTACTAAATATAATATAGCACCAACATACTCATTTCATCTTTGTGTGACTCTAGCTTCCGTTCCCTGCGCTTCTTCAATGTCCCCACGAAAATCTCATCAAAGTCTTTATAGAGAACAAGAAAAAAACACCATTATGAATAAGCTTGCATCATTCTTCCATTAAAATGCTGATGTAGTTAACAATTTTCCACTCCCTAACATACACATAAATATGCTCATTTTCAACAGCTAGCCAAGGCATTGCCTGGTTTAGGATTGTGAATCCATAAGTATTCTATTAGGGGCATGACATCAGTAGGCAAAGTGTCTGCATGCAAGAAATTAGGCAGGGAAGATAAAGAGTGATAAACCATGGTCCTCAATAGAAGTTCTGGCAATAGTCACAGTACTAGGAAAATGGACAGTTGTACAGTGTAAGCCAAATTTCTATCAGGATGCAAGTTGAAAGAACACACAGTCCTACAATGCATGCTGATGAGGGAAATAAAGAATGTCTTTGAAATATTAGTGAACTCTATGCTTCAAATAAGATCACATATTTATTTGGGGTATTGGTGAGTAAGAGTAGAAAATCTAGGAAAAGTCAAAACTTCTATGTAACTATCTTCAACAGCAAAAATCAAAGTAAAAGGACATTAGAAGTCTCAGATTAGCCCTGTAGAGAGAAGCATAGAAATGGAGACAGGAGAAATGGATAAGGATATACTTGCTGCAGGAGCATAAAGTGAGCACAATGTTCTGGAAAGTGAAGATAAAACAGATAAAATTGTCTCTTGGGGCTTTCTAAAGGATACAGAACAGTAGGTTAGGAGGTTAACATGCAAATAAGAGATAACAATTAAAATGCCTGATACTTTATAAAGTATTATGCTTCAATTCTCCTTTAATTTAATAATTACCTTTGATATTGATGCTTTCAAAAGCTATGGCATAAGACTGATGTTCAAAACTCTCATGTTCTTTCTAACATATAGACTAAATAAGCTTAGGGAAATGATAAAAGATAGAACTGTTGTGTATCTTATGGATAAAGTATTTACTGGATATGCAGAACCCTGAGTTCTGAGAGTTACATGTTCAACAAGAGACATTCAACTCTCTTAAGTGGTGATGCTTTTCTTTGGATAAAGGAGAGTTCAGAGCACTCATTTGAAAGCCAGGTTTTAATAAATCCTTGTTAATGTTTGTTGCTTTTCCTTCCTTGTTCATAGCTTCTAGTTTCTACACTCAGAATAGCTCATTAACCTTGCCAATTTAATGCACTGAGATGCAGGGAAAGCCTGGCAGAAAACACAAGGTATTTTGAGTACTTCAGAAAAAATAAATAAAAATTTAAAAGATACCATTATGTATACATATCTTGGGGGAAAATGATTGGCAATATCATACTACATAGCACAAGTATCACTGAGAAAATCAGATGGGGATGTGCAAAACCTCAAAGAACTTAATGATTCTGCTTTAATTAAACAGAAACATTAAAATCAACTGAGTAACACAGCTGGAGAGGCCCAGGTATACAGACTCCAGCTGGGGCTGCCATGGGAGGGGGGGATCTGCCAGGCTCTTGCCACCAGGCAAGCCCAGCACCGCTGAGGCTCTGCCAGACTTCTCCACGCCCTCCAGCCTTGCACTGAGGCAGCAGGTGGCAGCCAGTTCACGGTCCCTTGGAGCAGCTGTAGCGGTAAGACTCCATATTGCAACCAGGACACACCTAAAGAGGCCCAGGTAGACAGAACCAGTCGGGGCTACCATCGCATGGTAGTACCCACCAGGCTCTTGCTACCAGGCAGGCCCAGCACCTAGGCTCTGCGGGACTTCTCCACGCCCTCCGGCCTTGCACCTAGGCAGCAGGTGGCAGGCAGCTAGCTGTCCCTTAGAGCAGCAGTCACACATAATCACCAGTAGAGAAACAACAGGTGAGCCCAGCCTGGCGGGAGATTCAAACACCAGCCAGTGACAACAATGCAAACTAACACCAGAAATAACCAGATGGCAAAAGGAAAACGAAGAAACATTACTAACAGAAATCAAGGCAACATGCCAGCATCTAAACCCAGTTCGCCAACAACAGGAAGCCCTGGATACCCCAAAACACCAGAAAAACAAGACTTGGATATAAAATCACTGGTCAGGATGCTGGTAGCTGAACACATAGAAAAATCTCGTAAAGAAATAGAGGAGAAAATGGATCAAAAGTTAGAAGCCTTTACAAGGCAAACACAAAAATCACTTCAAAAAATTCAGGAGAAGATGGATCAAAAAGAAGAAGACAATAAGGAAGAAAGACAAAAATCACTTAAATACAGAAGAATGTGGGTCAACAAGTAGAAGCTATGAAAGAGGAAACACAAAAATCTCTTAAAGTAATACATGAAAACACAATGAAGCAAACGAAAGATCTGAGCATATCCATCCAGGTTCTAAAAACAGAAGTAGAAACAACTAAGAAATCGCAGAGGGAGACAACATTGGAGATAGAAAACCTTGGGAAGAAATCAGGGGCCATGGATGCAAATATCAACAATAGAATACAAGAGATAGAAGACAGAATCTCAGAAGCCGAAGATACCATAGGAACCACTGATTCAACAGTCAAAGAAAATACTAAATGCAAAAAGGTTGTAACCCAAAACATCCAGGAAATCCAGGACACAATGAGAAGACCAAACCTAAGGATTATAGGTATAGACGAGAGTAAAGATTTACAAGTTAAAGGGCCAGCAAATCTTCTACAAAATTATGGAAGAAAACTTCCCCAACCTAAAAAGAGAGATGCCCATGAATATACAAGAAGCCTATAGAACCCCAAACAGACTGAACCAGAACAGAAATACATCCCGTCTCATAATAATCAAAACTCCAAATGTAATAAACAAAGAAAGAATGTTAAAAGCAGCAAGAGAAAAAGGCCAAGTAACATATGTAGGAAGACCTATCAGAATAACACCAGACTTCTCACCTGAGACCATGAAAGCTAAAAGATCCTGGGGAGATATCATGCAAACTCTAAGAGAACACAAACTTCAGCCAAAACTACTTTACCCAGCAAAACTCTCAATGGCCATAGATGGAGAAATCAATGTATTCCATGACAAAACCAAATTTGCACGATATCTTTCCACAAATCCAGCCCTACAAAGGATAATAGGGGGAAAACACCAAGACAAGGACAGAAACTACACGTGGGAAGAAGCAAGATAGAAACCTCCTCTCATCAAACCCAAAAGAAGATAACCTCTTGAATATAAATAAATAAATAAATAAATAAATAAATAAATAAATATAATTTCAAAAATGTCTGGAGGTAATAATATCTCTTAACATCAATGGACTCAATTCCCCAAGAAAAAGACATAGATTAACAGACTGGATATGGAAACAGGACCCTACATTTTGCTGCATACAGGAAACACATCTCAGTGTTAAAGACAAACACTGCCTTAGAGTAAAAGGCTGGAGGACAATTTTACAAGCAAATGGTCTCAGGAAACAAGCTGGAGTAGCCATTATAATATCAGATAAAATTGACTTCCAACCTAAAGTCATCAAAAGAGACTCAGAAGGTCACTTCTTGCTGGTCAAAGGGAAAATCTACCAAGAAGAGCTCTCAATACTGAACATCTATGCTCCAAATGCAAGGGCACCCTCATTTGTAAAAGAAACCTTACTAAAGCTTAAAGCACACATTACACCTAAAACAATAATTGTGGGTGACTTCAACACTCCACTCTCCTCAATGGACCGATCAGGAAAGCAGAAACTAAACAGGGACACAGTGAAACTAATTGAAACTCTGGACCAATTGGATTTAACAGATATATATAGAACATTTCATCCTAAAGCTAAAGAATATACCTTTTTCTCAGCACCGCATGATACCTTCTCCAAAATAGATCATATAATTGGTCACAAGACAGATGTCAACAAATACAAGAAGATCGAGCTAATCCCATGCCTCCTATAAGATCACCATGGAGTAAGAGTGGTCTTCAATAGCAACAAAAACAACAGAAAGCCCACATACACATGGAAACTGAACAATACTCTACTCAATGACACATTGGTCAAGGAAGAAATAAAAAAAGAAATCAAAGACTTTTTAGAATTCAATGAAAATGAAGATACAACCTACCCAAATCTATGGGACACAATGAAAGCAGTGCTAAGAGGAAAACTCATAGCTCTAAGTGCATCCAAAAAGAAACTGGAAAGAGCATACACTAGCAGCTGAACGGCACACCTTAAAGCCCTGGAAGAAAAACAAGTTAATTCACCCAGGAGGAGTAGAAGACAAGAAATCATCAAAATCAGGGCTGAAATCAATCAAGTAGAAACAAAGAAAACCATACAAAGAATCAACATGACCACGAGCTGGTTCTTTGAGAAAATCAACAAGATAGATAAACTCTTAGCCAGACTAACCAAAGGAAACAGAGACAGTATCCAAATTAACAAAATTAGAAATGAAAAGGGAGACATAACAACAGAAACTGAGGAAATTCAAAAGATCATCAGATCCTACTACAAAGGTCTATACTCAAAAAACTGGAGAATCTGGAGGAAATGGACAATTTCCTAGACAGATACCAAATACCAAAATTAAATCAGCATCAAGTAGATCAGCTAAATAGTCCCATAACCCCTAAAGAAAGAGAAGGGGTTATAGAAAGCCTCCCAACCAAAAAAAGTACGGGACCAGATGCTTTTAGTGTAGAATTCTACCAGACCTTCAAAGAAGACTTAACACCAATACTTTTCAAACTATTCCACAAAATAGAGACAGAAGGGACACTGCCCAACTCATTCTTCGAAGCCACAATTACACTGATACCTAAACCACAAAAAGATCCAACAAAGAAAGAGAACTACAGGCCAATTTCTCTTATGAATATAGATGCAAAAATACTAAATAAAATTCTTGCTAACCAAATCCAAGAGCACATCAAAACGATCATTCACCATGATCAAGTAGGCTTCATCCCAGGGATGCAGGGATGGTTCAATATGTGAAAATCCATCAAAGTAAACCACTACATAAACAAACTAAAAGAAAAAAACCACATGGTCATCTCATTAGATGCTGAAAAAGCATTCGACAAAATTCAGCATCCTTTCATGCTAAAAGTCTTGGAAAGAGCAGGAATTCAAGGCCCATACCTAAACATAGTAAAAGCAATCTATAGCAAACCAGTAGCCAACATAAAAATAAATGGAGATAAACTTGAAGCATTCCCACTAAAATCAGGGACTAGACAAGGCTGCCCTCTCTCTCCATATGTTTTTAATATAGTACTTGAAGTTCTAGCAAGAGCAATTAGACAACATAAGGAAGTCAAAGGGATACAAATTGGAAAGGAAGAAGTCAAACTATCATTATTTGCAGACGATATGATAGTTTACTTAAGCGACCCAAAAAACTCCACCAGAGAACTTCTATAGCTGATAAACAACTTCAGCAAAGTAGCTGGTTATAAAATTAACTCAAGCAAATCAGTAGCCTTCTTGTACTCAAAGGACAAGCAGACTGACAAAGAAGTTAGGGAAATAACACCCTTCACAACAGCCACAAACAACATAAAGTACCTCGGCGTAACTCTAATCAAACAAGTGAAAGATCTGTATGACAGGAACTTCAAGTCCTTGAAGAAAGAAATCGAAGAAGACCTCAGAAGATGGAAAAATATTTCTTGCTCCTGGATTGGCAGGATCAATATAGTAAAAATGGCCATCTTGCGAAAAGCAATATACAGATTCAATGCGATCCCCATCAAAATCCCAACTCAATCCTTCATAGATCTAGAAAGAGCAATTCTCAAATTCATCTGGAGCAACAAAAAACCCAGGATAGGTAAAACTATTCTCAACAATAAAAGGATTTCTGGGGGAATCAATATCCCTAACCTCAAGCAGTACTACAGATCAATTGTGTTAAAAACTGCATGGTATTGGTACAGCAACAGGCAAGTAGATCAATGGAATAGGATTAAAGACCCAGAAATTAACCCACAGACTTATGGTCACATGATCTTTGATAAAGGAGCCACAACCATCCAGTGGAAAAAAGATAGCCTGTTCAAGTGGTGCTGGTTCAACTGGAGGTTAACGTGCAGAAGAATGTGAATTGACCCACTCTTATCTCCTTGTACTAAGATCAAATCCAAGTGGATCAAGGACCTCCACATAAAACCAGATACCGTGAAACTATTAGAAAAGAAACTTGGGAATACCCTGGAGGACATGGGCACAGGGGGAAAAGTTCCTGAACAGAACACCAATAGCTTATGCACTAAGATCAAGAATTGACAAATGGGACCTCATAAAATTACAGAGTTTCTGCAAGGCAAAGGACACTGTCAGAAGGACAAAACGGCAACCAACAAATTGGGAAAAGATCTTCACCAACCCCACATCCGACAGAAGGCTAATATCCAATATATACAAAGAACTCAAGACGTTAGACCACAAAGAACCAAATAACCCTATCAAAAAATGGGGTAGAGAGCTAAACAAAGAATTTTCACCAGAAGAATTTCGGATGGCCGAGAAATACCTTAAGAGATGTTCAACATCATTAGTCATCAGGGAAATGCAAATCAAAACAACCCTGAGATTCCACCTCACACCAGTCAGAATGGCTAAGATTAAAAACTCAAGAGACAACAAGTGCTGGGGAGGATGTGGAGAAAGAGGAACACTCCTCAACTGTGGGTGGGATTGCAAAATGTTAAAACCACTCTGGAAATCAGTGTGGTGCTTCCTCCGAAAATTGGGCATGTCACTCCCAGAGGACCCTGGCATACCACTCCTGGGCATATACCCAGAGGATTCCCCTGCATACAATAAATACATATGCTCCACTATGTTCATAGCCGCCTTGTTTATAATAGCCAGAAATTGGAAGGAGCCCAAATATCCCTCAAAGGAGGAATGGATACAGAAAACGTGGTATATTTATACAATGGAATACTACTCAGCAATTAAAAATAATGAATTCATGCAATTTGTAGGTAAATGGTTAGACCTTGAAAATATCATCCTGAGTGAGTTAACCCAATCACAAAAGAATACACATGAAATGCAATCACTGATAAGTGGATATTAATTAGCCCAGAAGCCCTAAATACTCAAGGCACAATTAGCAAGTCAAATGATTCCCAAGAAGAAGAAAGGAGAGGACCCTGGGCCTGTAAAGATTGTATCCAGTTTTGTAGAGAAACCGTGGGGGGAGGGGGAATGATTGGGGAATAGTTGGGGGGAGAGGAATTATGGGACGTATGGTGGGGGGGGAACTGGGAAAGGGGAAAGCCTTTGGAATGTAAACATAGAATATAGAAAATAAAAATTAAAAAAAAAGAAGAGACATTTTCTGATTAAAAACAACAACAATAACAACAAAAATACATCCTCACTAGGTTTTTGTTCTTATTTTTTCAACAGATTTTATTAAAAGATTACTGATCATTCAAAAAAATCAACTGAGTAATTTAAGTAATTTACATTAGCTTCAAGACATGACTGAATGCAATGACAAGCCAATTGCAAACCTCCAATCCTACACATGCTGCCCTCTGCTTATCTCTGCCTTTTAATTTGGTCGCACAGTATTATGTCCTAATTAAAAAAGTGATTAATATAGCTGTCATAAAAAACATAAGCATGTCCCTGTCTCATTTAATAGTAACTTTCCACTCACTAATAACAAATCAATTCATGCTTTCAGCCTTTGTAAGAATGTCTTCACCCTCAGTTCTTTTTACTGCTCTGTAAGCAGTGAGCAAAAGCCAAGCAAAACCCTAATGGTGGGAGGAAATTTCCTCTATGTCTGCCATGACAACTCTTATATAGATATATGATTCAACAACAAATTATACTCCTGTTCCCCAAGCCGGGAGACACAGAAGCATACATGTTTTGCTAGCGCTCAACACTCTTAAAACATGATATGACATACCTGAGTTTTTATTTGTCCGAACTACACTAGAACACTTTATAAAATTAGAAATAAAACTTCAAAGGGTCCTCCTAACCATTTGAGTGACAAATGCCTAATTTGCCATTATGCCTTCATGCTCAACATGAATAGTCTTTGTCATAAGCAGGTAGCCATGTTATATTGCCCTGTGTCCAAAAAGGAAACAAAAATTTATTTTTGAAAGAATAGAGAGAATATGGAAGTTACCATTAAAATGAAAAGAAACATATGTAGTAATAAAATGAAACCATTTCCAAGTAAATCAATGCATGTTTCTAAATTCTTGGTTGTTTTGATTGCTACATTGGCTTTACCCATGCTGACCTAAGTCTTCTGACACAGAATCTCAAGAGTTTGGATTATAGTTACTTGTCACAATGCTTGGCTGAAATATTAACTAATTATTGTGTATTGAAAGAATCTATATTACATAACTGCATACCACTATGACATTTATACTAAGTTACTCTTAAGTTGTTCAAATAAATAAAAATATTTATGTTAACAAAAGTTAAAATGAATAAAGATATATAATACCTGTTCAGTTACTATATATCTCTGGGTTCTCCTGCAAGTTATTTAATGAATTTCTCATATCTTATTTTAGTTATCAATATGAATAAAGTTAATAATGCCTATCATAGAAGGATTTGAAAGACCTTTAATGAAAAGGGTGTTTGAAAAAGGTTAACAGGGTGCCTAGTGCCTAATATATTAAACATAATTACTATTTTATGTAGATTAAAATTTGAGCTTTAAGGCTGGGCAGTGGTGGCGCATGCCTTTAATCCCTGCACTTGGGAGGCAGAGGCAGGTGAATTTCTGAGTTCCAGGCCAGTCTGGTCTACAGAGTGGATTCCAGGATAGCCAGGGCTACACAGAAAAACCCAAAAAATATTGACCTTTAAAATGTTTGTGCAAGTTCCCTACAGAGTTCAAGAAATAAGATGGTAATTGGAATAATAGAAGGAAGAATTCTTGGTGTGTTCAATAATAATGAAACAAATGAGTAAATAATCGATCTGAAAAACATAAAACTCTGTTGGGGATACAGGTTAGTGTCCTAGGTGGTATGTCTAAGCTGGGATTGTCAAGGAGAGGTAGACTGAAACTGGAATCAGTGTTCTTGGAAACACTGGGACATAGTCACATGCTGTCAGTTTGATTCTATAAGTATACATTTCTAGATGCATGGAGATAATGTGACGTGGATGTGCATGATGACATATGTATTTGAAAGGGAATTACATTTATTATTCCCCTCCTGGACTCATGGATGAAGCAACATTCTCTCAGTTGATAGTCCCTAGACAAGCTAAATTGCATTTTTATGTTGTCAAATAGAAATTGTTTTTACTACTTCAAAAATGTAGAAAGGTCTAGAAATTTTATTTGTTTAATATAATTCCAAATTACACAGTGTTTTAAATACAGTTCCTATTTTTCTTTTCTTTATTTTTATTTTTTATTTTCTATATTCTTTGTTTACATTCCAAATGATTTCCCCTTTCCCTGTTCCTCCCTCCCCATAAGTCCCATAAGCCCTCTTCCCTCCGCCCATTCCCCAATCACTCCCCTCCTATTTCTCTGTCCTGGTAATCCCCTACAATGTTGGATCAAGCCTTTCCAGGACCTGGGCCCTCTCCTTCCTTCTTCTTGGGAATCATTTGATATGTTAATTGTGTCTTGAGTATTCAGAGCTTCTGGGCTAATTAATATCCACTTATCAGTGACTGTATTCCTTGTGTATTCTTTTGTGATTGGGTTACCACACTTAGGATGATATTTTCCAGTTCAAACCATTTGCCTAAAAGTTTCATGAATTCATTGTTTTAAATTGCTGAGTAGTATTTCATTGTGTAAATATATCACATTTTCTCTATCCATTCCTCCATTGAGGGACATCTGGGTTCTTTCCAGCTTCTGGCTATTATAAATAAGACTGCTATGAACATAGTGGATCATGTGTCCTTATTGCATGCCAGGGAATCCTCTAGGTATATGCCCAGGAGTGGTATAACAGGGTCTACTGGAAGTGTCATGCCCAGTTTTCTGAGGAATCGCCAGACTGATTTCCAGAGTGGTTGTACCAGCTTGCAATCCCACCAGCAGTGGAGGAGTGTAGATCAATGGAATAGAATTGAAGACCCAGTTCCTATTTTTCATCTTTTTATTAATTTAGCAGGATTAAAGAATCTAAGTGACACTGAACATACAGGAAATTACTTTCTTTGTGTCCCAATACAACTTAAGATTTTTCACTGAAATACTGAGGTTTTAGGTTCTCTGTGCCAATCAGCAAACAATAACTCAGAATTGCTTTCTCTGGGTTCCTTGTACTGTTTTCTTCTCAGTATTTTGCATGTGCACAGACTAAGAGACATACAAAACTGAATTCATACAGCTGTGTGACACTCTGGCCAATACTATAAAAGAATGTCATAACACATTCCAAGTTTCTTCCTGGGACTCTTTAATGTATCTGAAATTAGAGAAATCAAAACTCATTTCAGAGCAAGCTTTCTCAGAGCAAATGGAGTCAATGACCACAGCTGGCAACTAAAGGCAAGAAATACACCCAGAGGCACCATGGGATGGAATAGTAGCAAACACTGCCCACCCAAGATTGTCATTTGCAGGCAAGTCAACTCCACAGCACTATGGTCATATTTTAAATGCTGTGGAAGCACAGAAAATATCTGGCTTTTTTGTGACCTTTTATCTATTGTATTTTCCCTCCTCACACTTCTGAGTCACGGGGATCCCAGACTCCTTCTCCAGGAAAAAAAATCATAATTTTAGGGGAGATAATTTACAGGTTTTTTTACTTCATTGTAACCTAGAATGTTGAGATCTAATTTCATTTTGCTGGAATGGATTTCCTTTTAGATTATCTTGTTGATGTAGCTCTGTGGAACAGCCAAGAGCTTCTGTTGTCCTAAATATCTAAACAGCAGAGAATTCTGACAGATTTCTATATAGCTAACACCCATTTGGCAATACACATCAGAGTCAGAGTCTTCTGAAAGAAATGGCAATGTATTTTTAAAGACATTGCAGCTCATAAACCTGTTTTCCCATGAGCATACACATTGCCCACTTACCTTGTAAATAAGTTTTAAACTTGTACATTTGCCAGAAAATTTTTCTAGACGACTAACCATGCACATAAGGAGGTAAATGTGCTTTAGACCCTGTAAAAATACTGTAAAATAATGGGATTTCAGAAATTTAAAAAAATGGACTCATAGTTGCACTCACCTTATCAAAGGAAATTATGGCTTCCATAGAAGAACTTATGCCACTGGTCCAGTGTGAGCTGATATTGAATGGCTCCTGTGGTGTAGCTGGGCTTGCCCCAGGAGAAGAACTTGTGTTCCAAAGCAAACTTGGAATCAGAGAATCTAAAGTTGTAAAAGTGATTTATTTAAGACTTTCTCTATGAAGCCTATAAAGAACTGCATTTCAGGTCTCCAATTCTCCATCTGTAAGGTCCAGAGAGGAAACCATGGTTGACCTACTTCAGTACTCTGTAAAAGCTACAGAACTTGATTGAAAACTCCAGTAGAAAATCACTAACAATTATTAAAAATAAACATTTAGGGATCATTAATCCATGATTGGAAATTTCAGATATTTATTAGTTCAACCATGTTTTGTGATGCACAGATCATTGGATAAGTCTCTGTCAAGACCTCCTTACCCAGAAGACACTTGTCAAATTTGGGGAAAATAATGAATGCTGGAGGATTTCCTCAAAGGTGTTACCAATAGGCAAACATCTTCTTTACAGTTTCCATATTTATTTTCCATTAAAAGAAAAGGAAAACAAGTGGAATTGATGCTGCCAAACATGAGAGGTATAAGAGAGGTACATGAAGCTCAACGAGAGAAGATAAAGATGTAGTCAATGTTCTTTGAGGTACTAAACACAAGCCATCAATATCCTAAAGACTTGGGTTATGTTGTATGTGTAAAAGCTAGCACATGCTAAATGGTCAAGAGCCACTAAGCATCAGGATATGCTAACTACAAGTGAACAATCAATGCATTATAACATATCATCTCAGTTACTCACCAAGGATGTTTTCTCTGACCCTAGAATCTTTTCTAGAATTTTAGTAAGTCCCATGGCTAGTCAGACTAATTAGACTAATGCTAATCTCAACTGTCTTACAGGTAGTTTAGTAGATTTCTACCATGAGAAGATGTGTGTGGGTGAACCCAAATCACCACTCTCAAACCTCACACAGATGGAGGGAGAAAACAAGAAGGGACAGGATACTAAAGACAGTCATTCTAGGATTCACATTGTAGTCTTTCCACTCCCTTGACACCTAATTCTGTCCTAACCATCAATTTATGGTATGCTGACTTCTTTGCTTTCAGCTATATACATTGAACTGATTAATAAGTATGGTTTATGAAAATTCAAAGTTTATATATGAGGTTCTGTTCACTTTTCTTTGAACTCAATCTCCTGGGTTTATGTCTAAAACCCGCCAAGGCATTTACTCTTCTATGACATGATTTTGCAGAATTGAGAGAATTATGTGAGAATGATCTAAATATCTGGCTCTGCCACATCCCAGGAGACAATCCATACTCTTATGAAATGCCAAGGTAGCATCTCCATACACTGTTTCTTAAGTAGCAGGAGCTCAACCATACCATACAGAAAAAGGGGTTGCTTGTTTGTTGTGGGGTTTTGTTTGTTTGTCTTATTGGTTTGATTTGAGGAGGGTTTTGGTTTTGTTTGGTTTTGCTTATACTAACACCTGACTTTAGTTAAGCTTATTTCTAGCCACTTATCTCTATTATTTCCTTTAATTCTCATGAGGAGCCAATGATGCTTCCATTATAATGCTCCTTTACATATGGTAGCACTGAGACACATGAGAATTAGTTGTAGCTCAAGGTTACACAGCTAACAAATGGCCAGCTTGAAACCTATCTGAGCCATCTGGTCCTGGACTTCAGTTTGCCTGTATGTTGTCTGTGGATTATACCGCCTCTTAACACAAGTGACCTCCCTGAACCTGTCAGTGCAGCTAATCCTTTCATATCCTTGCTCTTCCACCTATGTTAAAGGGAAAAACATGGCAATTATTATGAAGGAGAGGGTGCAGAAAGGTGAAGGGCCTGCCTGCACCTGGGGCTGCAGTGATACTCTCTTGAGAATTGATGCAAGATTATACATTTATACAGAGTGCATACATGGAGGAAAGACAGGACAGATGCAGTGGACCTATTGGTAGGCCCCATACTCCTCCCTGTGACTCCAGAAGTACAGGAGCAGGAAAACAAAAAAAGGACCAACACTATAGTCAATGACTTTAAAAACTGCACAGGAAAGCTTCATAAGCTTTCCTATGTCTTAGTTACATCTTGCCCCCATCTTTCATTCCTGCTTCACCAGAGTCCCCTCCAGTATCCTGTCAGTAAATACATTAATTCACAACCATGTCTGTGAAGAGCCAGTCACCAGATTTCAGTGAAGAAGAAATGAATACATGAAGGCTGTAACAGCACTGAATTGCAAACCCTAAAAGTTAATTGTAAACTGTGGCCTACTAGGAGTGAGACACACTTTCCCATCTATCTCATTCCAATGAGCTTTCCATGACAAAAAATAATAATAATAAAATAAATAAAAATGCAGAGTTGTACTGGCACAGTTATCTTTCAGTCCATCCTCTGAGGCCCAACCTGAACTGAGTCACTTATGTGTCAACACTTCTTTCTCAGGGATGGGCCTGATGGTACAACAGCTGGTGACTCCCCATAGGGAAGGAGTGAGAAAGAATGCACAGAGCCTGGGTGTGGCTTGATGCTGATGTGTAACTTTGCTCTGAGAGTGGTCAGGAACTATGATTCTTATCTGTCCTACCTGCTCTCTCCCACAATGCCCTTGATTCTCATTTGACTGGATCATCATAACCAGCAGGCAATGGTTATTGGTCCTATATGACCCATGTTTTCAGACAAACTACATCCAACAGTTCCCTGAGCCAGTACTGCTCTATGGGGCAATTTTCCCAATGTGCCTTTTACCAGCTTTGTACATCTTATTGCAAGAAGAGTCAAAACTTGGTATAAGATTTGTGCCTGTCTTGTAGAAGCATGAGTTCAGTATTAGTGGGGCTGCCCACACTAATAAGGCAAAATTATTAAAATAGGGGAAACTGTCCATGTATGTTATTCTAACTTATTGTCAGCTCATTGATCACAGGTATTTTGGTACATTACATGTCAAGTAAACTATAAAAGGGGTTTAGAAGGTTTTCTAATGCTAATACTGTATAAGTCAAATAGCTTGTCAATTTCGTTTTAATTTTGAGTTAATTTTTTTTAAAGTGCGTGTGTTGGGGAGTAGCCATTCATAAATAGAGGTCATCAGACAACTTTCAAGACTTTAATCTCTCCTTCTACCATGTTGGGTTTTGACATAGAAACAAGATTGTCAGATTTGGTGCGACACGCTTTGCCAACTGACCCATCATGCTGACCCAACAAATCAGTTTCTTTAACAAGTCCTTTGGGTAAAACCAACTAGTCAAGGCTTAGGTTAATAAGCATTAAAGTATAGGCAAAGAAACAGGGGTTTTGAAGGTATGGCAAGAAGTCTTTAAGTATATACATTATTAAAAATCATAGATGATCAGAAGGTAGGAACACTGGTTGCTCTTGCAAAGGACCAAAGTTTAACTTTTAGCTTTCACACAGCAGATCTCAACTGTTTATACCTCCAGTTCCAGGGGATCTACTACCTTCTTTCAGCCTCTGGGGCCATTACACACATAGTATACAGACATATATTCAGGCAAACACCCATATGCATAAATTTGTATTAAATTTTAAAAACATAGATACCTTTCATAAATCTTAATTTTTCAGGTTTTCGGTTGTCAAAATAAAAATCTGCCATGAACTCCATTCTAGTCCATATAACTAATGCAGAAATCATAATAAGATATTCTTAGTTAGTTAATTAATTTTTTTCCTAAAGTATACTTCCTACTTTCTGTTCAATGGAAAATTCAGGAACAAAGGGGATTCTAAAACTGCCTTCACATTCTAAGAGCCTGGGAACCACAAATGGAACTGGACTATCTTTTTCTGACATCTTATTCCATCAAGTCATGACAGTGAACTTTTGACATAAGTTGTCAAGATTTCTTCAAAGGCATGAGCAATTTGTATATGACTCAGACTGGCATTTCTTGCTTCTTCCATAACTTTTAGCTTTATCAGCTCAGATCAGTGTTGTAAACCATTCTCTGGGGAGCCATAATGGAGGTCCAGGGCAAAGGTTACTTCCTGTGTGGTGCTCCATGACTCCATGTAAAGTGGCTGTCTCTGTCCCCCACTCCACACCAAGCCTCATAATCCTTCTATTACAGCACTTAACATATGGCACTTCTCCATCTGTTCCCTTATCTCAGAAAGAAGGGGAGAGGCTGGCTCCTGACCCTGGGGAGTGGCTTGCTGAGGATACAGAAAGACATCATGTAAAACTTAAAGGGATTGTGAGTAACGATGCATATCCCACACACCCACTCAATAAATAATAGGGAATTTTAAGAATAAATAATCTTCTAAACTCTGCACATGGCACCTGCATTGTGCCCCAACATTGAGACTTAGAATACCAGAGAATTCAGAGGGAAACAACACAGAACATGAAAACAGTGATCTGGGAAAAGGTGGGAAATTAGGGTGCCTGCTGGCCAAGAAAAGTGAAAGGAAGGAAATGTAATTTTTAAAAATGAAATTAATATATTGAAAACAGCAGAGACAAGGTAGGTGGGCTGGTAATAATAATAGCTTTCTCGTATTATGTTCCAATAACATGGATATGTTGCTGCTAATGCAGATAAATAGTTTAAGAAATTAATTCTCTCACACACTCACACTTACAAAATTTTGTTAGCTTTGCTACAATCTACAAACCCAAAGAAGTCTAATAATAACAAAAAGGTCACAAGGGAGGATGCTTGAATGTTACTCAGAAGAGGAAATAAAATAGACAACAGAGGTGGATGGAAGGGAGAACTGGATGGGAGACAGGATGGGGAAGGCAATAGGATGGGGGGATCAAGTATAGGGGGATCAAGTATAGGTAGAACAAGGGACAGAGAATGGAAATCAGCAGCAGGCAGACTTCAGATCATCTCTAGGACATGCCAGAGACCTGGGATGTGCGGGAGGCCCCAAGAAGTCTGTGATGGTTACTGTCGCTAAGACTCTTAGAAGTTCAGGATATGGAGCCTGAGGTGACCACCAGCAAAGAAGGCCATGCTGTCTCTTTATCCCTACATAGACCTGTAAGACACATTACACAACCAGACAGCAAAGGCTATAGCACCCATAGTGCCTCTGGAGCAGAGAGCAACTCTGCTGTGACCAACTCCCTGTTCTTGACTGTGTTTCAGTAACAGAGGTGGATAAGGACACCAACCCACCCACACACCTTTGTACTGCCTACAAGATGTGTAGGGACAAAGGTGAAGCAAAAATGAAGAGAATGGCCAACAAATGACTGCCCTTAGATGGAGCTCATAGTATCTTGTGGAAAAGTTGGGGGAAGGATTGAGGGACCAAAAGGGGATAGAGCCTCTATAGGAAGACCAACAGAGTCAACTAACCCGGGTCATGGGGGCTCCCAGAGTCTAAACCACCAACCAAAGAGCATGCATGGGCTAGACCTACAGCATTACACATTTATAGCAGATGTGCAGCTTGGTCTTCATGTGGGTCCCCCAACAACTGGAATGAGAACTGACTCTGACTCTGTTACCTGCCTATGAACCCTGTTCCCCTAACTGGGTTGCACTGTCTAGTCTGACCAGGAGAGGATGTGCCTAGTTCTGCAGTGACTTGATGTGCCAGGGTCAGGTAATACCAGAGGGTGGCTTCCCCTTCTCAGAAGAGAAGGGGAGTTAGGGAAAGGCTATGTGAGGGAAATGGGGGCTGTGATTGAGGTCTAAAGTGAATAAACGAATTAATTTTAAAAAGTTCTTGTTTTTGATACCATGTATATTTGTGCTCAGTCCCCTGATATTTATCTCATATTAACATTTCAGCCACAACATTTAAGAGATACTCTAAGGATGATCTGTTGCTAAGATCCTCCCTTTCTATACCTCCATCTCACTGAACCCATTGTTCACTGGCAACGCCTGGACAGAGAAGTAGTATATTCCTATTAACTATACATTTGGTCCCCTAAGTCTAGATGTTTGAAACATAACCAGGTATATGATGATTGGAGAAAAGACACTATGAAAACTGGGAGTAGTGGTTGCTGTAGACTTGTCTTAGCTGCAATCCTCTACCTCTCTTCAGTGATTGTTAATATAGCTGTAGCACCCGTCCTCTGGAGGTGGAGTAATATGGACAACAAAGAAGGCCATGTTGTTTCTTTATCCCTATGTAGACCTGCAAGACTCATTGTACAATCAGACAGTGAAGACTTTAGCACCCATAGTGCCTCTGGGGCAAAAACTACCTCTGCTGTGGGTAACTTCCTCTTCCTGACTGTGTTTCAGTAACAGAGTTGTTTGATATATGGTAATTACTTATCTTACCTCATAAAACTCTTCTCCTTGCTATTCCTCTCATTTAGAATGTAACTTGCATTTGCTACTGCTGTGAGAGGTTGTTTTCAGACTATAACTATAACCAGTTAGTTTTCTTAGGAACTTAGTAAAACTTTTTTTACATTATCCCAGTATGTTGTGCGTCTATAACTTTCTGATGTAACCCATCTTCAGCGTCTCCATCTTTAACTTCCCATGTCTACACATATACACATACACACATGCACAGCATACATTTCACTCAAATCAGATAGAAAAGTACATATTTTATTGCATGATTCATGAGGCATGGGGGATCGCTTTGTTGTTACAGGGCTGTAGAGATTACAGCAGTGCTTATGCAATTTCATGATGTTCTTGGCATTGTAAAATAGGTGTAATCTCATTTTCTACGTCTGGAGGCTTTTGCAGGATAATGACTATCACATAGTTAAGAGAATTGATATGACAGGTGCAATTGAGTGATGGGGTTTTGGAAGGGGATTTTGTGCATATGATGTGTTTCCCTGTCTGTGATGCATGTTGAGCCTCCATGATTCCATTTGAGCTCTGACACATTGGGGAGGACCTCCCATTGCTCCTCTTAAGACTTGTTTAGCCCTTTCTAGCAATCTCCTTCTTAGACACATCTGTTCTCTTAACATCAATGTCTCATCAGTAAACATCTTTGTTTCCTATTTTCTGCAGGCCCCTCATGTTATAAACATTCTGGAGAACACATCTTCGTTCTTTTCATTTGAAGAAGCTCTAGAAATTTTTATTTGGAGAATAATGTCAAATTTTAAAAATATCAAAAGGTCAAAGGCATTTCTCCAGTTCTCTTGAGGAGCATGTGTTAATCAACTTCCTTGTAGCTCAGTCCCTGAACTCACAAAGGGATGTCATTTTCCTAGGTAAAAATCCTGCTGGAATTTAATATTTTAAATAGGAAATCCCTGGATGTACATTGTTTGATTGTCTGTCTTTACTCATTGACCCTCTTTTTTTCCATGAATGCATCTTTTCTTCTGTACAATCCTTGGATTACCTAGTGCATTAGTTCCTTGTCAGCCTGTGATGCTATCTAGAGTCAGTGTATGAGGTGAGATGTTAGTTTTTAATGTAAATTTACCTTTATACTATTAACTTGACAAAAACCACTTACATGCAAATATTTTCTATGGAACACTAAATTCTAATATAGTTCCCAATACCACTTTATGCTGTTTTAAACTCTAAGAGCAAAGGGAATTAACACAGAGACCCTGGAGGCAGAGAAGATGCCAAGTCTATAATGGGGGATAATCTTGTCTGCATTTTTATATTGGTTTGTTAGGAAAATCCCTTTTAGATAATTCTTTTGGCAGAACAGTGACACAATAATTTGTACCAAACACTCTCTCAGGTAAGAGGAGAAAAATGCTTAGGAGATAAATAACCAGATTAAGTAAGGACATGGAAGCTTCTTAAAACAAATATCTAAATGACACCCAAAATGTCTGGGAAATTTAAGGAGCACAGACTTTCAAAGGACTGGTACTTTGGAAGACAACGTGGAACTATAGACAGCAGGAGACTGACCAAGGCGAGTGAAAACAAGCTATGGGGCCATCCACACACTTTCTGTCACAGTTTGAGGATTAGCATAAAAGGGGGATTTGTGTTTCAGGTGGGAACCCTAAGCAGGCAAAACTGAATCTATGTTATTTAGTCTTCACAGGGGAACTGGATGGTGGTGTTGACCAAATGAGATGACAGTGTTGTTCCCAAACAGCAGCAGTACTCAATCTGTGTATCCTGTATATCACATAATTATATTATGATTCACAACAGTAGCAAAATTACAGTTATGAATTACTAACAAAATAATCTTATGTCAGGGGGCCACCACAACATGAAGAACTATATTCTAGGGTCAGAGCATTAGGAAGGTTGAAAACCATAGGCTTATATTTTTGTATATTTGACCTTCAGAAACAAAATGGGCAGTACAGTCACATAAACTGTTACATTACTTTGGTCAAGGTGACTTGCGCATGAAATGATGGTCCTATAAAATTTTAACAACACTGAAACAGATGCCATAGCTTAAGAGGTAAGAAAATAGGGAACTAAAGAAGAGGAATAGAATAAAATTCAGAGTGAGGGGAATAACAAAACCTCTGGCAGATGTCAGTAAGCCTCCTATAAGGTGTGAATGTGTGGGTCTGATCACTAACACAGAGGAGGAGGAAGAGGGACCTGGAGAGGAAATAAGGGCAGGGGAGCAAGAGAAGGAAGAACATGATGAGGGTGCAGGGTAGATGGGAGGACAGAGAAAAGAATGAAAGATAAAAAGAGAGAGAGGGACAGGATAAAGAAAGGGAAAGGCAGCAGGCACAGAAGGAGGAGCAAGGAGAAGAGAGGGGCACAAAAGAAGATGAGATACAGACATTTCTAAAGAGTAACAACACCAAAGAAAGCAACCAGGCAGGCCACCCAAAGGTGCAGAGAAGTCATTGTTCTCAGAGGAGGGAACAGCACCACACATGGCACTGCTGCTGAACATGTTCCTTGGAGCAAGGTGTGAAGAGAAGATAGAAATGGACTGGGAAGACGGCTGGAGCGGGGAGAGAAGGATGCAGAGAGGGGACAGAACTGGAGAGGGGAGATAAATGGGGAGGAAAGATAGAGCTGGAGAAAGGAGACAGGGGAAGGTTAAAGGGAAGAGGAAGAGATGGAGAGTCTATAGAAGGAAAGTATAAGTCCTGACCAGTGTGTCCTAGGCTTTCTCTGTATCTGTGGTTTTCTCTCAGAAATGAACAACTATAAAAATAGTGTCAAACACTTCTAAAACTTAAGTTTCTATAGTAAAAATGTTTTAATGAACCAGGACTAATATCCTTGGAGAAATAGTCTTTTAGAAAATCAGTATGATCTAAGGAAACACAAAGTGTTCACAAAGTCACAGAAGCTCACAATAATGTCACCTCCCTCCCTAACTCACAGAGTGGTAAAGATACCCGGACAGCTGTACTATTTGTTATTTTTACTTCTAGTTTTGAGTAAAAATTTTCTATGTTTCAATAGGCTTAAATACGCAAACACTTATCCACTCTGTTCTGTTTGCCAGGACCATTCCATGCAGTGATATGACAGCAGGTCTATAGCCTAGGACATGTGCTATCTGTGCAGCCTAACTGTCCAGGAGTCTGTGCTAACTTAAGTTTGTATAAACCTACTCTATGCCAATTGTACAACAATGAAATTACCTGAGATAAAGCCATCAGAACACATCCCACTGTCAGAAATATGTGACTTAAATTGTCTGAATGTAGCATTTCCCCTCATAAGGTAGGCATGCTGAATCAACGGAATCACGTGCTCCATTCTCAGACACCTTCAATCTAGTAATGATTTTGGTTGACCCGAATGGGAAGGGAGTGACATTGCCATGTAGTGGATAGAGACCAAGGAACTCTACAAAGCCACAGCATCTACAAAGATGTGGCTAAACAATCTGTGACACATGGCATAGTATCCTACAACCAAAACTTGACTGAACCGAAGTGCCAACCAAGGCAAGGGACACAAACCTTTCCTGAGGTCTACAGAGTACACAATTACATTGCTGAAAGTTTTCAGTAAGTAAAGGCTGAAAGCTCAGGTCTGTGGTAAAGGACACATGCTGCAGTCATGAATTCTATTTCTGTAAATGTCAAAACTGGCAATTCTATGGCCAGTACTCACCCCATTCAAAAAGCATTTTGTGCAAGGCAGGAAACTCTGTGAGTCTGCTTTCTCATTCATCAGCCAGGCTCAAAGCAAAACTAATTTTTTTGCAGTAAGTTTTATTTCCTTATTGATTTTTAAATAACTTCTATGTTAATTATAATCAAACACTTAATAATGTATATAATTGTTGATCTTTTCTAAAATATAATTACAAATCAATTATTCATTCTCAGACAGCACCTAATAAAGAATCAGAAGAAACAAGCACTCAATTTTCCAAAGCTGAGGCACTGTGGTTTTTATAGAACAAAAAGGAACAGGTCTATGAACCCATTAGAAACCTTGAAATAAAAGCCTAGGGCATGGAAAAGAACTCTAGATTGCAAATTATTCCATTTGCACATTTGAGATCATTTCTTATCTGTGTAATCAGTAAGTAGCTTAAGTCTTTGTGTGGTGGGAAAATATGTATATTCTCTTTTAAGCTTTAAAAAAAAATCTCCAAATTGGGCACTTGCTAATTATGGTATTCATGCCTCTAGCTATTGAGTGGACAGAAACAATGTGGGCATTGAAATGTGTAAAGGATACCCTGTCCAATTTCAGCAAGCTTAATATGTTAGAAAAAATGCATTGTGCCATGTTGAATGAGTTGTAGTAGAATGCCCTGGTACTCTTCCACAAGTGGCTTGGTCTCGACCTCCTCCCTGCTCAACAGAGCCTGCTAGTCTTGAGATCTGTTGGGAAGTGAGAAAATCTTGGTGGGTGTGAGTACAAGTGTGTAAGCCAGCCTGCTTTCTCCTTCTCCAGTTGCTCATTCGAAAACACTTCTCCAGAGCAGTTTCTTCCATGTTCTCTGTGCAAATATTACTGAAGGGCATGTTAAGGATTGCCCTTTCACACAATTCCTTTTCTAGAATATTTTCCCACAAATGGTTATGTACTCGATACAGGGACTCAAAGGAAACAATGTCACATTAGTCTCCAGTACTGAATGCTCAGGACATCCCAAGGAACAAGGACATCAAGGGGTGCCCAAGCTGGCTTTATGCTATGAAGTGAATTATACCTTAACAGAAGTGAATTATACCTTAGCGGAAGTGAATCAAGGCTTGAAGTTTTATGAACCCCACCTGTTAGGTACTAAGACCAGGTAACAATTCTTGCTGGTCTTTCCCCTTCTCCTTATATTATTATTTTTTCAGACTTATTCTCTTTGTCAAGGTTTTGAACTATCATTTATAAAAAGCCAATATTTCCAAGAAATTTGTCCTAGAAATCCCTCAACAGTGTGTTTCTCCCCCATCATAGCCAGAAATCAGAAGGAATAAGTTGGTCTGGGGTCTAGTGTAGGTCATGTGCCTTCTTTTCTCAGTTATTATTACATAGTGATCTGAATCTGACCACTGGTCACTCAGGACTACAGACTACTAAGTAAAGGTTTCACAGCAGGACATTACTTCCAGGGACATAGGAGTGAGTTCTCTGAAGTTCCAAGCCAGCCAGTCAGCCCAAATGAGTACCTATTCCTGTCCTGGGGCTTCCAGAAGTCTACAGAAGCTTTTCATAACCACCTCTGTTGACTGACACCTGACAAATTATGAGCAAAATAACTGCCTATCAGCAACTAAAACATAATTGAGTTCAGGAGAGATTGCTGCTACCCGTACTATTATGGACAGTACTCTTCCTATTCTCACCTCTAACTGCTGAACCCATGCCCTGGCCTTCTGTAATCTAGTAAATTTCTGCTATTTGGCTTAGAAATAGCATAGATTTATTCTTTGTATTTCTGGAGACCAGAAGTTAGAGGCTAGGGATCCACCACATCCAAGACCTGGTGAAGTTTTTGCTTTGGGGTTTCATGTAGCTCCTTCCATGTGCTATTCTTGGATGCAGGAAAGATAAAAACACCAATCTGATCCCATGGGGAGGACTCTGGCTTCATGACCTAACCTTTGAAGTGTTATTCTACTGGGCATTGCTTGCCATGAACGAATCTGGCAACAGTAGTCTGCATGTATAGCTCTAAAATTTGGATGATAAATGAATGAAATTTATTGTGCCTTCCACTCAGTTATACCAGCTATGATCATATCATCTCTGGCTTTCTGTGGATAGGGAGTGTTCTTAGATATTGTTTACATTATGGCTATTTCCATTTTTGTGAACCCAGCACTTGCTACTTAGATAAAGGTCAGCCTGCATCATCTGGGAAACCTAAGTTATATATGTTCACTAAAGCAGGCTTCACAAAGTATTCAGTAATGGGACACTTCCCTGAGCCAACCCCATCTGGATAGAAGGAGATACATTTAGACTACTTCCAGCATAAACCGGTTTCATTTAGTTTCCTGGAAGTTCCAGTCATGGTAGGCAGCATTGTATCAATTTGTCTCAGCTCACTACTTCACTAATTAAAGAATGGGCCCATTTTACAGATTATTTTAAATTATGATATATATTTAATTTGTATTCATTTATTTTAGCATTCTTCAAAAGTTGTTATGTGGATTTAAATTCCCTAGAAGATCATAATTTATTCTTGAACCTTCCTCGGAGTGATATTTTAAATTCCCTTAGTAAATTTTTAACAAGAATTCTATGACTTTAATATAGTGTATGGCAAAGTCCAAAATGTTAGTTGTGTGACAATGTCCAAAATATTAGTTCTTTTTAAAAGTCCATAATTGATTAAGTATATTGCAGCATTAATTTAAGTACAATTTAGTTATAGTCTCCACTCCACAGTTAAAGGCATATTTCAACATTTCTGATCTAACAATAGTGCATATGCTTCAGTTTGCTGTGAAATAATTACATTAGAAATGATGCAGGATCTTTTTCAACAAACAGATTCAAAATTGCACATTGTATCATTTGGGGTTTGGGTACTGAGTGCATGCACATGTGTGCATTTTAAATAGTACATTGAGATTTAACTATAATTAAAACATCAAACATGTTTTCATAAACTGATGTGTGTAATTTTTTTCTGAAGAAAACAATGGATATATTTTTATAGAGTTTCTTCATTCTGTTTCTAAATTAGGACATGGGAGATTTTAGTCTGCATTTGCAAGCTCTTTTCTAAAAATAATACATTGAGGACATGGAAAGTCTTTATTCTGAACAAATGAAAAGACAGTTTGGATATAATTATCACTACATTTTTCTTTTCAGCATTTGGTTTTGAAGAGCTGGAGATGACCTCAAATGCTAAGATGCTGGATGAGATGAATGTAAATTCTCAACCTGCTGACCAATTTATCTTGAAACAAATTTGAAGGATTAGTATCACTTTTTGTTTATTTTAATATTTACTGAATTTCACCATCAATGGTTTTAAGCAATAATATAGTCAAAGAAAATGTTATTAGCTATTAGAAGTTAGAGACATAGCAACATCCTACTGTATGATTAACATATGATGCGCCTCAATTCTCCACTCATAACACATAGAATAAGGGCTCCAAATAGCCCTCACTGAAAACAAACTCCAAGTTGTCATTATATCAACATGTTTTACAAAGCTACACCAAGGCTAATGTCTTTGGGATTAGAAATCTCTGGGAGTGAATTGAGAAAGATTTTCTAGATTATACTTCCTCTCTTTGAGACAGTGGAAAGTTGCTTAATGTATACTTGATGTAAATGGGGTATAGCTAATTGGCAAGTCTTTATAAATCTGTTACAAAGGAAGAGAAGTTTAATAAACATGGAAGTGATTTTGATTATTGAAATCATTTCTTGTAGATCCATTTTATCTCCTAAATTTGGAAGTCATCTCTCAGTAATATAGAAATATCCCTCCCTGCCTTTACTGAGGAAGGGAATGGATTTCACACCAGCAAGCACTAGAAACCAGTTCACCTCTGTCTTCCCTGGCCTGCTATTGACCAGATTATTTACAATTGAAACCATCTTTGCTGTGTGCTTTATACCTCTGAAATTAATTCGAATATCCTCCTTCTTTACTCCAGACCCTCAGAAAGAGAGTCCTTTTAAGACCAGTAACAGTCCTCTAACTCAGCCTCCAGTGTTTTTGTGTTTGGGTAGGGGGTGCTCTCTCCTACAATTCTTCTTTCTCTTAGTCTAACTCATCAGGTCATAAGATTGTTCTTTGTCATTAATCTCCCAAGTTCAAATTCTGAGATTCCTATGCAAGTTGAAGCCATTATAAAATCCCTGGAACAGTATATTTTCAATTCTTATAACCGACTTTAAAGTTCACATCCTAAAATAGTTCTTGCTCCATGCAATATGTGATGATTCAGATATAGGCATTTATCTGAGTGTGCTCTTACCAGATTAATCTTCTACTGAAAATGTTACTTTCTTTTTATCTTTTCTCTGCCCATGGCACAAGCCTCTAGATCTCAAAGCTCTGCTTCCATTACTTCATCATCTCAGGTTCAGGTCATGTCTCAGTAATAAAAAGTTTGAGTCTTAAAAATTATAGGAAGGTGGTGTTTCAGTAACATCATAGATCCCGAATAAACACAGAAGTGGTGCACTATATTCATTTGCTTGTTTGTAGGACTTGGTAATCATATTGATAGTCTAAGATGGAAAATTAGTGATGCCAGTCCCAATGTGTGACAACATGAGGACTGTGAGATTGAGACTATGCTGATCTACAGGGTACTTTCAGACCAGCCTGGTCTGTGACACAAGACTTGAAGACCCCACTGCTATAAAAAAGAGAATAATATAAAAAAAATCATGAAGACTCTGGACCTCTGGTGACAATCAATGTATTTATGCCTAGTCTCCTACTTCCCTATACTTCAGAGGCAGGCGGATTTCTGAGTTCGAGGCCAGCCTGGTCTACAGAGTGAGTTCCAGGACAGCTAGGATTACACAGAGAAACCCTGTCTCGAAAAACTGAAAAAAAAAAAAAGACAGCTGCATTTGAAATTACCCCCCCCCGCCCCGACACATTACATTTTGTATATGTTTTTTATATTTAAAAATGCTTTGTTTGAAATTATCTTACATGTGTTTTGTTATCTCAAACAAATATCTTGGCAAGATTAATGAAGTCCCCAGAGAAAAGCAAGGCATGCCTAGGCACCACAGAAGAAATTTTGAAAGTGTTCATAGCTATGGTTTAATTATAGTCTTGTCATATGAACCTAAATAAATAATGCTTTTGAATTTTGAGTTGTACTATCATAGATTGCAAATTCAGCCCTCACCAGCAACATTTAATTTTCCCTTTTCCCTCCCAGTTAGTTTCTTATAATCTCAAAGATTCTGCCAATAAGAAGCCTTATAGTAGTAGCTCCTTCTTGTTCAGTCTGGCCAAACTCAACCAACTTGAAATACTGTCTAGATTCAATATTGTTCAGCATCACTGGGAAAAACAGACAGAGAATGGACCCCAGGGCTGGCCTCCGGCATTGTTCTGTGGCTATTTCACTTGTAACATCTGTGAACCAGCCCTCACAGCCCTATGACTGCATGTCACTACTCAAGGGTCCTACACTAGATCAAGGATCCCACAAGGCCATGACACTTCACACTTGGATGCTATGCTCATGCCACCAAATGAAAGCATTACATGGATAATTGTAATATAATTGAAACTTTCAGGTTTTTCCACTTTATGAACCTGAATTTATTTTTTAGGTTTTCCAACTGCCTCTTAGGAATTGTCAGCATATATTATGGAGACAGTGGAAGCCAGAGTGAAGAGTTCTCGGATTAAGTTACTGGAGAGGTCTCTAGAGTGGGGTATAAAGTATGTTTTCTGAAAGTTGGTGTTTATTTGAACTGGTGCTCACATCCTTAGGGATATACCATGCAGACAAATGTGTATAAAGGAAATTCATCAGAAAGTTATTGTAAGAGCAAATGAATAGCCAGAGTCAAAGAATGTCAACTCACACTCCTCAAGGAAGCCTCTTAGCTGCTACATACAGAGTAGGCACTTTTTACCCTCCTTGATGGTATGACTTTCATGTTTAATATGCCTATGAGTTACTTTCTCAGCACTGTAAATAAATATCTGACAAAGTGCAGTGTTAAAGAGGTGAGATACATTTCGGCTCACTGTTTAAGAGAATACCATCTCTCATGGTGGTGGGTCTCCACACCCGGAAGTGTGGGTCTGCTGTGTAACAACTCAGTAGACCAGGAAGAAATCAACAAGAAAAAGAGCTTGTCTATAACCATTAAGTATACCAAGTCAGTGTCCAACCACCCCATTCCTCTAACTAGGTGCTGTTCCCTAAAAGTCCCTCAATCCCCCAAATGAGTACCCCCAGCTGAAAGCCAAGTGTTCAAATACAGCAGGCTGTGGGGAAATTTTATAACCAGACCACCACAACATTCTCTAAATACACACTTGTTTGCAATGTATTGATGGCAGCCACACAGATGAACTCCTAGCCAGCTGCTCAGGTAATTTTTGTTTATTTTGGTAATCAGTTTCCCTCTCAATAGCCATTTGGCAAAGTAGGCTGTGAATAAAATTAGGTGTGCAGATTAATCTTTATGATGCCGTGCCCCCCCCCCAGAAATCAAATTTAACATGTAAATACCACCTTCACAGCTTTCTCCCATCCTATATTCAGTTGAGTTTCCCTACCAAACATACTGAATTGTGTATTGATTCAAGGTAAGGTCTGCGTGTAGCCTTGCTGGCAGAACAACATGCGAACTCTGCTCCCAGATCAGTCAAATCCATCCCAGAAAGCTCCTGTGGAAGTTTACATTCCTTTTAATCCTTTTGTTGATGTCTTTTCCATATCAACAGTATCTCTGTCTGTGCTGGTACATTTGAGAGAAATAAGCTTTAAACTCCAACAAAAGCACATTGGAAACACTGCAGACTCCTCGCAGTGGCCTCTTATTACATCACATTTTCTAGGTGAAAGCTTCCTTGTTCCTATGCACATCTGGCTGAGTTAGCATCAGAGGCTCTGCACACAAATGCCTCTGCTTAACGTGGAAATACTTATATGGGCATAAGCTGCATTTGTGTGGAATTATAGGAAGGTAAAGCTGTGGGGAGGATGTTACTCTGTTTTTCATTTCCACTCGAAAACCACATTTTCACTTACTTACCAGAACAGAGCTAGTGAACATGCAGTTTACTCTTGGCAGAGAAACAACTCCTGCAAACCCACAGCCCATGGGATTCCTACAGATCACATCAAACAGAACAAGTAGAGCAAGAATCCAGGGTGAAATTGAATGTATCTTGGGAAGGAAAATCCCTAACCAAGATCAGAGGTTTCATGAAAATTTTACATAATGCAAACATTGCTAGTCTCAGGAAGTTTAATGGAATGTGAACAAACTTTGAATAAAAAAAAAAAATTCCAGGCTCAGCTTAGCCAGTAATAGTTCAGGTTGGAACTCCAAAGCAGGCGGTTTGCTGTTTATTTCATTCTGTTTTAAATCAAAGATCAGAAGCAAAAGAACTGTGTAAGGTATAGACAAGTCCCATTAGCCGGTAGCAGACAGAAAGGCTGAGTCAACTATAGTCCCACAGTGAGGAACTCACCCCCAGGAGGGCTAAGCGTAGGTACTATGAAAAGTAGGCCAGGGAAGACAGCCTGGTGCTCAAGGTCATGCCCCCTGAATTGTCCGGCTATATAGTAACTACTTTCTATTGGCTATGGGTTATTTCAGAAACACACATGATTAGATGGAATGGACCAGTTTCAACCCTCTGAACCCCATATCTTCAGAACCTACTGCCCCATGTCTAAAATTCCTGCAGCACATTCAAGCCTGAAATCAACCCCCACACACACACACAAGAAAAAAAAATCAGATCAAACTGCCTCAAAAAAAGATATTATGTGAAGTCCATGTCAACTTCCGTTTATCAGATGAAAAGTTTTTATAATGGTGCATAGAATTGGGTACTCTGACATTAAGCAATGGTAAGAGGAAGGGTGATGGGTCACTGAGGCAGGAAGCCAGAGTTCGGACTAATTTACTTACTTCTCAAAATGTATCTGTGCCAATATATGAGCAAGGGCTTAAGACTTTTATTAACATCCATACAGTGAACACCTAGTAAGGACTTCTTGCCATAGCACTGGACATCCATCAGAAAGACAAGTAGAGTGCTATCCTTGATCTCATAAGAGAATCCCACCACCAAGCAGCCTCTTGCCTGGGAGTGATAGGGCATCTAAATGCACATGTAAAATATGCCTCCTCCCAAGAGTGGATGGTAATTCCAGATGATAGGAAAACATAACTTACCAAATACACACATATCAGTTGATGGTCTGTATCCAATACCTTTGTCATACTTCAAGATCTTTAGTTTCCCTTCAGTGAGCCACTATATACTCCTAGACATAGCCTGGGCTCTCTGGTAACAGGTATGTTTCTAGAAAGCACACTACTCACAGAGTTGGTACTTGGCCACACAAAGAGACAATCAAGTTCTCTTGGTAGCAATAACACTTCTATCTCCTCTTCTAGTCCTCAGTGAGTACCACAAGCATTCCTGATGGAACCACCTCTTTCTATCAGCATCATTCCTCCTATTTATTGCCAGTCTGTCCAGGAAGCAATCAGATGTAGTTGAAAATAATGAACATCTCAGGGAACAATTTTCACAGAGACCAGACAACTGAATCATTCCAAATCTCATCAGGCTGTCTCTATAGAAGTTTTATAAACTAAGGTTTATAGCTCTGAATGATGTGTCAGACTCAGAAGCAGCAGTTTAGCTCCCAGGTATAGCCAGTCCTTAACCACAAAAAGGGGATGTGGATAGTGTGAGGAGGATGGTTCTGTGCAACCTGAAACTTGTTAAAGTTGAAAGAGAAAATCCTATCCTCCTTCCATAATGGCCCTGACTACCCATGAGAAGCAATATCTCAGTCCATGCATTGTTGAAATGAGCATTCTAAAACAAAACAAAACAAAACAAAACAAAACAAAACAAAAAAACACAAAAACACAAAAACAAATGAACAAACAAAAAACATGAACCACCAAAGGGTGAGGGAAAACAACAATAAACAAATTGTTGTACCAGATTTTAAATGATGTTTTTTGCATACAGATAATTCCAAACACTGATATACATTTAATAACTTAACCAAATGAAAATCAGCATCACAAGTTATCAGCAAGTAGCCAAACAGCACTATCTTCTTTTTTAAACTCTGACTTGATTTTTCATCAAAAATGGAGAAATACTGGGAGGGAAAACTGGAATCCTGGGGCATCTCTAAGGTGAGCTAGAAACTCCCAGGAATCTGTGAGAGTGACCCTAGCTAAAACTCACTGAACTGGCTATCTCCTGTAACCAATAAAGACTTCCAGTGGAGGGATTGGGAGACCAATCCACCCACTAAACCTTCAACCTACAATTTGTCCTACCTACAAAATGTGCAAGGATAAGAGTGGAGCACAAATAATGCCACCAGTTGGAGTGGCCAACCAATGATTAGTCCTGCTTGAAGGCAATGCCATGAGGGGAGTCCACCAATGACATCACCCAGAGGGTCAGGATCCAGAGGCTAGATAGCTCAGAGATCCACAATAGAACTAAACATGAATGGAAAAAACAGTCAATGAAATTATTCCTATTGATATTCTGCTATACTCATAAACTGGTATCTAGCTTTATTGTCATCTGAGAGGCAACTGATTACAGCAGATGCAGAGACCCACAGCCAAACATTACTTTCAGCTGAGGGACACCTGTGGAAGAGGAAGTATTGTAGGATTCAGAGAGGTCAAATACACCACAAGAAAATCCACAGAATCAACTAAACTGAGCCTATAGGTGCTCAAAGAGACTGAACCACCAACTAGGGAGACTGCATGGGCCTTGATCTAGGCCTTCCCTACAGTCATGTAGCTTGGTCTTCTCCTATCAGACTCTATATCTCTTTTACATGCATTTGGATTCCTCCTTCCTCCTTCTATGTTAGAGTGTCTAGCCTTAATAGCAGAGGAGGTGCTTAGTCTTACTTCTGGGTGTTATCCATCCAGGTTGGTCCTTTTCCGAAGCAGGACAGAGGAGGAGTGGAAGAGAAGTGGGCAGGGTTTGGGGCAAGAGACTGGGAGGAAAGGGGGAAGGGGAACAGCACTCAGGATGTAAAATTAAAATATTAACATTTTAAAATGTAATAAGAAAGGAGGACTGATCCAAAATACCCTGAAAACTTCGCAGCTGTCTAACATCAAGTCAGGAGACAAGTCACTTCTTGTGTGACACAAGAAAGGCTTCCCTGGGTGTTGGAGACATTATTATAATTCCGAGAAATTCTTTGTCTTTGTGAGTCTAGGTAAGGAATTAGCACCAAAATATCTCGTCTCCAAGCTTAAGTGTTGGTGCTTTTATTTTTGGAATTCTTCTGAGGTCTAATCATGTTTATGGCCATTTTTCTTAAAGTATATTGCAAATATATGTAAAATATATTACAATAAAAGCACTGCAATTAATAATTTAAAAGATTATATATATATACATACATACACACACACATATATATATGTATATATGTATACATATATATATATAACTATAGTAGCATCAGGAACAAATATACACACATATGTACCAAAAAAAAATACAATTCTAGGAATTGAAAAGATACTAATTTAGCAGGACCCAATGGTTCACCCTTATATTTAAAAAAAAAAAAGCTCAGTGAATTTTAGAGAGTGTGTAAAATTCTTGATTTTTATTATTTATGAAATCGGAGATTAGGTTCACCTTTAAAATATATTAAGAATCAGACAACTAAGATTGCTAGCCTAGCACACTATATCAGATAAACTCTACCTTGTTGCCTAGTATACTTGATTCAGAATAAAGAAATGTCTCATTTTAACGGCAGATTGCAGTGAATCAAGAACTTGACTAATATGCATGATGGGCTCAGCCACTCAAAGTCTGCAAATTTCTCTGACGAAAGGAGTCTTATTGCCAAGAGGATATGATGAACAACTTACTGACTGTAATCACAAACTGACTCAGCTAAGGCTGAGAGTAAGAAGGATAGAGAGAAGCATGGTGTCCTGTTGGAGACATGGCAGGCCCTTTCCTAATAAAATTAATGATTAACTGGGCATACAAAGGAATTGCTCTGAGCTATTATTTGCTTACCTGATAGAGAACTTGGGGGCAGATTTTATCTAAGCTTATGACTTACATTTAAGCAGTAATAAAATATGTGTATTCTTCTTGGTGATTGATATAAAAACACAAGAATGTAAATGAAACTTAATAACAGTGCCTTTGTGCTCAGTTCTGCTATCCATCATACTCAGTGCCCAATGACCTTTCAATCATTCATGGCCTTAAAATTGCCAGGAATGCTGAGAAATGCAGAGTACCTCCTAGAATGGTAACCAGGAAAAAAACACCATCTGCTATAATGTTGCTAGCCGACACAGAAAGAAAAAATGCCTAGTGGAAATGAATAAAAAGTCAACATTGGAAACATTCTCCACTTGTATATTTATGTATTTATTCATCTATCAAGGCAATCAATAGGCATAAAATATTGGAAGTTAATTAGATGAAACAGGTATTTGTATTTGTTTGCCAGTCATCAGTGAACATGAACTTGATTCAGTCAAATTTCTGTGTGAAGATGATGATTACTTATTATGATTTGGGATTTTTAAAGGAAATAGAAGATTCAGTTATGGAAACAGTCAAATGAAAAATCCATAAGATAAGGATGGATTAAAAAACATAAGTCACTGTGTTTTGAGTGGAGAAAAGATAGGTTCAACATTCATTTTGCTTTAGACATTGGAAATCATTGATATGAATAGTTATGAAAGAACATCTGGTGCTGGGTTTGAAATCACAGGAAAATAGGAATAGAATGTGAACTCAATATTAGATAAAGTTGGCCTTAGGTTAAGATAGTTCTGGACAGTGTGTAAAATAAGAGTTTTTAAGTGTAAAATTTTAATCCTGTGATTCCCCACTATAGAAACACAATTCAATCTCCCTTCTAACTTTTCCATATGCTAATCAAATTGTTCACTTCCAAGAGGCTTGCATTCTTCATCTCCATAGATAAATCTCTCCCAACACTTGACCCAGGCAGAGATTTTCATAGTCTGCCAATGGAAGGATTAAATCATGGACCAATGGCACAGATACTAATTACTTCACAGATAGAACTACATACGTAATAGGGATACCCTAGACAGTTAACAATGGGGAAGTCTGTGGGTCTGCTGGAACAGCAGAAGCCAGAAGCAAAAACACATTAAGTAAAAGCAGGGGGTGGGGGAAGGCATGGAATAGAGAAGAGACTAGCAAGTATTTGAAGTTCCAACATTTGTGGAGAGAAGATGACCTGAACCTAAGGAAGTACTGGGGCTCTCAAAGCAGTTCCAAAAAACTTCTACAGCAATTGGTTTTGAGAATTAAAATGTGAAAGCCTATAGTCAGGTAACAATGTCCCTACTAGATAGCACATACTGAAAACTACCAATGCTAGGAAATGATTATCTAGTTAGAGTTGTGACCACTTTCACATTGGATTTCTTATTGGTCTGTGAAATTCCACATATTTCCCCTGCAAACGTTCAGGCAATAGGCAGTTCTCTTGGTTCCTATCCAGAACTTAACTCTAAGACCAATTGCTAAAGCCACTACACTTGTAGTCAATACAACTACAATATATTGAGGAATCAATCTTAAACTGACCTGGAAGCATTTTTCCTACTGATAGCTTTCATAATGCTGGAACATTCATGCAAACTTTCAGAGTTGAAAAATAATTGTGAGTCCTACCCAGTTGTGAACCCTGTGAGCTACAGTAATGACTGGCCTTATATGACATGCCCACTGGTATAATACTGTCATAAAGATCACTGGAGTAACCAATCATTTTTTATTGGATTTATTGGATTTTATTGGATTCTACTCCACATCATGAAACTCATATATAGTATTATTATCAGACAAAGAACCTGTGGCTAATCAGGTCAAAGGTCAAGGGGTAGGGTAGAACCTATCATTAAATGGAAATAATATTAAATAATATTAAACCAACTCATAATGAACAATCCACATAGCTACAGTTTAGTGCATCTGTCAGCCCTCACCAGAAAAGCTGTTTTTTGCAGTAGCTGGTTATTAACATAGACAGCCAAAACTGGCCAAAGTAAAGAGAGTAAGAAACTGTTAAATGTTAAGTCCTAAATGGGATGTCTATACCACATGCTTCCTTCCAAGGCTTTAGGGTTCACTGTGGAAGATGGGACAGAAGTAATGTAAAAGCCAGAGGTACTGGATGACCACAAGAAAACAATGTCTCTGGATACAGAATGGCAGACAGAATGGCAGATGCACATATAAAGTAATTATCACAGCAGGCATAGGTCCTTTGCAAGCTCATGACTCCCTAACTACCAGCATAGGGAGGGGAGTTAGACATTCAGTCTCACTACTAGCCAAGGGGTCTCAGAAGATAAAAGGAAAAATCTGTCAGAAGGTCTGATTTCTATGACACAGCCCTTGGTAAGTGAACCAAGTGTGTAGTGAATGTAGAAAGTTACACATCCAAGCATACTTAGGTGCCATAAATTGGACTTGATGGGCTTTGGTTGGTTGGTTAATTGTTTAGTTTTTTGGTTGTTTGGTTAGATTGAGTTTGATGTTTTTAAGGCCACAAAGCTGGTTAAGATGGGAGTAGACAATATCTGGGTGGAATTTCCCCCTCAGGAATTATCAGGCTTAGATTAACTTGGAAGAGTAGAATTTCAGGATTCTACTGATGGCTAGAGCTGCATTTCCACTGAATGAAACACTCAGGTATGTGGTTGGGAGTCAGAAAGAAGGGGAGACCAAGGAGAAATGCCCAAAGGCCAGAATGGAGAGACTGACAATGGCAGCTCCCAGGCGGTATCCCAGGAGGTACTTCCTGGCCTGAGTCCAGCCTTCTGGAGCTAACCTGACTGGAGGAGGGAACCTCAGAGGTGTTCCCAAGCTAAAGAGAGAGTCAGTGGAGTGGTTCTAAAGGGAAATGGACAGAGGAAGAACAATGCAAATATACCTAATTAATCACATTTTAATTGTATTATTGACAGCTGCTAAGTAATCTTCATTGTTTCCTACAAGAATGAAAATCACCAAATAAAGCAAACTCTGTATATCTATTCATAGGTTCTCTCTCTCTCTCTCTCTCTCTCTCTCTCTCTCTCTCTCTCTCTGTGTGTGTGTGTGTGTGTGTGTGTGTGTGTGTAGCAGAAATGAGAAGAAAGTAGTTACTAGCTTATGACCTATGCCTTGCAGAGCTACTCTTTGTGTATGTAGAACCCACTTGCCTCAGGATGGTGCTCCCTACAGTGGGAAATTAGGAAAATATCTCTTTGTTTATGAGTGGATTACATTGATGGATTTCCCTATATTGAACTATTCCTGATCCCTGAGATTAAGCATACTTGATCATGGTGGATGATCATTTTCATGTGTTCTTGGATTTGGTTGGCAAGAATTTTATTGTGTATATTTGCACTGATATTCATAAGAGAAATTGGTCTGAAGTTCTCTTTGTTGGATCTTTGTGTGATTTAAGTATCAGCATAATTGTGGCTTCATAGAATGAGTTGGGTAATGTTCCTCTGTTTCTATTTTGTGGAATAGTTTGAAGAGTATTAGTATTAGGTCTTCTTTGAAGGTCTGATAAAATTCTGCACTAAAACCATCTGGTCCTGGACTTTTGTTGGTTGGAAGACTTGTAATGACTGCTTCTATTTCTTTAGGGGTTATGGACTGATTATACAGTTTATCTAATCCTGATTTAACTTTGGTATTTGGTATCTGTCTAGAAAATTGTCCATTTCATCCCATTTTTCCAGTTGGGTTGAGTAGGCTTTTGTATTAGGCTCTGATGATTTTCTGATTTTTCTCAGTTGCTGTTGTTATATCTCCCTTTTCATTTCTGATTTTGGTAATTTGGATACTGTCTCTGTGCCCTCTGATTAGTCTGGCTAAGGGTTTATCTATCTTGTTGATTTTCTCAAAGAACCAGCTCCTGGTTTGGTTGATTCTTTGTATAGTTCTTTTTGTTTCTACTTGGTTGATTTCAGGCCTGAGTTTGGTGATTTCCTGCCATCTACTCCCCTTGGGTATATTTGCTTATTTATGTTCTAGATCTTTCAGGTATGCTGTTAAGCTGCTAGTGTAAGCTCTCTCCAGTTTCATTTTGGAGGCACTCAGAGCTATGAGTTTTCCTCTTAGCACTGCTTTCATTGTGTCCTGTAAGTTTGGGTATGTTGTACCTTCGTTTTCATGAAATTCTACAATGTCTTTAATTTTCTTTATTTCTTCCTTGACCAAGTTATCATTGAGTAGAGCATTGTTCAGTTTCCATGTGTATGTGGGTTTATGTTGTTTTTGTTGCTATTGAAGACCAGCCTTAAACCATAGTTATCTGATAGGAGGCATGGGAATATTTCAATTTTCTTATATCTGTTCAGGTCTGCTTTGTGACTGATCACCAAGAAAGGATACTTTTGTCCTTCCTAGGAGAGGTAACAAAATACCCATGGGAGGAGATACAGAGACAAAGTGTGGACCAGATTGAAGGTAATACCATCCAGAGTCTGCCTCACATGGGGATCCATCCCATATACAGTCACCAAATGCAGACACTATTGTGGATAACAACAAGTGCTTGCTGACAAGAGCCTGATATAGCTGCCTCCTGAGAGGCTCTACCAAGTACCTGACAAATAGAGAGGTGAATGCTCTCAGCCAACCATTTGACTGAGTACAAGGTACCCAATGGAGGAGCTAGAAAAAGGACCCAAGGAGCTGAAGGAGTTTGCAGCCCCATAGGAGGAGCAACAATATGAACCAACCAGTACCACCAGACTTCCCAGGCACTAACATACCAGCCAAAGACTACATTCAGAAGGACCCATGGCTCCAGCTGCATATGTAGCAGAGGATGGCCTTGTTGGACCTCAAAAGGAGGAGAGGACCTTGTTCCTGAGAAGGCTCGGTGCCCCAGTATAGGGGAATACCAGGACAGGGAAACAGGAGTGGGCATGGGTTGGTGAGCAGGGGGAAGGGGGATGGGATAGGGTGTTTTCAAAGGGGAAACCAGGAAAGGGTATAACGTTTGAAATGTAAATAAAGAAATTAGCAAATGAAAAAAGAAAGAAAAGAAAATTTCTCAAAGACATGCTCACAGAACAATTGATGGAAATAATTCCTCAAATTTAGCAACCCGCTTTTCAGGTAACCTTAGTTTGTGTCAAGTTGAAAACGTTAGTCAGCACACAAATATTCTTTTTCTTTTAATACTTTGGGTACTTTTACTCAGATATGATTTTCTACTTGAAAAATAATGCCATGGAGTTATTGAATGGCATGGATATAACCTAGTGGTGGGCCTTACCTAGCATACATTTAATCCTTTGGTTCCCTCTTTCTCAAAAACTCTTTCTAAATGTAAAGTATGTCCTTCAAATGCAGACATAAGTCCTACAACCAGTACACCACTGAGCGTCTCCTGTTTACACATATTCCTTAATTATTGCTCAGTTTAGCATGGAAAAGACATGTTTACTGGGGAAAGAACTAAATAAACACAGAAGATAGAAAGAAGAGGAACACATGGTAAAAGTTTACTAGATAAATCTATTTCTTGCCTGAATTGTGTAACTGTAAGTGTATATATGAGAGTATATAAGTGTGTGTGTACATATATGTATGTCAGTGTGTGTGTGTGTGTGTGTGTGTGTGTGTGTACATGTCTCTTTGTCTTTGTGTGGGTATGTTTCTTTGTGAATAGAGAATAAATTTCTCTCTTTTTTCACCTGGATTAGGTAGAAATAAACCTTCCTTTATTTAATAAATTATTTCTTAATGCCCATATGTCTTCTCTTCCTACTAAAAGTTCAATCTTAATGAAAAACAGAAATTTCACATGGACAAATACATTATGCAATTTTAATTAACCTCATAAAGATATAAAATGACCTAACCAAAAGGCACATTTTCAGTGCCAGCCAAATTAATATTTTAAACTAAACTGAAGAGTTAGCACATTTGAAATCAGGTGTAATGCCTATTTTATAGGACTTATAGTAATAACTTTTCTACCTCAAGATAACAGTGAGTTATGTATATTAAATTAAGTTCTCCTTCCCCAGCTTGGGCTTAAATCCTCAGGGGGAAACAGATAAAATATTTTACAAAATAAAGTTACATTTATAGTAATGGAATACAGTGGGAATTGGCTGCTATTTAAATAAGATAAATCTTTCAAGATATTACTAAAGGATTTTAAAGGAACAACGTGGCTCACAGCATTTTAGATTCAGTTTTACAAATAAGAAGAGTCAACTACAGTCTAACCTGACACTGACAATATGAAAACAGGTTTATAACATCGATACCTTCCTCACTGGTCTTTGCCTTGGTTAAGTGAAATGATAACTTGGAAACATTGAGCTCCAAAATGAATAGGAAGGCAAAAGGGGATATGTTGATTCAGAATGTAAAGGTGGTCGCTTCTAAGAAAACAAAAAGGAGGAGGAGGAGGAAGGAGAAGGGGGAAGAGGAGGAAGAGGAGGGAAGAAGGGAAGGAGAAGGAGAAGAGGAAGAGGAGAGGACAAAGAGGAGGAGGAGGAGAGAGGGAGGGGGACGGAAGGGGGAGAAAAGGGGGAGAGGGAGAAGAAGACTAATGAGCTTTCCTTATTTATTAATCATCTTAGCTTTTGGTCACTCCCTTCCTCCTTAAGGAATCTCTTCCAGTCCTTACCGGACTCATTGAATTTTCCCTACAAAGCTTGTCAATACCCAGAATAAGCAGATCTTCTCAACACACCCTGAATTCCTGATGTTTCAAAACATGTTTTGACCATATAGATTTCCTATTGCTCTTGGGCTTTGTTTCGCCCATTAAAACTAGGTCTGTGAATAACTTGGAGTATGCTGCGGAATGGTGCTCGTCTAGTGGAAAAATAAATGCGATAGAAGGAAATCCATAGTCATGTGTGTGACACAAAACAATGCCACCAGTTATGAGAAGAGTGTGTCTTTTCATGTGTTTTGGGGCCACAAAAAACCTTGTAAGATTTCTCAAAGCTCTTGACAATTGGTGGCTGTCTTGGAGCCCATTGGCAATAGCATACTAACTAAGTCTCTGTTGGCACACAAGTGATTGAGCTCCAGGTGAAGTAACAAAGAAAGGATTTCAGTTCCTGACCCCACAAGTGCCATGGAACAGCCTACAATTGGACTGTTCTTCCTCCAAAACTCACTCCATACCTCATGCCATAGTTCTTCGTGCTTCTAGCTCATTATTTTTCTCTAATTGATAAGTATGACTCACACAGTTCATCAGTAATTGCTCAAATTCTAGATGAAATCCTGGTATTCAATCAATATACAACTAGTCCCAGCTGCGTTTGAGTTCTAACCCTGACCTTAAGAAATGTGGTAGCTAATCTTGCCTGGCAACCTGACTACATCTGTAATCAAATAAACCCAAGACTCTGGGCACTCCTGTGAGGGGTTTTCTTAATAAGGGGATTTGAAGCAGAAAGACCCTCCCTAAATCTGGACCACACTTCTGGCAGCAGGATATATAAAGAAGGCCTGCTTGCTCTCCCCCTCGATGGAAAGTTCATCTATCCTGTTGCTGAGGCATTCCTCTGACAGTATTAGAACAAACTTCTCTGGAATTACAACATAGACTGGAGCAGAAGCTCTCTAAGAATATTCCAGGCTTCAACCACCAGATTTATACTGCTGATACCTCAACTTCATGGACTGAAATTATGATATTCTCAGTCTTCCCAGTATGAGACAGCCATTGTTAGACTACCTGGACCTGGATCCAAAAGCCAAAATCTGAAACTTCTTGTACACTGGTATGAATCTCAAAAATATTTTGATTTTGATAGGAGTATGGCATACTCCTATCTAATAAGTGGCATACACATACATGTAATTAATATATGTTAATTATATCAGTACTATTCCTTTAGAGAACTCCAACTAACACAAGAATGAAGGAAAAGAACACAGGAAGGTAGTTGATTCTGATAAAGAAGATGAAAAATAGATTTGCGATGAGGAGACATTGTCATAAATGCTTTTATCCAGAAGCGGCGGGCCTCCATATTGCAACCAGGACATAGCTGGAAAGGCCCAGGTAAACACCCCTTCCAGGGCTGCCCTCACAGGGGGATCGGCTAGGGTCTCGGACCCAAGCAGGCTGAGTTCCGCTTAGGCTCTGCGGGACATCCCCGTGCCCTCTGGCGAGCACCTAGGCTGCTTTCTGCAACCAGCTCGCCGGCCCCTGGACCAGCGCGGCGGGCCTCCATATTGCAACCAGGACACAGCTGGAAAGGCCCAGGCTCTGTGGGACTTCCCCGCACCCTCTGGCGAGCACCGAGGCTGCTTTCTGCAACCAGCTCGCCGGCCCCTGGACCAGCAGAAGCGGCGGGCCTCCATATTGCAACCAGGACATAGCTGGAAAGGCCCAGGTAAACACCCCTTCCAGGGCTGCCCTCACGGGGGATCTGCTAGGGTCTCAGACCCAAGCAGGCTGAGTTCCGCCTAGGCTCTGGGGGACATCCCCGTGCCCTCTGGCGAGCACCGAGGCTGCTTTCTGCAACCAGCTCGCCGGCCCCTGGACCAGCAGAAGCGGAGGGCCTCCCTATTGCAACCAGGACATAGCTGGAAAGGCCCAGGACACAGCTGGAAAGGCCCAGGCTCTGTGGGACATCCCCGCGCCCTCTGGCGAGCACCTAGGCTGCATTCTGCAACCAGCTCACCAGCCCCTGGACCAGCGGTAGCTGCGGGCCTCCATATTGCAACCAGGACATAGCTGGAAAGGCCCAGGTAAACACCCCTTCCAGGGCTACCCGCACAGGGGGATCTGCTAGGGTCTCGGAACCAAGCAGGCCGAGTTCCTTGCAACCAGGACACAGCTGGAGAAGCCCAGGTAGACAGACCCCAACAGGGGCTACAATCGCATGGGTGGCAGCCAGCTTATGATCCCTTAAAGCAGCAGTCACACATATTTACCAGTAGAGAAACAACAGGTGAGCCCAACCTCACAGGAGATTCAAACACCAGCCACTAACAACAAGGCCAACTAAAACCAGAAATAACCAGATGGCAAAAGGAAAACGAAGGAACGTTACTAACAAAAATCAAGGCAACATGACAGCATCTGAACCCAGTTCTCCAACAACAGGAATCCCTGGATACCCTAAAACACCAGAAAAACAAGACTTGGATATAAAATCACTGGTCAGGATGCTGGTAGCTGAACACATAGAAAAATCTCGTAAAGAAATAGAGGAGAAAATGGATCAAAAGTTAGAAACCTTTACGAGGCAAATACAAAAATCACTTCAAGAAATTCAGGAGAAGATGGATGAAAGAGAAGAAGACAATAAGGAAGAAAGACAAAAGTCACTTAAAGAACTACAGAAGAACGTGGGCCAACAAGTAGAAGCTATGAAAGAGGAAGCACAAAAATCTATTAAGGAAATACATGAAAACACAATCAAGCAAACGAAAGATCTGAGCACATCCATCCAGATACTAAAAACAGATGTAGAAACAACTAAGAAATCACAGAGGGAGACAACATTGGAGATAGAAAACCTGGGGAAGAAATCAGGGGCCTTAGACGCAAGTATCAACAATAGAATACAAGAGATAGAAGACAGAATCTCAGAAGCCGAAGATACCATAGGAACCATTGATTCAACAGTCAAAGAAAACACTAAATGCAAAAAGGTGGTAACCCAAAACATCCAGGAAATCCAAGACACTATGAGAAGACCAAACCTAAGGATTATAGGTATAGACGAGAGTGAAGATTTACAAGTTAAAGGGCCAGCAAATATCTTCTATAAAATTATGGAAGAAAACTTCCCCAACCTAAGGAGAGAGATGCCCATGAATATACAAGAAGCCTATAGAACCCCAAACAGACTGGACCAGAACAGAAATACATCCCGACACATAATAATCAAAACTCCAAATGTAATAAACAAAGAAAGAATACTAAAGGCAGCAAGAGAAAAAGGCCAAGTAACATATAAAGGAAAACCTATCAGAATAACACCAGACTTCTCACCTGAGACCATGAAAGCTAGAAGATCCTGGGCAGATATCATGCAAACTCTAATAGAACACAAACTTCAGCCAAAACTACTTTACCCAGCAAAACTCTCAATTGCCATTGATGGAGACATCAAGGTATTCCATGACAAAACCAAATATGCAAGATATCTCTCCACAAATCCAGCCCTACAAAGGATAATAGGGGGAAAACACCAAGACAAGGACGGAAACTACACCCGGGAAGAAGCAAGATAGAAACCTCCTCTCATCAAACCCAAAAGAAGATAACCTCTCGAATATAAAAAATAAATAAGATAAATAAATATAATTTCAAAAATGTCTGGAGGTAATAATTACTATTCCTTAATATCTCTTAACGTCAATGGACTCAATTCCCCAATAAAAAGACATAGACTAACAGACTGGATACGGAAACAGGACCCTACATTTTGCTGCATACAGGAAACACATCTCAGTGTTAAAGACAAACACTGCCTTAGAGTAAAAGGCTGGAGGACAATTTTACAAGCAAATGGTCTCAGGAAACAAGCTGGAGTAGCCATTCTAATATCAGATAAAATTGACTTTCAACCTAAAATCATCAAAAGAGACTCAGAAGGACACTTCTTGCTGGCCAAAGGGAAAATCCACCAGGAAGAGCTCTCAATACTGAACATCTATGCTCCAAATGCAAGGGCACCCTCATTTGTAAAAGAAACCTTACTAAAGCTTAAAGCACACATTACACCTAACACAATAATTGTGGGTGACTTCAACACCCCACTCTCCTCAATGGACCGATCAGGAAAGCAGAAACTAAACAGGGACACAGTGAAACTAATTGAAACTCTGGACCAATTGGATTTAACAGATATATATAGAACATTTCATCCTAAAGCTAAAGAATATACCTTTTTCTCAGCACCGCATGGTACCTTCTCCAAAATAGACCATATAATCGGTCACAAGACAGATGTCAACAAATACAAGAAGATCGAGCTAATCCCATGCCTCCTATCAGATCACCATGGAGTAAGAGTGGTCTTCAATAGCAACAAAAACAACAGAAAGCCCACATACACATGGAAACTGAACAATACTCTACTCAATGACACCTTGGTCAAGGAAGAAATAAAAAAAGAAATCAAAGACTTTTTAGAATTCAATGAAAATGAAGGTACAACCTACCCAAATCTATGGGACACAATGAAAGCAGTGCTAAGAGGAAAACTCATAGCTCTAAGTGCATCCAAAAAGAAACTGGAGAGAGCATACACTAGCAGCTTAACAGCACACCTTAAAGTGCTGGAAGAAAAACAAGTTAACTCACCCAGGAGGAGTAGAAAACAAGAAATCATCAAACTCAGGGCTGAAATCAATCAAATAGAAACAAAGAGAACCATACAAAGAATCAACAAGACCAGGAGCTGGTTCTTTGAGAAAATCAACAATATAGATAAACCCTTAGCCAGATTAACCAAAGGACACAGAGACAGTATACAAATTAACAAAATTAGAAATGAAAAGGGAGACATAACAACAGAAACTGAGGAAATTCAAAAGATCATCAGATCCTACTACAAAGGTCTATACTCAAAACAACTGGAGAATCTGGAGGAAATGGACGATTTCCTAGACAGATATCAAATACCAAAATTAAATCAGCATCAAGTAGACCAGCTAAATAGTCCCATAACCCCTAAAGAAAGAGAAGGGGTTATAGAAAGCCTCCCAACCAAAAAAAGTACGGGACCAGATGGTTTTAGTGCAGAATTCTACCAGACCTTCAAAGAAGACTTAACACCAATACTCTTCAAACTATTCCACAAAATAGAGACAGAAGGAACACTGCCCAACTCATTCTTCGAAGCCACAATTACGCTAATACCTAAACCACAAAAAGATCCAACGAAAGAGAACTTCAGGCCAATTTCTCTTATGAATATAGATGCAAAAATACTAAATAAAATTCTTGCTAACCGAATCCAAGAGCACATCAAAACGATCATCCACCATGATCAAGTAGGCTTCATCCCAGGGATGCAGGGATGGTTCAATATACGTAAATCCATCAATGTAATCCACTACATAAACAAACTGAAAGAAAAAAACCACATGGTCATCTCATTAGATGCTGAAAAAGCATTCGACAAAATTCAGCATCCTTTCATGCTAAAAGTCTTGGAAAGAGCAGGAATTCAAGGCCCATACCTAAACATAGTAAAAGCAATCTACAGCAAACCAGTAGCCAACATCAAAATAAATGGAGAGAAACTTGAAGCATTCCCACTAAAATCAGACTAGACAAGGCTGCCCTCTCTCTCCATATCTTTTCAATATAGTACTTGAAGTTCTAGCAAGAGCAATTAGACAACATAAGGAAGTCAAAGGGATACAAATTGGAAAGGAAGAAGTGAAACTATCATTATTTGCAGACGATATGATAGTTTACCTAAGCGACCCAAAAAACTCCACCAGAGAACTTCTACAGCTGATAAACAACTTCAGCAAAGTGGCAGGTTATAAAATTAACTCAAGCAAGTCAGTGGCCTTCTTGTACTCAAAGGACAAGCAGGCTGAGAAAGAAATTAGGGAAATAACACCCTTCACAATAGCCACAAACAACATAAAGTATCTTGGCGTAACTCTAACCAAACAAACGAAAGATCTGTACAACAGGAACTTCAAGTCCTTGAAGAAAGAAATCGAAGAAGACCTCAGAAGATGGAAAAATATTTCTTGCTCCTGGATTGGCAGGATCAATATAGTAAAAATGGCCATCTTGCCAAAAGCAATATACAGATTCAATGCAATCCCCATCAAAATCACAACTCAATTCTTTATAGATCTAGAAAGAGCAATTCTCAAATTCATCTGGAGCAACAAAAAACCCAGGATAGCTAAAACTATTCTCAACAATAAAAGGACTTCTGGGGGAATCAATATCCCTGACCTCAAGCAGTACTACAGAGCAATTGTGTTAAAAACTGCATGGTATTGGTATAGCAACAGGCAAGCAGATCAATGGAACAGGATTGAAGACCCAGAAATTAACCCACAGACTTATGGTCACTTGATCTTTGATAAAGGAGCCACAACCATCCGATGGAATAAAGATAGCCTTTTCAACAAATGGTGCTGGTTCAACTGGAGGTCAACATGCAGAAGAATGCGAATTGACCCACTCTTATCTCTTTGCACTAAGATCAACTCCAAGTGGATCAAGGACCTCCACATAAAACCAGACACACGGAAAGTATTAGAAAAGAAACTTGGGAAGACCCTGGAGGACTTGGGCACAGGGGAAAAGTTCCTGAACAGAACACCAATAGCGTACGCACTAAGATCAAGGATCGACAAATGGGACCTCATAAAATTACAAAGTTTCTGCAAAGCAAAGGACACTGTCAGAAGGACAAAACGGCAACCAACAAAGTGGGAAAAGATCTTCACCAACCCCACATCCGACAGAGGGCTAATATCCAATATATACAAAGAACTCAAGAAGTTAGACCCCAAAGAACCAAATAACCCTATCAAAAAATGGGGCACAGAGCTAAACAAAGAATTTTCACCAGAAGAAATTCGGATGGCCGAGAAACACCTTAAAAGATGTTCAACATCATTAGTCATCAGGGAAATGCAAATCAAAACAACCCTGAGATTCCACCTCACACCAGTCAGAATGGCTAAGATTAAAAACTCAAGAGACAACAAGTGCTGGCGAGGATGTGGAGAAAGAGGAACACTCCTCCATTGTTGGTGGGATTGCAAAATGGTAAAACCGCTCTGGAAATCAGTTTGGCGGATCCTCAGAAAATTGGGCATGTCACTCCCAGAGGACCCTGGCATACCACTCCTGGGCATATACCCAGAGGATTCCCCTGCATGCAATAAAGACATATGCTCCACTATGTTTATAGCAGCCTTGTTTATAATAGCCAGAAATTGGAAGGAGCCCAAATATCCCTCAAAGGAGGAATGGATACAGAAAATGTGGTATATTTATACAATGGAATACTACTCAGCAATTAAAAATAATGAATTCATGCAATTTGTAGGTAAATGGTTAGACCTGGAAAATATCATCCTGAGTGAGCTAACCCAATCACAAAAGAATGCACATGAAATGCAATCACTGATAAGTGGATATTAATGAGCCCAGAAGCACTAAATACTCAAGACACAAATAGCAAGTCAAATGATTCCCAAGAAGAAGAAAGGAGAGGACCCTGGGCATGTAAAGATTGCATCCAGTTTAGTAAAGAACCTGAGGGTGGAGGGGGAATGTTTGGGGAATAGTTGGGGGGGAGAGGAACTATGGGAACTATGGTGGGTGGGAACTGGGAAAGGGGAAAGCCCTTGGAATGTAAACATAGAATATAGAAAATAAAAATTTAAAAAAATAAATAAATAAATAAATAAATGCTTTTATCCTACACCACTAACCATTCCTGTTTACTTATTAATATGGAAACTATACAGATGACTGCTGAACTACTTTTAAACTACAAAATTCTCTTGTTCAAGATGATAGTGACAAAAAGTAAATATGGCAAGTGTGGGAAGAGAAATCAAGGAGGTAAACTTCCATTAGCACATATGGTTCTGCCCCTGGGCTCTCTGCACTATTCCTGGTCTGGTATTCTTTTGTCTGCATACATTAAGAAACTGAAGGCAGAAAGTTTTGGTGTCTTGACAAGATGAGAATTTTGATCTGCTTCAATGGTGCACAGTGCCATGACCAATTTCCCCACAGTATTCACTGACATTTGGCTCTGTTTCCCTCTTGAATCTTTTTTTTCTCTCTTTTGAGAAAACAAGTACAGTTTGAGAGTCCAAAAACCAAAATCTGAAACTTCTTGTACACTGGCATGATTCTCAAAAATATTTTGATTTTGATGCATTTTATATTTCAGACTGTCAGAATGGAGATGATTAACTAGAGATATTTGTAGATATACAGAACCCTAGATATCTATGGACATCTGCAATCCAGAGCATTCCCTGGCCCAGATTTTAGATAAAGGATATTGTACTTCCATGAAGAGAATACAGTTCACAATCCTGCCTCTTCTGTAAATAAGTCGTACTGAGACATTCTCCCTAATTCACTGTGAACTTGGAACATCTGAGTCATATATCTGAGATGCTTCAAGTTCTAAAAGTGGTCAGAGCAGTAAGAAACCCTAAACTTGGTAGCAGAATTTCTGCCTCTTTAAGGGACAGATTTATCTGTTCACCTTCTTATTCTTAAACATAAAATAAAAAAAATGATAACTCCATCCAATGGCTGGAAGAAAAGTAAGCTAAAAGTGCATTGTGAATAACAAAGTCATCTAACTTCAGTAGGTACAAAGATGAATTAGAGAGTAACAGTTATCCTAAAAAAAAATCAATATGGAGAGAAGCATAATTATGTAGTCAAGTGAAACTTGGACTACTTCACTAATAATTCTGTTCATTCTAATGTGCACCTGCCCTAAATAGCAATGTAGGGGGTCTTTGGGCACACCTGTCATCACAATGACACTGAACATCATTTATCCGTACGACTTTCCTAATGGCCACACAAGCCCTGGCCATCCAGGACACTTTCCTAGTAGCTGCACCAGCACTGGACAATCCACTGTGTGCCTACATTTTGCCTGTTTTAATTAATTACTGGGGAACTCCCAAAACTAAAGTAATTAAAGAATATAGAAAATAAAAAAAAGAAAAGAAAGGAAGTTTCAAGTAAAGGGGGGTTGCTTTTTGTTTTGTTTTTTATTTGTTATTTTTATGACATGAATGGTCTTTTTTGTTTGTTTGTTTGCTTATGTTTGTAAAATGTTCTGCATGGCAAACTTAGCTCATTTCTCTGTCTTGAAAACTGGCCCATGTTAAGGTCATAGACAGCCACAGGAATGGAAAAGGTGCCCTCCTGATAAATATCCCTTTACCCCAAATCAGGCATGCACAACAGATCTGGGGCGGCTCAAATAGAAAAACATCTTTGTGTTCTCTAACAAGCTATCTCTGAGCATAATAAATGGAGAAAAATACATTTCTACTCAGTAAAAAATTTAAGTATACCAGACCACTTGCTAAAAAAAAAGTTCAAGCTGATATGACAACACAAGTAAAACATGTGACTCCTGACTTGGTGTGTCAGGTTGCATTCACAAAACTCAGGAATACCAGTAGGTTTCCCTTGAAGCTACTCTGTATAAGGTACCTATGAAATGCAAGTTAAATTGCAATCATAAACAATATCTTCATTTTAGACTGGTCCTGTCTCAAGTTACCATGTTATACATTAGCAAATATTCCAAAATAAAAACATAAAGGATATATTAAACACTTCTCATCTCAAGTACTTGTCATAAAGGATATTTAATCTATACAACAATCAATGGCCATTTATGGCTCCTAGAATTGGGGGCCAGAAGGCCAACGTGAGATGTCAGCTGATTGATGTCTGGTAGGACTCCTTCTTTACCTCAAAAATGAAGACTGACATTTTCACAGGGATCTCATGCAGTAGAGGAGAGTGATCTTCCCTGTGGTCTTGAAGGCACAAATCCCATTCAAAAAGCTTCACCTTCCTCAGTTCATCACTTCCCATAGGACTATGCACCCATACCCTGGGATTTCTACTAAGCCCTTTGCATACATTACTGCATCTCATTTAATTATAAAATTGCCAGGGAGACAACATCCCAGACAAGTGGACTCAGACCATGAAAATTTAGGTCCTCCAAAGTTGACTGGACATGAGTTGGCAGAGCCAGAAAACACACAAACCTCTGTATACTCAGCATTTTGAAGTGGCATACTAACTCGAGTTAGAAATGGGTCAGAGCTTTCTTAGAGAGCATACAGAGTCTAGACATTCTGTTCTTATCTTAGGTCCCCTGAATCAGAATCTAAATCTTAACAATATACTGGTGGGAATCATGTACACACTAAGATTGAAAAGTTCCAAAGTGATGTCAAGAAAAGCAGATAAAAAAATGCAAGCAGATAAAAAATTAATTTGCACATAATTATTTTTAATTGATTTACTAATGTATATGTTTATGAGTGAGTCTGTGTAAAGTGTGTGTGTGTGTTTGTGTGTGTGTGTGTGTGTGTGTGTGTGTGTGTGTGCATGTGCATGCATGTCCCTGAGGTAGAGACCCTTGGATACCCTGGCTCTAAAGTCAGACTCAGGACCTCTGGAAATATGATGTGGCAAGCACTCTTAGCCATTAACTCATCTCTCCAGTTGCTGCATACAATTCTTTAAGAGTTTTAGGAAACAAATGCATTCTAATGTAGGTGATGACAGTCTGGTAGACTCTGTTCAACTGCCAGGTTGTAGCACCAATCATGAAATGGTTACTAGAAAACAATGAAAGTCTTAGGAGGCATCTGTGCACCTTGTATAGGAGGATATTGATCTATACAGAGGGAAAAGTTTTATTGAAAAGTTTTATTAAGGGGGGTGGGGTGGGGAAAAAAGAAAGAAAAGTTTGATTAAAAATAAGTTTTAACATATAAGGAAATGAAGTAATAATAAAACCAACACATATCAGCTAACAGCTTCCATTTGTACTTTTTTCCCCCTTGAGTGCCTTGTTGAGAAAGAGCAAATCTAAAGAGGAATGAGCCGAGCAAAGGTCTCTTGATTATCGATTACCACCAGACCTCGACTTCTGCAAAAAGATTGCCAAAGCTCAAACTATGCATTATACATTGAGCAAGACAGTACTTTGAAATTTACAGAGCAATAAATTTAGAATCAGAACTAAAGTGCTTTCGGATATGGTTCACTGTGCGTATCTTTCAGATGAGAGGAGTCAGACAAGGAAGTTGAAAACAAAATAAAAGTCTGTTTCTCTAATGACTGGCAGCCATGAGTAAGCAAACCATGTATGGCCCTGACAATCCGGGAAGGAGAGTTGATGGAATCCTTCTGAAGACAAGCTGTCAGGACTAAGAAGAATTTCACAAAACTTAACCCACATCCACACTAACGCTGGAAACTTTAGGTTCTCACCAGAAAAGTTATAAGAACTGATAAACATAGAAGCTTCATAGTCTGCCCTGGTCCTCACCCTGCCTAGTAAGGAGAGCTGTGGATGCTGCCTGACCCTCTCACTCCCTACTGTGGAGACCAAAGGATGAAATCTACCAGGAAAATGGAATGTTGAGGCCAGCTAGGGACAAACTGAAAGCAAAAGACAAGGAAAGACCGGTAGAGGGGAGACACTGGACCTAATCAATCTCCAGAAACATTGCTTATTTCTGACCTGGGAAAGGGAAAGAGACAGCTTTGCTTTGTGCTTTGGATGTTTTTGAAGCCTCAGGACTGGTCATAGCTCATTTGTTCCTTAATTAAATCCAGAATGGACACTTTTATACTGAGTCTCCCCTATAATCTCCAGTCCAGCACATAAATTTCTGCATCAGCATCTGGCCCTGTGGAGACCAGTGCATCGTTTATAAAAGCATGGGGTACTATAAGGATTGATCCAGCTGCCAGGCAGCTGCTTTCAAACCTCTCCAGAGTTTAAGCCCCAGTTTTATTTAGAAGCATCCTAAAGCCCTGAAAGCAGCACTTTAATTCCTCCTCTGCAATGGTCCTGAATTTTTCGTAGTAGTCATCTGTACTTGGCTCTGTAAACACAATATTTTTCTAATGTTTTCATGACACAAAGTATGTGCACCACAGCCCTCCCTCAGTGGAGTCGTTGTCTGCATCTGGGTAAGATCTTTTTTGCTTGCCCCACCCCCTTAGATATCAGAGCAGAATACTGTTGCTGTTTGTTTTGGGTCTGATGTCTAGGTCTCTGCATGACTTTTCTGTCTCTTCCACCAGGGACTTCCAACAACTTCCAACAATTTGTTATCTCAGTGGTCTCCTTTCTGGGCTCTGAAGCTCACAGTCCAACATCAAGGCTTTGCATACCTGTGTAAGTCTAGGGGAAAGTATTCGGCCTCCTGGGTTTCTAAAGAGTACCAATGAACACAGTGTGAGGTTGTCCCTGTTCCTTGTACATTTTTGTAAGTGGTTCACTTTGTGCCTGTTTCTGCCCTGGCTTTCCACAATGCTCTGGGCTTAGCTTTTCAGAGCCTTCCCTGGCCTTCAGATGTAACCTTCAGCTTACAATGCAATGTAACAAGCAGGAGTCCTGCTGACGCCTGAGATGCCCATGAAGACCCCAAGGCATCTCTTTTTCTAAATAAAAAAGGTTCCTTTCATTTAAGGAAACAAATAGAGCAGTCCACTGGATTAGTATATGGAACTCTACAGAAAACTAGGGTGTTATCTAGTCTCAAAGTGAGTCCATGGAGTACTCTTGCATGAGCAGCTGGTTGCTGTGAAGAAGACCCACATCTAGACATCATAAAAACAATTCATCTCACATCAGATTCTTCAATAGAACCTGTGACACAGAAAATATTGTGATCATTCTACCTTTTAAATGACGTAATACCCTGGATTTTCTTTTTTTTAAAAGAACTGTACTATGGTTCCAGTTTTTAGAAATATTTGAAGTGTTGAGACCTTAAACAATTGCCTTAAGTTCACATGAGTCCATGATAAAGGTGACTTGAGAACACAAACCACAAACTAGTACAGAGGTCACTGAACCATAACACTCCCTACAAAAGCTTTATTCAGAAAAGGTACCCCATAGCCACCAAAAGCAATGTAGAGATAGGAATGGGCAGACCCCCAATTAGCCTTTTATATTTTAACAACATGCAAATCTAACAAGTCCCCTCAAAGTTGGCTAAACTCAAAACAAAGTCAATAAAAATCCCTGAAATATTTTTGTAGATTCAAAAGTTCAAGTCCATTTTCTAAAAGGAAGAGAATGTTATTTGTTCTCTGACCTTTGCTTGATTAACCAGGTAGAACATGATTTACTATCAACTTCTAAACTTTCCCCTCATTCTTCTTTTGTCTATCTTATTCATAATCAAAGCTTAATTAAAGAGGAGGGATGTGAAATCTAAGCCACTGGCATTTTTCTGTAAATGCTCAACTTGTACATGTCAGATCTAAACTTGGATAAAACAAGATCACAACAGGAGCTTGGCTCTGACAGAAGTCCTGAGTGAGGGACACAGTCATTGCAACCATCAAACCAAATGCATACAAAACAATGGACATTTAAATTATTTTTAAAGTAAATTCTGGCCTTATGAGAAAAAGTAAATCAAATATATTTTATATAAAAGATAAAATGCACAATGTGTAAAAACATAGTGCAACATAACAGTAAGAGTACATTCTTTCTTGTAAATTTCCTTCTGGATGTGTCTAGGTCCAGTCACCAGTGTCATGAATTAGTAAGGACTAGATTGCTATTAGCCCTGATTAAGTGAGAATTAAATTTACTTTGTAGTACAGGATTTGGAAGGAGAAGAAAGAGAAAGGAGAGGTGACATACTTTGAAAAATGTCGATATTTAGCTGCACACTCAATGTGCTCAGCACCAGAGTTGTGCTCAGATTATCAAGACACCAGATAAAAACCAGGACATACAGCGGTTTCTCATAAAAAGAAATTAATTCATGTAAATATGGAAAGGAAGAGATTCCCTTCAAATAACTCAGAGAATCGAAGCTGATTGACTTGTGTCTGTACACATTCTTATTGAGGAAGGTCTACAAGGGTAGCGTGTCAGTCCTCAGGGGTACAAGATATTCCCTAAAGTCCTCCCAGGGTGAAGTGGAAGTCCTCAGGTGTACAAGATGTGTCCCTTATCAGAACCTCTGCTTTTTCTCATTTTAAAGTACAAGAAAAGTAGAAAATGTTTGAGAAAGGCACGACAAGGCAGTAAACAGAAAAGCAAGAAATAAGTACCCCACTTTTATTCAAAAGAGCCATGGGATATCAAAATTATTTTTCCTTTACTTTCTTCTCAGTGAAAATCTCCGTAGGTCTAATCAATGCTTCTGAACAGGGAGAAATCAATACGCACTCAACAATCAACTCTTATGACCAGACTCCACTACACACTTCTAGAACAAAGCAAAAGCTCTCTGCCTGCGTGTGCCTTATTAGCCTACACTGATTATCCATAATAAAGGGTTCCATCATGTCATGGTCATATGTGTGCATAATGTACTTGGTCACATTCACTCTCCTTCTCCTCTCTTATACCTCTGACAACTTCTAACATATGTTTTCTTCCCACTTTATCCTTTTCTATTTTTATGCCTTCATTTTAATAAGCCAGTGAGTAGCATTATGATTGCTTACAGGAGAACAGCAGGTGCCTTGCCAGGATACACTAGTCAAGTAAATGTCTCTTCTTCAGTTAATCATGAACTGCACATAAATCCTTAGTGAGAAGTGGAGTAGCATGAGCTGCATCTCCCTCCATGGCAGGGTATTGACATGCTTGTTTGTACAGTTCTTGAACAGGGGATCATAGCTACTGTGAGTTCAAGTCATATGCTGTCATCAATGTTCACACACACAGTTATACATATATATATCACATGCACAAACATACAAATACCTACACTGACAAAAGAGTGAATATATAATAATAATAATAAATGTTAGCACCAATGCAAGTTTCGTGTATTTGGGAGAATCTAATTGAAGATTTAAAAAAACAGAACCCAAGTGCTAAGTGAGACAACTGAAAAGTCTATGAGTGGGACAAAATTCTAGACATATAAGATACTATTCCCACTTTGCTCCACTCATAGTTTATTGTCTGGATCAGCTTGTTTATGAACATACCAACTAAAGCAGCTTTTATAAGCAATACTAAGACTCCCTTCAGTGAAAGACAATATGGAGAGACACCTTTCCTCTTCACATCCCTATGGCTCACTGAGTAACACCATTCCCAACTCTTCGTAGCCGGGTCTTGGGGTTCAGAGGCACCACCATCAGAGATGTATGCCATTTACCCTTTGAAAGGAAGGAGTTGGAAAACTGTCAGCTCTGCTTCTCAAAGACTGTCCACCAAGTCAGACCTGATAATGCAGGTCTGTAATCACAAATAAGGGAGAGACTGATGCAGGCGGATTAAACTTTCAAAGCTCATCTGGACTGTTGAATGAGTATGCATCCAGCTGTGACAATTTAGCGAGGAGATGTTTCAAAATCAAAAGTAAAAATGAGTGTCAGGAGATGCGGTTAAGCAGCAAAGTACACACCTATAAGGCATGAGGAAAGAGAGTAAAACAAAACGCTCCCCCTTGGAAGTCATGTGACCTCTTTTGATATGACTGGAGCCTGGCTATACTATCTACCCAAAAGATACGACAATCAATTTCAGGACACAATAACAGTGCTCACTAAACTAGCCTAATGTCACCTTTACAACAAAACATAACCTGGACATTATATGTAAAGCTCTAAGGATGAGTTTATTTGCTCACATAACTGATTTGGAATAATAGTCCACATTCAAAGGCAAAGGCTTGGTTCATATTTTATTGGCAGTTTCTCTTTTAAATTCTTGGTTACTTAAACTTTGTCCTCTTGTATTTACTCATGGAAAATATATTACTCACGGGAAATGTACTTCCAGTCTTCATGTCTGAAACCAAAAATACTTTCCCTTTGCCCTTCTCTTTAAATTGCAGTTTGACTTAGTAGAAAACCCCTGTGTTTCTCTATTTGAGATTATTAAAAGCAACACACTCCTATCTTCTATCATCAAAAATTATTGTATAGAATGCTTATAGGGCATGATTTTTCCTTTCTAAATGACTTAATTTTCACTATTAATAACAAAGGGTTTTAAAGCTTCATTTTCTTTTATGTGTATGGGTATTTGATGGCATACAAGCATGTGTGTCATAAACATGTTTGGTACGAGGGGAGGCTAGAAGAGGGAGTCAGATTCCCCTAGAACTGGAATTACAGACTATTGTGCATTGCCATTTGGGTACTGGGAACTGAACCCAGGTCCTCTGCAAGAACTGTGAGTACTCTTAACTACTGAGCCCCTTAAAGACCTATACACATGCTGAGATAATTCACAGGTTACAAGCATTGTTTCAATTATTTGCCCATATATACGTTATTTCATAGGTAGACTTTGTTATGATGGTTGCCATAGGAGGCAGTATCATTTCCTTCAGTAGTGTAGCCACAGGCAAGCTGAAATGTGTTTACTGGTGGTGCCTATCTACTGCATGGGAGTATTAAATAATGTGTGAAACACTCAGGATGTTTCCCAATACATAGCAAATGTCATGTAAGCATTTGCTGATAATCTCACTTTCTTGGTTCCATCCTCTTGGGTCTCTGCTGTGTTTTCAGCAGTATCAATTCTCTCTAGTTTTCTGTTCCAAACGCCTGCTTCCTCTCATATATCCAATGTCTTTGAACACTGCCAACTTTCAATTTATCTCCTTCTGCTGTCTTGTCGTGACTTCCCTGAGTGCAACTTTGTGGAAGCATGTGATTCATCTTCTTGCAAGATCTTAGATCTTAGACCACTTGCTTGCTATTTTCTCCTCACCTTCTCCAACTTTTTATTCAGTGCTGAATACCAAATGCAGAGTCTCACATAAACTACTTAAGCAATTTACCACTGATGCCACATCTCTACCTTTTATCCTTCATTGTTGAGTGAGAGGAGTCTGTTCATAAAAAGCCACTCACAAGATCACTGTGCTCCGAAAGCACGCATCACACTTTAGGGCAGATGGGCCATCACACTTGGACACAAACAAGCAACATGGTGGCCAGCCCTCTGGTTCTTTGGTGAATGAAACTGCTTTTTTCATTTTAAGGCATGTGATACAATGTGAGAGATTTGGTACTTAATCTTTTCCTGGAAGAATGGGTAGATCTTTGCACATAAACACAGTTCGAGGGGTCATAGAACAGATGACAAGGATACTGGTTTTCAGTAATATATGAAAAAAGACAATCATTTTTATTAAAAACCCACTGTTTTCACACTCATGACTTTTCCACAATAAGTTCAAGTAATCTACTATATAACCCCTGGGCACAATTTATTTCATAAAGTACTCTACCTTGGACAGTAGCATAAAAATAACTGTCCCTACATGTCTCCAACACATCGATACACTCTTGAGCACATGTTGGTGTGATGGGGCTTCCTTTAGTCACTGCCACAAATTCTAAAATAAGTGATTGATTTTGGGGTTGTTTTGTTTGGTTTTGTTTGGTTTTGTTTTGTTTTGTTTGGTTTGGTTTGGTTTGGTTTGGTTTGGTTTGGTTTGGTTTGGTTTGGTTTGGTTTGGTTTGGTTTTTCGAGACAGGGTTTCTCTGTGTAGCCCTGGCTGTCCTGGAACTCACTCTGTAGACCAGGCTGCCCTCAGATTCAGAAATACACCTGCCTCTGCCTCCTAAGTGCTGGGATTACAGGAGTGTGCCACCACTGCCCAGCCCAAGTGATTGTTTTTAATCTCATTAACCTTCTCATAAAATATTGGCATATTTTATTTGAAAATATTTATTATTTGAATTATTTTGGTGTTCCACCTTAGGCAGCCATTTTGTAGTTTTATGTCTTGAAGATAAATGTCTTTCATAAAATGTATCATAGAATCTATGACATAGATAAAGATTATAAAGCATTTTGATATGTCCATCCTGTCGAAGAGAAGTTACCTAACTGTAGTTATATGTATATCAGATATATTCTTTATTAAAACATTAAATCAATGAAGATAAATGATTCATGTACATAACTCATACAGAACTTAAAAGTGTACCTAGTAGAAACATTTTTTGATATTTTTTGAGCCTGGAAAATCAAATACAAAATTAATAGTAATATTTGATTGCCTGAAATAAACACTCTTACAATGTATAATGAAACTAGATATAGAATTCAGTAACAACCATAATGACTTATAAATTTGTATAAGACCTCAAGCCAACGTGACTAGAAACTGATATGTACTCTGGTAGGAGCAATTATACAGCCATGAACTTCAATACATACTTACAGTAGTTCACCTTAGTTCACCATCCTTCCTCATCTGGAACACTCCTGATATATATGTACAACTATCCCATAATAACCTTTTATATAAGGGGACATATACATAGGAGCAACTGAGTTGACCCCTGACAAAAGCTTCATGGAGGGACTTGTATATGGAAGTTTAAGTCATACCTTTATATAACCAATGATATGGCCAAAGACAAAAGGAAATTTAAAGTGAAGTGCTTAACATATGTGAATTCAAACCAGGAAGTGAACTCCTGCCTTAGATACAGAAAAAATCTTGGTAAAACTTAAAAAGAGGTGTATGGGAGAGTCATCTCTGTTACACAGACTCTGTTCAGGAAGGTATTTATTTTACAAATGTGATCTTAGATTTTTTTTTCCTAACATGAAAATTGTGTTGGAGTTGGCATTTGGCTAGTGTGCTGTTACCCTCTTGGTCTCTCCTCTGCCTAATCTCAAGCCCTGGCTTTCAATAGTTCCAACAAAAGATAGAGTTGTATTCAGAAAGGGAGGGCTCTGCCATGAATTTCCAAAGATTCCCCCTCCTTCCCTTCCCCAGTCTTTACTGAGCTTAGATGCAGAAGTGATTTGTAGATGTGTGCACTGGGACTGGGCTCCACAATTCTGCATTTTTATTGCTTTATGGTTTTCTGCAGTGGTCTCCATTTTTTACAAAGAGAAGGTTAATGAGGGTTTCCTAAAGACCTTAAATGAGAGAAAAATAGCATATGTCCACAACTTGGTTTTCCTGAACTAATGAATGGGAGCATGTCCATATGTCAGGTTCTGGTGGCTGAGGGTATAGTGCAGCAAGTATGTAGTTAAGGTAAGACAATAAGAGTAAACTGGAGTAAAATAACTGGCTTTGTAAATAAAGACAGAAGAGAGGTTGAGAATGGGCAACAACACTTGTCATGCACATTTGATACTAAATAAGAAGTCTTTATTCTTCATGCTGATGAAACATGAATTTTAACATGAAGTGAATGAACACTGGCTACAAGATTTGCAATTTTATACTTCACAAGGGTAAAAAGAAAAGATGAGAAGGCAATTTACTAGCCACTATAGAGAAGATGAGGTCTTGACTACACAAAATACAAAGGATAGTAAACTGTTTGAATGTAAATCTAGTGGTGAACATATATGTGTCTTGTCTTGTTGTTATGACAAAATCTCTGAAGGAAGTGACTTAAGAGAAGAAAGCTTGCTTTTTTTGAGTTTCTACAGAGCCTTGGATTTTAGGGGGCAGGAGAGACCCTACCCTTGGGTCTCAATCATCCCACAGGGCCTGTTGCAGGCATATGTTAGTGCTCCTCAGTCTCATGGGCCTCTGGAGCTCATCCCTCAGCCTTCATGTGAAGTGAGACATCCAGACAGATTTGGAATTGAAGTCTCTTAAAATGGCAGATGATTAGGACTTCGAGACAGGAAATGCAGGGGCTTCAGCCACCTTCCCAATGCAATGCTCAGCATTACATAAGAATGGTTTTGTTGTGTTCAAAAGCCTGCCAAGTAAGATTGTCAAGATGTCTCCTTCAAAGACTGGCAAGCATAGCCTTACCGAGGTCCATCTGGTTGGAACTGACATTTTTACTCAGAAGAAATATGAAGATATCTGCCCATCGACTCATAATATGGATGTCCCCAACATCAAAAGGAATGATTTCCAGCTGATTGGCATCCAGGATGAGTACCTATTCCTGCTCCAGAGCAGTGGGGAGGTATGAGAGGACCTTGGTCTGCCTGAGGGAGACCTTGGCAAGGAGATTGATCAGAAGTTTGACTGTGGAGAAGAGATCATGAACACAGAGCTGTCTGCCATGACAGAGAAGGCAGCTGTTGCAATCAAGGCCATGGCAAAATAATTGGCTTCAAGGGTGGCTGTGGTGGCAGCAGTGATCCATGAGCCTAGAGAGGCCACTCCCCAAGCCAGGTTCTGCTCTAGTTGGGCCCTTCACTGAACTTCTACTCAATTTTTTGACATTTTATTTTGGTTTTCCTCCACCCTTCAAACTGTCAGGAAGATCCTGCCCTTCACCTAGCTCCCTTGGCCAGGAATGAGGGAGACACGGCCTTGGTGAAGCTACCTGCCTATTCTCTAGCAACCCTGGTGGGGGTAAAGGGAGTTGGGTACTGATTGTGGTTAAGGTTCCCCTCTCCTTTTTTTCTTTTTAATTCAATTTGGAATCAGAAAACTGAATTCTGGCAAATGGTTTTGTGCCCTTTACCCTACTCATCCCCAAACTGGTCCTCTGTTCTCCACAGTCCTTCACCCCCAAGCACCACTGTAAAGTCTGAGGACAAGCCCCCTTCTCTGCCTGTGTCTCTTCCCAAACCCCTTTAGAGGTTGTAAGAAGAGGTTGGGGCCACTATCCCTCCTCAGGCATCTGGGAAGGCCTTCCCCCCATAGGCTTTACCCTTTCCTGTGGGCTTTCTTCCTGACACATTTGTTAAAAGTCAAAACTGAATAAAACCACAAGTTTAATATGAAAAGGAAAAAGAGAGAGAAGAAAGCTTTCTTCTGGCTCATAGTTTGAGGGGATATAGCCCTTCATGACAGGGAAGGTATGGTGGTAGGATGATATTTGTAGCTGTGGCAACAGAAGTTTGTGGCAAAAGCTTCTTACATACCCAGAGAAAAGAAAGCAGAAGAGAAAGAAGTGGGGAGCGGAGATGTGGCAGCAGCAGAGTCAGTCATAACTACTAATATTAGGCCAGCAATGACCCTCTTCCTCCAGCTAGGTCACAACTCCCCCACAATAATGCCACCATCTAGGGACCCAGAGTTAAAACACATGAGACTGTAGGTGATATTTCACACTCAAACCTGATAAAAAGCAACAGATTTCCTGAGTTTAAGGAATACAAAAGGAGAAAGTTAAGATTAACTCAAGTGGGTTTCTCAGTTTCGTCAACATTTACTGAAACCAGCTTGAAGATGAAAGAGTTTATTAAACCTGACAGATTAGAATCCATTATCAAGTGAACACAGGGCAGAAGCTCAAAGCAGGAACCTGGAGGAACTTAAATAAAAATCATGGAAGAATGCTGAATATCCTACTTGCTCATTCTGCTTTCATATAAAATTGTAGTACCACCTGCCTAGGAATGGTACCTCCCACTGTGGGCTGTGTCCTCCCACATTAATCATTATCAAGAAAATTCCCCTACAGACTTGCCACAGGCAAGTCTTAGAGATGTAATTCTTCAACTGAGGTCCCCTCTCTCCAATGACTCCAGATTGTGTTAATTAAAACTAGCCAGCAGAATGGGTTAAGGCTTTCTTACATTTGTTGTACATGCTAAGGTAATGGAAAGAAAGACAATGATGTTAACATAATACATTCCTTTATTGATAAGCACTTAGGTTTTGAGTCAGAAAGACAGGGGGACCTAACAAGAATAATGAATATTGAGGCGTGGTTCTGATTTAAGACAAAAGCCTGCCAGTAAATCCAGACATCTCATACATATTACTTTCAAAGTACTTTTGTGCTGAATAGGAGCATTATGAGCAAGGAGTCAAGGACACTAAGAGCTAGAGCATGTGAGCATAACCCTTTGGGTAGTAAGAGAAAGTACTCAGGAAAAAAAGGTGCTCAGTGTGGATCAGAACTATAACAGAGACAAGGAACATGAGACTATTCAGAAAGATTGGTCAGCGCACACAAACTAATAAGAGCCAACTAGCAGGAGAGAAAAGCAAGAGTACTATGCACAAACATAATATCTATCAAATTATTTGGAGTATCTCTAACAGAAGGTTGGGCTAACACTTGATTGTACTTAATTGTAATGTGATTAGGAGGTTTGAACCAAAGAGAAGAGATGCTGATATTTCAAGTTTTCAGAAATGAGAATGGAAAGGGTCATACAATAATTATTTTAAAGGAGAAAGATATTCCTTTCTAGACAGTAGAAAAGGAGGACTGTTAAAGATGGAATACACAGAAAACACTGAGGAAGTTGAAACACTAACAATACAAAGTCTCTGAAAAATGCACAAATCTTGGGAAAAGTTGGAGGGATTTAGAGACATTTGTTGAACCTGTTCATTAATAAACTCAGCGTGGAAAGCCCAGGTCTTCCTTGGCATTTGAAGAAGTCTGACAATTTTGTGTCTACACAGGGCAGCACCCCAATAGAGCTGCATAGATTTCTATCACAGCAGAAAATTTCCTCTTCTTGTTTCTTGTCTCCCTACAGGGAAAGCCATCACAGGAAGGGCTTTTGCTATAGTGTGGCATGGCTTGTTCTATGCTCCAAAGAGAGAAAATTATGCAACACGCACTCATGTCTGATTCTATTGATTTGACACTTGTGTGTTAGACATTTAGCAGTGAGATTGCAAATAATATCTGCCTCCATTTCCAGGGCAGAGTAGTTTCTGCTCCACCATGACAGCAGTTGACTTATCAGTTGTCTCCCTGAGCTCTTGCTCAATGTCTGTTACACAGTTGTCATTGGACATTTGTGGACAAGTCATGTAACCTTACAAACTTTCATTTGTTTTAAGTAAATACACAGAGATGTGATGACTAGAAAACAGAGAAGGGGAATGGTTGCCATTTCAAGGCATGGCCAGTTTCAATGGCATTGGAAAACCTGCACACGGTGAATGCTGTACACTCACTAGCATTCAAGTCTTTGTTTTGTGAAGCTGCTGGCCTCTCTGGGAGGTAATCAGAGGTAACATCTTTAAGTTCAAATTTTCTCTTCATTTAAAGGCACCCATGCTATGCTGAACAGCTTCTGTCGACTAAACTGTCTTTTCAACTAAACTCAAGACTGGACAAGAGTGTTTGAGTTGATTTTAAAGTTGCTTTGCCAAAGTCAGATAAAGTAAATGGAGAAAATGAAAAATTATGATGATTGTACAACCAAAATTATTTCCAAAGTTGGCAAGAGGAAATGGAGATACAAAGAAGTCAAGCTGAGATTGACAGACTAGGAGACCGGAGTGAACCAACATGACAGAAGTCTTGAAACTGAGGGTAGGTAAGGAGGGAATGGGACAATCAAGTTTAGAAAAGATTTTCAAAGTCCGAGAGTTACAGGGGATGTTGGCAAGGAGATGATATATTAAAGGAGAGTGGGGACAAAGGTAATTTGAAATAAGGGACGTTGAGATTTATGTGTCTGGAGCATTGGCCTCACTGTTCCCTAACCATTTATAGGCTGATATATGAGCTGAACCACGAAGGCCATGAAGAAATTAAAAGTGAACAGTTGGATATTCCATTTTCAGAATCGTCTCTCCAACTCACTAAATTCTTCTTAAGGCCAGAACACAGCAGGGAGTTTGGGAAACAGGTGGGCCTGCAGAGATTCCTCCCTATGTTTATGGTATACCAGACCCTGGGAAGAAACCCACTAGGCCCACTTATAACAAGAGAGCAGAACCCATGATCTGTGTCAGAAGAGCATTTTTATACTATCTGAATGCAACTGTTTCTCTTACGAGCACTGGATAAAATATGCTACAACATGAAATCTTGACAATGCTTTGCAGTTACTTATCCCTACTTGAATATTTTCATAGAAACTTCAATATGTGTTAATATCTGAAACACTAAGTGGTTAGGAGTAAGTTCTGATTATAGAGTTAATTTTCGAGAAAGGCCCTACAAGAATGCTCATCTTTATTAAACACCACCACTGCTTGTACTGGCAAAGCCTAGGCTGGGCCACCATTCAGACCCTGGAAGGAGGTGCCAAGACCTTCATTGCTCATTAGAGTCAGAAAGCCAGTTCTGCTGGCAACAGCCTAGGGGGGCAATTAGGACGGGATGGGTAAACAACTCCATTCTCATTGGTACCACCACATGCTGATCCACAGTGGAGGCAGCAGCAAGCTAATATATTCTCTGCACCCTTGGAACTTAATGGGAAAGCTCATCACTGATCTTACTCCACTAGAGGTGGCCCTAGAAATGATTTTTAATTTTATCCATTTATTTGAAGTAGCTTATTGAATTGTACAAAATGAATGAGGCAAAAACAAATTCATAACATCTCAAACTCTCCAGGAAGGATTTGGAATCCCTGTAACACTCTAAAGAAGCTTTGGTCTTTCATGCATATTCTAATACTTTTCCATTTTTGGATTCATTTTAATAGCCCCTGTATCTGTTTCCATTCTAGATCTAAGTGGCACAGGCAATGCATCTCTGCATGTTGGTTGTTACCACTATGAGGTGAGAAAATTGAAATGAACCAAGAATGAGTATTCTACTTGTAAAAAAGTGAAAATATGAATAAATTTAATAAGATTATTGTTGAGTTGTGATTTTGCTGTGAAAGAAGTAATGAATGCTAGTTTTTAAATCAACTATTTTACTCTAGTGGGTTACGGTTTTTGATATTGCATTTCTAAAAGAAAGTTTGGGACTTGGTCGCTATCTTGAAGGTTTAATTACAAAAAGGTCTCAAGAACATTTTTGTTTTGAAGTTGATATGATTCTAATATTTAAATAATGTATAAAAATAACAGAGATCTGGAAGACCTGGCAATCAAAGTCATGTTTGCCTCTGTAACCTTATGAATAATGGTCTCCTCCACAGACTTGATAATGCACAGTAGATTGAAACTAGGGTTAAGTTGTCAATGAAGCTAGGATTTATCATCACAGAGGGATCAAAGTATGAAATTTCATTCAAGCTTTGAATTTGCCTCCTATATTCTGCAGGACAAGTTAAAAAATAGGAATAAATACATGCAGACTCCCAGTGTTTAAAGATACCTGCCTAGTATATTGTAAACACAGCTTCCAAAGCTCTGTTAATGCCTGCTCCACTGTGCCACTAACCACACAGCTTATATCATATGGCCATATGTCACCCTTGAGTGACAGAAAGTCCTGTGAGAAGTTTAGAACAATCAAAAGTACTAAAACCAACATTAGTACATGAGACAACCAATAACCAAGTCCTTTTCATACTTTGGTAGGAAAAGTCAACTCAGAGATGTATTCCCATCTTTTCTGAGATTCTAAGTCACAATGTGAAGAGATATATCACTGAAAGTAAGCTAAAGGAGTGGCTTTCTTCAAACCAGAAATAGATCCTATATTTGTCAACAAGATGATAGATAAATAATAATACTTCACTCATAACATGGATGACTACATAGTACCTAAGGGCAATAATTGATAATGGCATAGACTAGATGGGTCTCATCCCACCACAAAATAGAATTAATTTCTTAGGATTTGTAGTGCATTTCTGTTGTGATTGAAATGCCATGACCAGAAGCATCTTATAAAGGGAAAGGTTCATTTTGTTGTCTAGTTCCAGAAGGGAAATCTGTAATGGTAGGGCACAGAAGGTTCAGGGGAGAAGAACAGCAGCAGGAAGTCAGAATTGGAAGCTGAGAGTTCATATCTTCAACAAGGAATACAAAGCAGAAAGAGTAAGTTGGAACTGAGGGAAATCTGTGAACTCTCAAAGTCTGCCCTCCTAGACAATAGGCTATACAGCTCCAGACAGTGACACCTCAGGCTCGATTCCTGATCCTGTGGGATGTATTTCTCATCCTACCTATCACAAGGCATATGCCCAGAAGTAGTATCATGAATACATTTACAAATATGTCATAATAAAACCCATTACTTTGTTCAAGTAGTATGTGCTAGTACAAGGACATAATGTTTTATTCTGTTAATATACAGCTATAAAAAATTGAAGCTAATTTCCAGTGGGGAGAAGGTTCACGAAGTTTGCCTAGAAAGGTGAGAAAGATGGTAGGAGGAAGTCATTACAAAAGAAACTCAAGAGTATTTTGAGAAGTAATCTTTATGTTTCTACTAGATTCTGATGATGAATGCACAGGTTTAAATATCTGTTAAGGGATCAATGGCCCAGCTCAGCAGGTAAGGGCTCCTGCAGCCCAGCCTGACTGCCTTCGTGTAATCCCTATGACCCATAAGGTAGAAAGAGAAAACTGACTCATGAATCCAAGTTGTCCTCTGACCCACATCCATACATTGTAATATAAGTGTAACACACACACACACACACACACACACACACACATACACACACGCTAACAGAAATAAAATTTTAAATAAAAAAAACCAGCCTGCCAAAATGTACAATATTAGTGTACATTTATTATTTATTATTAGTATACTACTCAGTATAAGCATTCAATAATATGATAGGTGTACTCTACTATCAGTGAAGTTAATTTTTGAAAATGACTATTTACCAGAGGGAAATAAGGGTCAAGCACACACTATAAATATTATGACAAATGCTCAGACTTTGTGTACAAGAAACAGGATGGAAGGGTGTTGTGTATGGTATATGCACAACTTCCGTTTCAAACTTCACAATACTTGTCTGTTTTTCTTTTTTTTTTTTTTTTTACCAAGTCCAAGCCCATCCTTCTTCTGTCTTACACATGTGTCCCATTCCAACCTCATATATGTTCTATAGACACAACTTATTTGCTAGGTAACTCATGCACATTCAGACCTATATTTTTCTCCTTTCAGACTCCCTTTATGACTTACCAACTCTGTCTACTTTGGCTAAGGTTGCAGTGAGCCTCTACTCCTTTCTTAGGCCTTCTCAAATCCTGCTTTATTTTCTTTAAACTCTAGTTTTGTAGCATTTGGAAATCCTTAAATGATATTGGACCAAAAAGCAAGAATAGTTTTATCCAGTGTGTCTGGGTCCGTTAACCTGGTCCAGAGCTGTTGTCAATAGCCCTCAACTGGGTCAGTGTCTAAAACAAGTAATAACTGCACCATCCTACTTAATATCTTTTTAAAAAAATTAAAGATACATTATATATATGAGGTATTTTGTCTTAGTCCATGCAATGATGCAATGTGTTTTACACTGGCATCTGGTACCCATGATCCTCTGAGATTGAAGTTACAAACAATTGTTAAGTGACACGTGGGGGATGGGAATAGAACTCAGGTCTTCTGGAAGAATGGGCAGTATTCTTTAGCTCCCAGCCATTTCTCCAGCCACCTACTTAACATCTTCACATCAAAGAAACCATTCCTAACAAAATAGAGATGTCAAGCACTTCAAACAAATCTTGGGAATTTTCTAGCAAACTGGTCAAGGACATATTATTACTCACCTTCAATAAGGAATGAAGTCAAGACTCAGGAAAAAAAAGGATAATTTTGAGGCCACAGGGTCTGTCCCTGATTCCTGGTCCATCCTGCTAAGGCAGTAAGGGATCACCACACGTGTCCTGATGGAGGGTTTCACTTTGCACACTTCCATCATCAAATGTATTACACAGTTTACATGCTGGAGTCAAGTTTCCTCGTCTGCACTGCTAAACCTTCGTCCCAGACATTTTAGATTTGTTTTTGGACACAGGCACAACGCAGACATCAGCAATGTGTCTCCATCCTAACACTGCCATCAACACATGTGCTGCTAGTCCTTTAAAAGGGATCATTGTTTGCAACACTTTCATGTCATAGGCCATCTTTCTTTGCTGGTAACATAAGGCACACTTTGAATGAAACAAGTAAAAGCCTTCAACAGAAACTTAGGACATAGGAGTAAAATGTCTACACACTCTCTTAATAGGTTAGTTAAAAATGATTTTGGGGTTCCTTCTGAGGCAACATGTTGGGGAATAAGATTAAAGGGTGGCATTAGCTGAGTGATGGCCATTGGGGGGTTTCCATGGGTTTATAAGAACAAATAGAGATTCTGGAAAGTTCAGATAACCTTACGTTATCTGTAACTTAAAGCCTGTAAGTGAGACACAACTTAGACCATTTTTTTCAGAGAGAAGTCAAATACTATGTTTCTTTACTCTTGTGCTGTTTATACATTCATGCTCAGCAAATACTAATGATGTCAGCCCCCATGAAGGATCTACCTCCTACAGCTTTAGCACCAAGGCAACAACCTACAAACAATTACCTTCTTCCTCCACCAACAATAACTATCATTGTAAAACTTTTGGAGAAGACAGGGCCATGCAATACTTTGCTTTGGTTTTAAAATGGCATTGCTTATAAACCCCTACCCCCCCTACATTGCAACTGGAAATCAGTCATTCTTTCAACTGTAAAATCAGTGGTCTGGGCTACCTGTTTAACCTCCATAAGCTTTCTAACAAGGGAAGGATTAACTCTAAGCCTCTGAACTTGTCCACCAGGACCTGTCTGATCTCGTATTATGAGGTTCTGGACCTCATCTTCCTATCAGATGCTAGCCATGCGATGTGAGTGCTGCACCATGATTTATAGAGCAGACATTGAGGCATGAATCTGGGTAATGGAAGCAGCAGTGTCATGCCAATTTCTTCATCCCCTCTTGTGTGCACTTGACTCTCCTTAATTACCTTTCTAGCAATGGAGTTTTAAAGTTTGTGCAGGTTTAAACATGACAGCATTTGCGACTGGGAGCGTCTCTGGCTTTGCATTCTGTGTACACTTTCTGGATTACAAATGCCTTGTACTGCATGAGCATACTCTGTTCCTAGGTCAGTTTACACCTTGATTTCTATTTTGCACCCAAATTCTGCTACCTAGCTCCAGAATGTGATTGCCTATCTATAGCCCTTGGTGAGGCATTTGGTGCAAAATTTCCAAACACTTGCCTACCGCAAAGTGCATGGAGCTGACCTTTCTGCAACATCTAAGTAAGAAGGTCTCATAAACTTCCAAATACAGAGCAACTCTCACACTGATGTCCTCGCAATGCCATCCTCTTCTGTGAACCACCCAGAATGTTTTCATAATAGTTTATCTTAACATTATTACATATACTTAGCACTATATCTAAGGAAAATCACTTCCACTCCTAAAAGGTATTGTTATAATTAGTGGGAGAGATGCTATTCTTGGTATTAACATATAATTATGTCTCACAACAAATGTGAGAAACATTTTATTAAAGTACTCTCTGCTTCATTTCCTATGGATAAAACAACTGTAATTATATATGTACATATATATATAGTGAGTATATGAATATTTGTACTTCAAAGTTAGTTTTAAATTTTAGCATTATTAAAATAGCATTAACTCTAAATTCAAAACTAAAACATTGATTCACACATAGTTCATGAGTTTATTTGGAAGCAGAAAAAAAGTAAAAGTAAATTTGAATTAAACTTGCATGTGTTCAAAATGTGTATACTAATAATTACTGGAACTACCAGAATTGAATACTGGGTTAAAGTTAAAAACTCATAAATTTGAAAAATAGTAACAATAAATCACATAGCCAGACAATTTTCTGAAACCCTCCAAGAAATTTGAGATTGTCTGAAAAGTTCTGAAACAAATGCCTGAAACCTCAAATACTGGGATAATTCAGTTCAGTTTTATCTAAATTTCATTTAATCCCAGACTGAAACCTGACACAATGTTCAGAGTGTGTATCATAGTTTGCCCAGGAACCACTTCATACTTGCATGACAATTTCATTAACATCACAAAATTCCTAAAGATAGTGTCCCCTTAGGTAATTTATTCCAATATATTCACAAGCTTGATCTCAGCTGTCACTCAAAAGGACCAAGAAGATTTCCAAAATTAAAAATTAGAACCCAATTAATCTTCAGCCTAACGTCAACATGTTTCACATTTCCTTCCGTGAGCCAAGAAATTTTGGAAGGTGACATCATGTCTGAGAAAATGTCACACCCGGCAGGAAAGATTCTTTGACTAATTAGAGTCTCCCCTTTGAGGGGATGCTGTGGAGAAAGTGTTGAGAGCATACAACTGTCCAGGAAGAACAGAGCAGTTCCTTTTTAATCCATATGACACTGCAACTGAGATCCAGTGCTCAAGAACTCACAAGGTCACCAAGTCTCTCTGGTTGAGGGACAGGTGCCCATGTGGAACATAGGAAAAACTAGAAAAAGCTACTTTCTCAGGCCATGTCACCTCTGAGCACCTCTAAGAACAAGCAGAAGGGGGGAGGGAGAGAGGAAAAGAGAGAGGGGAGTGAATGCTGTAGGTGCTATAAACAGTGGACATTAAATAAATGGATATGTTCATCATGGGAAGAGAATAGAGTCTGAGGTTCATGCTATTTAAGTCTGAGCACAAATAAACATTTCCTTTTAGCTCAGTGTTCCTGAGAGAAAGTTGAACAATCACTGCTTAGATGCAGTTTTTAAAAAGCAGGCTTCTTAAATCCCAATAAAATCTCATAGTACATTGTGTTTCATTTAAAAATTCATCAGTTTTTAGCTGAAAAAATATTGTAAGTTAATCAGAATGATATTAAACAACATAAATATTTGGTTAAAGACCTTGCCTAATGGTAATTTCATTGCTAAAATAAACATGAAATAAAGATGAGGGATAATGCTAGAGTCTTTTCTTCTCCTACAACTAATTCTCTATTACAAGGATTTTGCCCAAAAAATGAGGTGTTTCAAACACTCAATCCATTTCATTCTTTTAAGGAAATAAATACACTTTAAAAAATAACATGTGTTCCTATTTCGAAAAGCTTAAATAATTCATGAAATGCATGTGTACTGCTCATTCCCCCAGTCCTTATTCCTCTTCTGACACATTTTTGTAGAGACATTATGGATTTAGGTCTGTGGTACAGCATTTTTTCTCCATTTCCAATAGCTCACATGCCACACACCTCAATAGCAGAGCAGAGCATAGTTCAGCTCTCCAGGAGACACTCTTCAGCCTATGTTTCTGTCACATGCACTCTCTGCTGTCTAGTCCACTTTATGATCCTACAGTCCTCATCATCTCTTTCTTCCCTTCACTATCTGCACACCATGTCCCTAGTGAAACCCACAGCTAATGTTTGCTTTGGTCCCAGTTACGAGTGGATTTCCATACAAAGTTTCATTATCTTGCTCCTTTACTGTTCTCTATAGGTATGGCCTACTTCTCATAGTTCATCTTCAAAGAATGAAGCTCCTGTCCATTCCTTTACTCATAGTAGTCACTGGCCAACCAGTGCTAAGGAACCTGACCCATCCTGATATCCACTGAGTCCTTACACACTGGAATTTGGCAGGTTCTTTCCTATGGCCTCCCTTCATGCTAGCAAGGTATATCCTCTCAGGCTGTAATCCCTGCATGGTTCAACCTTCTCTCAGGAACACTGAACTAAAAGGAAAGGCTGATTTGTATTCAGACTTCTGTAAAAGGGATGGACCTTTTACTCTTCCCATGATGAACATATCCATTGGTATGCTTAATTTCCACTGTTACAGTGACTCAGGTATTTAGTGAATCTTTATCCAGGGCCACTGCCTTATTTCTGCACACCGTTCAGGCATCACTCAAGTGCCACCCTTCCCGTTAGCCTTTCAGCCTGGAAGAGCCATTTTCTGGCCTGAAACATCAACTCTGGGGAACTTCTTGGCCATACCATATTATCATGGAATATTATCTTCATTTCTATATGCTCCCTACATCATAATCTAAAAGCTATGATAAAACATCATCTTGCTGACTTTTAAGACTAAACTGACTTTAGAACTAAACTCAATGACTTACAATCATAACTTTTTAAATATAAAATCAAAATGCATCATAGTTTAGCTATAATAAGTGATTAAAATTGAATATTACGTTTCATTAGAATAAAGTTGACTCTCCAGTGTTTGTCCCTTCATAGATGGTCAGAAAATTAAAATAAAATTATCTGTTGTACTTTAGTGGATCAAATCAAGTTGTGACAAGTAAATAACCTGTTACTAATTTAACATCAAACTCAAAGCATATAACCTGCCCAAGATTTTGTGAATCATTCCTACACAAGAACACTGCATATTTTATAAAACACAAAATTTAAATTATAACCTTGACCCCACATGTCAATGAAAAAATGGAATAATTCATTAACAGATGTGTATCTGAAGATAAAACATTGTATCCATTATGATTAAAAATGTCACAAAAAGAAAAAATATGTGGAAAGGAACACAAGGCTCAATGGAGTAGCAGACAAAGTGTGAGTCCATATGCATTTGAGTTTTTTGAAATGGGGGAATTGAGGCTATGTCTCAAAAACATTGCCTGTTTAGTGGTCTCACTTTACAGATGTGTATTTCAATCATGCGGATACTTCTGGAATATTTATAATTCTAAGGAACCAGAAAACTTTGCACCAATCTCCTTTGAAACTATGTAATTCCAGTATCCATAAGTGCTATCCTTATGTATCTGAAAATTTGTTATACTTTTGTCTCCAATCTTATGGTTCTACAGAAAAGCGTATTTCACAGAAAAAGCTTTCAAACTCTCAAGACAGTGATTATGTTGACCCAATTCCCCAGACAAGCATGGAGCACAATCCTGTCTCTGCTGCCTCTAGATGATGCTACTCCCGCTCCATGAAGTATCCTCTGCATGATCCTTACCCACAGTCCACTCGGTTTATTTAGTACATGGATTCCAACACTTCTTTTACATTTACATGATAATGTGAATGAGAGAGAGAGAAAGAATGTGTGTGTGTGTGTGTGTGTGTGTGTGTGTGTGTGTACACATGAACCCATACTATGGCCCACACATGGAGATCAGAAGACCATGTGTGACAGTTGGTTCTTTCCTTCCACTACATTGATTCCAGGGAATGAACTTGGGCATTCAAGCTTGGGTGGAAGATTCATTATCCAATAAGCTATTTCACCAGACCAATTTTTAAGATTTTAAAAGGAGTGTAAGTTTCAAGCTCCAACCTGAGACAGACACCAGATGGACAAAGTGCTTGCAAAGCACACTCTCCTCTCCCTGTGCCACTTTCTATTGTGTCTGCACTGGGAATCTCAGGTCCTTTGTTTCCCTCTGGACAACTGCAGGTGTGGCCGCCAACTCTGAGTTATGTGAGTTTCGGGATTTCTCCAAAAATGTGCCATTGTCTAAAAGTTCCAAGAAAAATTAATGTTCCACTGAAAGCTGCAGTGAAAGTTGAAGACCAAAATGAAGAATACATTTCTTGGTGTGTGTCTGTGTAGCCTGTACAGAAAGAAAATACACAGAGGCTATCTTCTAATATCAGCCTTCACATGATAAGGGATAAAATGTGTGCCGTGTGTTCATTCCTGATTTTGATTTGACCACCTGTACTGTGAGACTGTGTCCAACCACTGGCAAAGAGAGTCAATTTGAGCATAAGAAAACATCCAAGTGTGGCTAGGTTCTGCAGAGGAAGGGAGGCTTTCCAAGGATCACGTAATACGATATGTGTGCCCACTCTTGGGGATGGAAACCAGTTATATATTCAAGCTTTTACTATTTTTTTAAAGCAGAAACAGAGACTCGATGAGTCCAACTCATAAAAATTCAAGAGAATATATATATACTTTTTAACAGATGTGGTGGCCTGCTATTTCAAACAGCTGAATGAGAGCAACTTGGCGCATAAACTGAGCTCCCCGACTGCCTCTCTGGAGCCAATCATATAAATGATTTTAATTGCCACTGCATAAGTGGGAACTATTGAACAATTATTTGGATCTTATCATGCTTTTGCTGCTACTACTGGCTCCCCACACAAAGGATATTATAAGCATGGCTTTGCACTCTACACTCTCATTGGCTGACAGCCTCTGTGTGTATCAGCCATACAGGTCCAACTCTAAGGCACCTGTCATTGTCCCTGCCATGCACAGCACAACAGGCATGCGTGCCTCATTCAACCTCACCCTTCTCGGTATGGATAGAAAGGAGGAATGTGATAAACTCACACAGAGCTTTGCATGATTTATGGTCCCTCCCAGCAGTGTTTGCACTTTATAGGGGTCAAGTGTACAAAGCCTTCATCTCTTGGGTTGGAATTTCAGGCATGATTGGCAGAGCAGAGTTGGGGAATGAAGTCCTAGCCCCTCCCAGTCCCACCCTACAGACAGCTCTAGGCTGGGCCTGCAGGTGAGGACAGCTCTGCAGATTGCCCTGAGATAAGATACAAATGAAGAGGCCATTTTAAGTGCTTCTTTTGTAAAGAAAGTCACACAGATACAGGCACGCACGCATTTTTTTAAGCAATGCATATAGTTGCTCCATGGGGTCTTTATCATTAAAAAGTCCCCTCTCTTCCCTCTTTTAATCCCTTAAGAATTCACTGCTGGTCATCATTTTCTGACAGTACAAGGAGACTCTTCCTTTACTAGGCAGAGCTTTGGGCCTAGGCTAACACATAGGTCTCTGTTCAACTAAGAATATACAAGAGATTAATCCATGGGAGAACTGTGAGCCATACTTGAGGACCTCATGTCCACTTTGTAAGATATGGGTGGCTAAACTTAAATCACTAATATGTTTCTCCCAGACCAAATATCCACTGAATATCTCGCCCCTCTAGACCTACAAGCTTCCCTCCCTCCTTCTTATGATGCAGGTTTCTAGGCATCTCACTGATTTAATATTTAATACTTAGAAAAATGCTAAGAGAAACTGTAATGAGGGAATCTACATTTAAAATAAGGAGTCGAGAAAACAATAAATAGAAATAAAATTAACTTTGCCTCAAGATTGTAAACTAAAATATCTGCTAATAATACATGATATCCTTTCTAAAAATAAACTGTTATCTTCAGATATGGAGTACATAGGTATCTACTTTACCTCTCTGTTAAGAGTTTGTTTCTGGCTTCTTATCATTCTCCCTTTATAGATGAAAATAACGTAATATTTTCTACCTGTCTTTCTCACAACTCCTGGCTCTCTATTTCCACTGCTGAGTCACATTCACATCCACTACAGTCTGTTCAAACTAAAATTCTCTCCCTTGCTTACCTTCTTACCCTGCACTGCTGAGTCTGGAGGAATGTCTATTAGCACATGGTTCCTCCCATTCAGATTCTGCCCTTCCAAACTCTGCTCCAAATGGTCTGCACAGATAACTTCATGGCTTGTTCAGACACTAAATTGAGTCTTCTGTCCAACTGCTGCCTTTTCCCAGGACTTTTTTCTTGATCAATCTATCTGAAACAGCACATGGCTTTTCCCAGCCTTCCTCATGCTGCTCTATGTTACCCTGCCAGAATGGTTTATTAGTCTCTCTCTCTCTCTCTCTCTCTCTCTCTCTCTCTCTCTCTCTCTCTCTCTCTCTCTCTTAGTAAAAATAGAGCTGAAGAACTGTGGTTGCTCATTTTCTCTGTCTTTAATGCCCATGCCTAACAGAGTAGATGTTTCATATGAGCTGATTAATGAACTAATGAACACATTTATATGTACAACTCATGCAGAAGTTAATTTCTAACCCTGGTCTGGTGAGGAGGCATATGACACGTTAGAGCATTTTCCAAAGGAATAAAACAATCAAATGTTGGGGCCCTGATACATTAGATTTACTGAGAGCTGATATTTGCACTCCTATCCACTAAGCATGAAAATACAGGAATGAGATGAATGAGAGGATGTAACACACACATACACACATGCAGTGCTTTCTGGTACTATGTCGTGTTTAATACAGTGAAGAGGTGAAGCACAGGACATGGCATGCATACATGTATACATATATACATACATACATGCATACATACATACATACATACATACATATAGTGTCTTTGGGTACAATCCCTTGTTTGGAGGCATTTAGTTTCTAAGCCTCCAAATTAAAATGGGAAACTATTTGAAACTACAAATATTCTTCATCTACAGAATATAAGGTCTAAATGTGGTTACAAGTTTCTGGGGAAAAGAAAGATAGTTTACAGGCAGGAGCCTGTGAGAATGTACTTCTGCAGAGGTGGGGAAGTGTGGAGCAAAGGAATAAAATGAGAAAATGAAAGGAAGAAAAGAAACAGCTTCCCCTACCAGATGCACAGAACTGTCAAATACGGCAAAGCCTGTAAAATGGTCCTCCGCTGTAGGCCATAGAATAGAACTGTAATAAACTGACCCATAAAAAGTCATGTAAACATTATAACCTGTTTTTACTAGGTCTTTAAGCACGGGGAGCAATTGATCTAAACCAGCTTGGCTCTCCTAGGTTCCTGAGTCTCCGTGAGAATCCAGCCTCCAACATGGGTGTTCAAATGCCTCTGGCGCTAAAAGCCAAAAATAGGAGTGAGCTAGAAAATTGCAGCTATTTAGTTATTTGCCCTGGGCAGAGGATTGATATTTCCTGAGAGCAAAACATCTAAAAGGAGAAGTCTAAAGCAAATGTCCCTTTTCAGTAGGTATCTGCATGGAATACTTTATCTCTGTGTCTCTGCCTAAAAAAAAAAAAAAAATACTTTGTGATCCCAAGATGCTGCTGTGAGCTGTCCCTAACTATCTGAGAACATCAGTATTGGGTGAGAGTTGGTACATCCATGCCTCAGAAAAGATCAGAGCAGACTGTCTCTCTACAGCCCTAACACTTTAAATATGAAATATAAATGTGGAAATTTCAAGTAAGATTTTTACAGGTGTCAACATGAACAGTCATTCCATTACCTCCTTGTGGAATGCTTGTTAAGCCACTCTTGAAAATATCCCTTTCTCTTTCTAAATTCCTAGAATCTAAATGCAGGGAAGGCTAAGGGCAATTAGGCACGAAGCCTACAGCTACGTTTGCAAGCTGTAAATTTTCAGTCTTGTTTTTGATCGAGTTAATGCTAGTTCAAAAATGCTAGTTCCTGGTCAGGCAGCCAGGAACACAGTTTTGCTGGTACTTTGAGAGACAGTTGTCAAGCGTGAAAATGCTAAAAGGATATACCCAAGCAGAACAAAACATCTTTATCTCACATTGAACTTTTGTACCACTGCTAGGCCACTCATGGTCTGGTTGGCAGTCACACCAGAGCATCATATGGTGGATGAATTGATTGATTCTATCCAAATTTCAGTTCTATGAAGCAAACACAGCTCTGTAGTTTCCCATGAAAAGCCAAGTCCTACCACCCCACGTCTAAGCTGAAGAATGATGATGACTATACTCAAGAAACTTATCCAAGTTGGGGATATCCAATGGAGGACAGGAGTCAGCCTCTTTTGGAAGACACATATGGCTGCCCTAAACAAGAGGTTTCTGTCATCTGATACATGAAACACCAGTGTTGAGAGTACTTCCTAAGTAGTCATAGAGAAATTGCCATTAGGTAGAAAAAGTAAAAGGAAATTAGAAGTGAGATTTATTTTTCTTATTTAAAATTATAATTTGCAAGAATTTTCCCAAATTTGAAGACACTGAAGTTTGCTTAACTTCATGCATGTGTTTTACATAAATATGTTATTAATTGAGATGGCAACTTTCCCAAAGGAAGATTTACATTTGAGATATATTTTTTAAGTCATAGAAACCTGATTATATTTTAAGCAACCCCAAGATTTTAGCAACACACTTGCTGGATTTAAAGAGAGGAAGTAAATGCCTTCGATCTTCTGGGGAGGAAATGGAATGCTACATACAACTCTTCAAAGCCTAAACAGAAATCCAGAAAGAACAATCAGATATTACATATGTTTGGTGTCTGCAGATCATGCAAATAAACGATACATCTGATCTCCAACATAATCCCTGGAAGTTGGCTCATCCTGGCATTTTCTTCATTTGAGGATATGCAAAGCTGAGGGAAAGTTATATTTTTTTTATAGCCAAGACTATGTAGTAAAGCCAGGTTCCCAAATCTTCCATTTCCTTGTGATATGAAAAAGTACAAAACGTTCTTTGTCCCCTTTTTCTGGTCCCCATTCCTAGTCCTGCAACCCTCCTTTCATCTGTCTGTCCTTCTTGAAAGACACAAGTCAAGAAAGGGCAGCAGCCTTTCCTGTCACAGTAAACAAGTGTCTCACAGAAACAACATAAGGAAGATACTTTTATTTTGATAGAGTTTCAAGGTGTCTCATGTTGCTGTGATAAAACACTCCGACCAAAAGCAACTAAGAAAGGAAAGATTTTGTTTGAACTATGCTTCCAGGTCATAATCTATCACTGAAGAAACTCAAGGCAAGTGAGCTGCTTGTTGACTGGCCTCCAAGCTCATACTTAGCTAGCTTTCATTCATGGTCCAGAACTACCTGACCAGGAATAAGCTGCCCATGGTGTCTGTCCTCTGTCACATCAATTAACAATCAAGACTATCCTCCATACACATGACATGGGTCAATCTGTTCTGGACAATCCCTCAGTTGTGATTACCTTCTCAGACAAATGTAGGCTGTATTGAATTGATAATCAAAACTAACTAGGGCAGAGGGATTGGAACACCATGAAGAAGACAGTGTGGTAGTATCAGTAGGGAAGAAAGAGGTCCTCACACTTTAGCAGATGAGGAAGCTGAGTTATCCCCAACCAGATATGGTTATAACTTTTAAGAAGGCCACCCTCAGGGACTTAACTTTGGCCAGGCCCCATAGCCTCCCAATGCAGAACTAGTAACCTTGGACCAAGTATTCAAACACAAGACCCTAGAAGTACTTCTCATTCAAACCACAACAGAAGGGTCACCTGTCCTTCACTGGGAATTCTCTCAAGTTTCCCATTCTCTCCCATGCTATACACAACACCAATAAGAATCCTTGAAGAGGATGATATTCTTGCTAGGAAGGCCTGTAGTCTTAAGAAAAACAAGTGTACCATTATCCCTATCAAACAGAAAGACATTCCTAAGAAGCTAGAGAACAAACAACACAAGCATTTGTGACTCCAGATATGACACCCAAAATTTCCTACTTGTGCATCTTGTATTTTCAAGGGTATGAATACAGACAATGCTAAAGTGCAGTCACAGTTCTATTTGGTTTTGTACTTTTGTAAAATCAGTAACCTCTCTCAATCATCAAAGCTGGTGAGATGGGTAGTGAAGGCTAGGGAAGGCAATGTTGGCATAGCATAGCAGCAACCTGAGAACATTCCTTATGGACATGAAGCTGGGATGCAATGGTGTACAGACAGCCAGACATTGACAAATGATAGTTATTTTCTGACTTAGGAAGGAAGCTATGGTTCATTTTTCTTGGTCATAACACTTGGTTTTCATCTTGACTGTATCTGAAATTTACTAAGCAAACTTGTGAGATAATTGCTGATTGGGTTATTTGAAGTGAGAAGAGCTACCCTAAATGTAGGCAGCACCTCCCAGGGGAAGGAGGGTAGAAGGAAGGTTGGCTTTTGCTTACCTGCCTTCATGCTTGCTGGCAAGTTCATCTGCTCTAATGCTGATACTTCTGTATTACCTCGCTGATAGTGGAACCCATCTTCTTCAGCCCTCTAATGTGAACTAAAGAGCACTGGTTCTTCAGGAATCCTCCAGACCTTCAGTCATAAACTGGATCTGCTATGACACTCCGTCTCATGGATTTAGCAGTTTCTAGGCTTTCTCTAGTATGAGACATCCAGAGTTGGACTAGCTAGATTCTATGGAGAGTGAAATCTAATAAATCTCCTTTAATATAAATTCATTGTGTCAATTCTGTTTCTTTCATCTGACTAATAAAACAATATACCTGAAACCTAGCAATTCTTTCTCTTTTTTTTATTGAATATCATCTTCATTTACATTGCCAATGGTAAAACCTTTCCTGATATACCTCCCTCCCTCTCCTCCTTCCCACTGCCTCCACTTATATGCCTCTCTACGCAACGCACTCCCTCCCCCTCCCCCTCACCCTCGGTTTCCCTTTGTCCGTTGAGCCTTTACCTGACCTAGGACCATTCCTCCCACTGATGCCCAACAAGGCCTTCCTCTGCCACATTTTTGGCTGGAACTATGTGTGCCCCTTGGTTGATGGTTCAGTCCCTGGGAGTCTTGGGGCATCTGGGTGGCTGAAATCATTGTTCTTCCCATGGGGCTGTAAACCCCTTCAGCTTATCTGGACCATCTTCCAGCTCCTCATTGACGACCCCATGCCCAGTCCAATAGTTGGTTGCTAGCATCTGCCTCCGTATTTGTAAGGCTCTGGCAGGGATTCTCTGGAGACAATCATGGCATGTTCCTTTTGGTATATACTTCTTGTTGTCCATAGTAGTATAGGGGTTTGTTGACAGTTTAAAGGATGAATCTCCAGGTAGGGCAGTCTCTGGGTGGACTTTACTTTGTTCTGCTCCACACATTGTGATTTTTCTTCTTTAAAATGCTAGTTTGTTTGGCTTATGGTTCCATAGGCTGTGAATTCTGAGATGATAGTGCCCACAACTGTGCCCACAATGGTCAGAACCTTCTTACCCTGTGGACTAGAATGAGTGTACTTTGAGATTTCTGGAGCATTTTGTAGAATTTGAAAATTAGGGGGAATGGTCATCCCATTGGTTTATGGGCCAGAACCAAAAGATATGATGCTTTGTCATTATTGCTAAGCAAAGTGAAATGATGTGATATTGACATTTGTGTTATTGGCTAAGTAGCAGACACTGAACACCACACATATGAACAGCTATCAGTTACCGCAAAGGGGAATCAAGATGTTAGGAAGAGCTCTGATTCATGTACAGCACACCAAAAGCCATGCATCCTATGATGTTAGGGATACTGGACTCCATAATTTCAGACCTTTAGTGAAAAATTCTCAGAATTTGCTTCTAATTAAAGCTTCATCAAATTTAAATGTAATTTTTACTGCAATAATAACTTCAAACACTATCAAGTCAAATAATGAACACTCTTGACAACCAAAACTCTTAATTGCTTTACTATCACTGTGATAAGACACTCTGACCAAAGAAACTTATAGAGGAGCATATTTGGGGCTTATGATTTTAGAGTATTTGAGTACATGGCAATCAAGGCAAGGAGCATGGCAGCAAACAGGTAGGCATGGAGATAGAGCAGTAACTAAGAACTCACCTCTGAATGCAAAGAAAAGAGACCCAGTCTTAGAATGAGTCACTTGAAATCTCAAAATCCTTCCCTATAACATATCTCCTCCAATGAGACCACACCTCCTAACACTTCCCAACTATTTCCACCAACTGAGGACCAAGTACTTAAATATACATGGCAGCCATTCTCATTCAGACCACCACAGAAAGTGTTCCATGTGAACAACGACCCACAGAGATGATTCCAGCAGGACATTCATGAGGGAAAAAATCTGCCCCATGATGGAGGTCCTGAGAGCCCCAGGACCTGCTCTCACTGGAATAAACTTACAGTGACTCTAGCAGGTTGTCCAACATCAGCTCCACATGCTCCTATACTGGTAGAGGGACACATTGGACTGCAAGTCTTCCTAGTTCAAATGCATTTATTCTGTCTAGAATGCCTGGGACACTGTGATTAGACAGTAAGACTGGAGACATCCCAGTCCCATGGGAAGGCATCACTGATCATAATGAAAGTGCACTCCCCTACCATTGTACCTCTAGAGCTGAGCACTAGAAACGAATTAGAGGAACACCAAGAAACTGGAAGCATCCTTTTCGATTTCAAAGCAGGCTGGAATGTACACCCCCAGCCTTACTCACCTGCAGGAACAGCCTATAATCACAGTCTTTAGCACAGTCTGTCTGCACCAACATGAACCAGCAGCCCATGCCCAGAGGCTCCCACCCTCAACAGTCCCAGCCTCAGGTCCTGGCTCGTTCATCTCCCTTCCATTATCTCTCCCTTACTTTCAACAGCTTAGCAAGCTGGGTTCATGAGGCATGGAAGAAGCTTTATCAGAGTAACTCCCAATGCTGTGAGAAAGACAAGAGACACAAAGAATGCCTCCCTAACTTACAAGTTTCCTCCCTGGGTCTGCTTGACTCTAATTACTGGATGACGTCCAGGGCAGAGGCTGTCTGGGCATGTTAAGGGATTCCTTGTATATCAGAGGTGCCACCACCCAAACAATCAGCCAGAAGACAGCAGAAGCCCTCAGAGTAAGAAACTGGAAACAAAAGGATATGTTCAGGAACCCTCATTGCAGTCTGGGAGAAAACCATTGCTTATTAGAACAAAAGTCCACAGACTAAGCATTTACCAAGGTTTTGTTCTCCCACATTTTCATCCCTGTCAGCAGAAACAGTCTCACTTGCTTCTCTGCAGCTGTTTCGTGTCTCTCTGTGCATGTGCACGTGCACTGGGGCTGTCATTTCAGTTGCAGGGGGAAATTCTAAACAAACTCTTTTGAAAATCAAATTGAAAATATGAAGTCTGGGGGCTAGAGAACTGGCTTATCAGGTAAAAGTGCTTTAGCTGCTCTTCCAGGAGACCCAGGTTCAACTCGCAGCACCTATGTTGTGGCCCACATCCCTCCGTAACTCTAGGTCCAGATGATATGACAACCTCTTTTGGTCTTCTGGCCTCTGTGGGCACCAAGCTTACAGGCATATGCTGTAAAGATATACATGCAGGCAAAACATCCATACACATAAAAAAAACTTAAAAGTATAAAGTATAGCATACAAGATACTAAAAGCCTCTTTTTAGGTACACACACACACACACACACACACACACACACACACATACATACACACACTGCTATATATGCATATATGCTCAGATGTTTGGGGAATTTCTAAAAATCACTTTTTTAAGAATCTGTTCAGAAGAAGGTGATATTAAATTGGGAGAATTACTTTTAAAATTCCATTGAGTTGTCTGAAGTGTATGTCCTCTCTGGTCCCCTCTCTGCTCTCACAGTCCCTTTACCAGAAGCTTTTTCACTGGGATCTATCAAGTCTGTGACTAGGGTTAAATTAAATTGATTCATGTGAGGAAAAAAATGAATGCTTAATCTCAGTGTTGAGCTCCCATCAGAAATATCCGTATAATTACAAGACAGCATGTATAGACACTGACGGTGAACTTACCATATCTTCCTGGAGGTTTGTGGTAAGGCTGTATTCCTACACAAGCCACATAAAAGGAGATCAATGATGCCTTTCTCAACAGTATGGAGACTTATTCCCGCAAGTTGTCTTATATTCTAGGCCAACAAAAATGTCACTGGAATTTTCACAAAGTCTAAGCTGTGATTCTGGTGCTCAGCATCTGAAGGCTTTATTAACTCTTCTCCCTTCACAGTAGCTGATTAAAATCGTATAAAAAGTTTTTATGAAAACAGCGTGCGAGCCTTCGAGTCAAATAGGAGCATTTATACCTGTTCCACATCTTTTTAATATTTCATTCCCACACTATTGCTTTTCAAGCTGTATAATTCAGCAGTAAAATACAATTGGCCTACAGAAACTCTCCATATAGATACGTCCCTGACACGTTGTACCAAAAGGAGGCTATAAAATAGATGGTATTTTAGGCTCTTATTAACTTGAATTAAGTTTTCTTTGGCTGTCATATGAAAGATATTTTAAGTATTAACTTCATTTATCTTGCATTTTGCTCGTTAAATACTATTTCATAAGAAAAATGCCATACTGGGGGAAAAGGGGTTTTTGCTAAACTGCTGTTCTATTTGGGAAAGCATTGCAAGTATTTACAGTCTAACAGAGGATAACATAGAAGGCCTTAAAAACCTCACCCAGCAACAGACTCCATTTCTGCTAGCACCTTGGGTGGGCTTGCATGAAATACAAATTGTGCTATTAAACCCGGAAAAGCTTGGAGAAAATCCGGAAAAAAATTCTGATTATTTGAGACCAGCTCTAAGCCACTTTTTAAGATTCAGAATCAAATATCTCTTTTTTTAATGGACTGAAGTCCTGTCATTGCATTAAAATCTACAACCTGTAGGAGACTAAGATTTATTTGCATGCAAAGCAGGTTATGTGTGTATGAAATTTTGATGGTTTGAGGACCTGGAGGAGAAAATCCAAGCACCAATAGATCTGTTTTCATCAGGTATTTTTATCTGAGGCTGGGCAGGGGGGACAAAAAAGACAGGAAAATATGTTTTGTTTTCTGTATTTGTTTTAGGATTTCATCATGACATTTACTAAAGTAGCCCAACCACATAATTATTTTTAAAAATCAGTTTGTTTATAATTCTTTTCAATCACTCCAGGTTTTGGATAGCTGCGGTTTTAGTAGGTCTTTCTTTAGTAAATTGTTCTGTATCACATCATCATCATCAACAACAACAACAAAAGAAAATAAAATACCAAAAACCACAGCCACAGGCTTAAGAGAACATGAGAGAAGTTTCAGTCCCTCTGGTGCCTTTCTGGCTGCTTCTGATCACTTTCTGCTCTAGCCATTGATCCCATTTTGTAGTATTCAAGTCCTTCCTGCTAAGCACAGCTTATGTGTAAACTGAAGTTGTGGCATTTATCATTATGGTTCCGAAACCTCTTCCCAGCAACAGTGTTTGTACAAGCAAAAGAATGGAACTGAAGTCCACAGAATGGTGACAGCCTCAGCTCGAGTGGGTGGAGTTGTACAAAGTACCTGCAGGGCCAGCTCTCATCTTGATAACAGGAACATCACCTCCTCCAGGTGTGCAGCATACTTCCTATGAACCTAAGTCAGGAAGCCCCTCCCTCAATCATTCACAGAAGCAAACAGAGACACATAGATGACTAGACTTCAAGGATTTGACATCTGCGTCAACTTCCTTAAGGAAATCGCAGGTTCCACCCTTCTCAGCTGTGAGAAGGTCTAAGGCATGGTGGTTCTGCAAGGTAACTTGGGCAAGTGAGGTTATTTGCCTTTGCAGGGAAGCCAGAGATTCAGTAGAAGCCTCTAGAGCTAATTGAAATTGTTCAGCTAACTTACTGCTCTGACAAACGGATGTAAACCAACTAAGAAAAAAAAGTGTGTCCTGGTGCAGCTTCAGTCAATGGTTTCTTGGTCCAATAACTTTTGAATCCAGGTTGAAGCATGGATGGCTATGGGAAGGTAATGTGTAGGAAACAAGGTCACTTCATGGCAGCCAGAAAGGAGAGAGAGAGAGAGAGAGAGAGAGAGAGAGAGAGAGAGAGAGAGAGAGAGAGAGAGAGAGAGAAGAAGAAGAAGAAGAAGAAGAAGAAGAAGAAGAAGAGAGAAGAGAAGAGAAGAGAAGAGAAGAGAAGAGAAGAGAAGAGAAGAGAAGAGAAGAGAAGAGAAGAGAAGAGAAGAGAAGAGAAGAGAAGAGAAAGAGCAGGAGCAAGAAGGGGAAAAAGAGGGAGAGGAAGAAGTAAAGGAGTTAAAAGAAGAGAAAAAGGAAGAATGGATAATTAAACTCTATCCCCTAGAGTTACCACAATAATCCATCATACTATAAATCCACTAACTAATCACTATGCAATGTAGTCAGAACCCTCATGATCTTGCTACCACCTTGGGATCTAGCCTTCTGGGGGCACATTTCAGGTCTAAGCCACAACAGGATCAAACCTCTCTGTGTGTCTCTCTGTGTCTGTCTGTCTGTCTCTCTCTCTCTTTCTCTCTTTTTCTCTCTCTCTCATATATATGCATATATATATATATATATATATATATATGTGTGTGTGTGTGTGTGTGTGTGTGTGTGTGTGTGTGTGTGTGTGTGTTTCTATTTAGTTCCAAGGTTTTCTTTCTTGGTATGTATGTATATACGTATGTACATGTGTGTATGTGTGTGGATACATACCAAGAAAGAAATATATATGTACATGTGTGTATGTGTGTGTAAATGATAGCTAGAGATAGAGATATTCTTTTTTACATCTTAAAACGTCTGCTAGAACAGTTCTTTGTGACAATCAAGACTACCACAGTGAAAACCATTTGAAAACCTCAAATCTTTAAAAAGCTTCATGAACAATGAAAATAAGCAACGTGAGACTGCAGACAAGCTCTTCCACGGGACAGTGTGGTTCCTCCCTATGTAAGCTGTGAATCATAGATGCCATTTACACAACAGTCCCTCACTGACTGTATGTCAATCAGAAAGACCACATACATAGATGCACTACACATATTCTCCACAGTATCAGGGGAGCCATTCTTGGACTAGACATTCGGTTGACACTGACCTAAGCAATACTGCACAATACCAGGGAAAGATAGAAAAGATGAGGTCAGGTCCACACCCACACGCCATATGGTCCTTTGTTTATCTTATAAGAAACCAAATGCCCTTTGCCCCAGTATTCTCAATCTGAATAAATACTGCTGTTTTCTTGCTGGTCAGTTACAGTGAGAAAAATCAACCTAAAGGCTTCACAATGGTAGAAATCATCAAAATTTCTCTGGAATATCAACCCTTAGGCAATTGAGAATTAAGAAAGAAAGTCTTGGGACTAAATGGAAATACACACATGGCTCCCCAAATGGACACAAACATTGACCAATATGAGTAGTATGCCTAGTAAGAAGTCATCACTGGCTGTCCTTGAGGATGGATGACCAAATAAAAAGAGACTGTGACCAGTTAGATCAACTCACAACAGATAGACATGTATAAGACTTATCACTAGAATTAAACTTACTAGAGCAGATAAGTGTATAAACAAGCCATAGTCTATAAACCAATGCAACTTGGTTATATATAGTTAAAAGTCTGATGTTTATTTGAAATCAAGAATTATTAACTCTACCTAAACATACTTTGTATATAGGACACATCTGTAATTCACTACAAGTTAGTAGTAAATGCTTTCAAATATAAGGACAGATTAGCTTTGATTTCTCAGTTGAAAAAATAAATGGTTCCAATATGGGCATTGAAGACAAAGAGCGAAAAAGGAACTCCCAGTGCCAAAGACGAGGGATTGAACAAAACCACCAACTAACACTTATCAGGAATAGCCTGGCATTAACACTTGGCTCTGCCCACAGGAGCCTGACATGTTTTATTCATATCGAGCCTTGAGATATTGTTCTCTTTCAACAACTAGACTACCCTTGCCAGTTCAGATCTGATTTGAAGTTAACTACAATTCTCCAATTTGTAAATTTGGGTTTACCCGTAGTTCTACAAGCTAATCAAGCAAATGGCTTTTAGATTTTTTTTATTTTTTTATTTTAGCTATCATCTAAGATTTCAAAGCATTTTATTTTATTTTTTAATTAATTAATTTATGTTTTATACTCCATATTTTATCCCCCTCACTCCCATCCACCCTCTGACTGTTTCACATCCTGTACCTCCTCCTCAAACCCCTGTCTCCACATGGATGTCCCCATCCCTTACTCCACCTAACCTCTAAATTCCCTGGGGCCTCTAGTCTCTTGAGGGTTAGGTGCATCATCTCTGAATGAATACAGATACAGCAGTCCTCCATGGCATGTGCACCGGGGATCTCATATCAGCACCAGCTATGTGTTGCTTGTTTGGTGGTTTAGTGTTTGAGAGATCTTTGGGGAGGGGGGTGTCCCAATTAAATGAGACTGCTGGTCCTCCTACAGGATAGCCCTTCTCCTCAGCTTCTTTCAGCCTTCTCTAATCCAACAGGGGCCAGCTGCTTCTGTCCATTGTTTGAGTGCAGATATCTGCATCTGACTCTTTCAGCTGCTTGTTGGGTCTGCTGGAGTGCAGTCATGCTCAGTCCCTTTTAGTGAGCACTTCATAACCTCAGTAATAGTGTCGGGACTTGGGACCTCCCCTTGATCTGGATCACACTTTGAGCCTGTCACTGGATTTTCTTTTCCTCAGGCTCCTCTCCATTTCCATCCCTGTAATTCTTTCAGAGAGGCACAATTATGGGTCAGAGTGGTGACTGTGGATGGCCCCCCTCTCCCTCACTTGATACCCTGTCTTCCTGCTGGAGGTGGGCTCTATAATTTCCCTCTCTCTACTGTCAGGCATTTTATCTAAGGGCCCCCTCCCTTTGAGTCCTAAGAGTTTCTCACCTCCCAGGTCTCTGGTGCATTCTGGAGGGTCCCCCCCAATCTCCCATTTCCCCGAGGTTGCCTGTCCATTCTTTCTGCTGGCCCTCAGGGCTTCAGTCCCTTTTCCTTCACCCAATCCCAGATCATGTTCCCCTTTACACCCACTCCCTCCCCCTCCCATCCACATTTCCTCCCAGTTCCCTCCCTCCCTCCCCATTTGTGATTGGGCTTCAAGCATTCTAAATACTTCTGGTAGGAGTGTAAAGCAGTTGGGTTTTCAGTAATTGCTAAATGAGTTCTGTAACATGGACATCTTACCTCATGACATATTAATATTATCAAAAAATTGTTAATGCATTTTTAGCACCATGCAAATAATAGGGTGGATAAATTATAATTTGACAAGGGCTCAAGTAGGTTTAGGTGTGGGTGTGAAAAGATGAGTAGGTATGGGTGTGTTTATGGGTGTGCATGCTTACATAGGTACACACATGTGCATGTGAGTATACAGCACTGGATGTTGTTCCTCGGGTCATTCACCTTGTCTTCTAAGACAGGGTCTCTGATTGACCTGGAGCATACCAAGCTGGCTATGCCTGTGGGCCAGTAGTCTCCAGAGAGCGCTGCATCCCCAGCATTTGATTTTAAACAGCAGCATCATGCCTAAATTTTTATGTGTTTCTGGGCATTAACTTAGTTCCTCATGCTTGCACATATGCGAGTGATTTGTTGAGTGAGCATGTCTCTAGCCCTCACGTGCATTAGAAAATAGGTGAGTTTCTTGTTTTATTCTCCTGTGGAGGAGTTTTCTCAATCTAAATTCCTTGGCTTTGATATAAGAGGAATCCAGAGCCAGAATAAATATATTTCTGATAACAGAGTAGAAAGGTCTTTTCTCTCAAATGGAAATTTCAGACTATTTGAGCCAAAGGTCCCAACCCATTCTGCAGGCAGTGGAACAGGGCATCATTAAACCTCTAAACAAGCCTCAACAGAAGCAATGTGGTATTTTTTTTCTTGCCTTGTCTGGTCCTTCATTTCCGTCCATTGGGTTTCAGCTTCAGTAGCTGAGCTATGCTAACTCCAAGAAATGTGTCTTGTCCCTTGACACTCTCACCCCTCAGTTACACATCTTTATGGAAATGTCTGAGGATCCAGCCCACCCACTGCCAGTGTGGCTAACATCAGTGTGGTCAGTAGGACTCATCATTTAACAGTTCCATGCTTCTCACTCAAAGCTGACCTCTAAGGAGAGGCAGTGAGCTTGCTCCCAATGTAATTAAGTGTTAGGGCTGAGAGGTCAGGTGGCTGTATCTTCTCCAGCCAAAATAATTTGGAACCTTCATGTGGAGATTTATGATTGTGCTGCCTGGCTAAATACCAGGACTATGGCTATCTTAACTCATCCAGGACCTGCACTGAAGAGCTAATGTCTGCCTTTGATAAAAAGTTCCTTTATTTGTAGAGTATCACACATTCTCAGGCTGTCCCTCACCAATTACCTTGGTTGGAATTACTCATACTGGCTTGGTTGAGATGTGTGACTTTTAGTGCAGCCTAAAGCAGAGTTATCACTGAGAACACAGCCTTACACTGCCCCATTTACACTATCAGTGTGTCCCTTACAGATGCCTTACAGCCATTGACACCTTCTTGTTAAACCAAGCCACAAGTAGGCTCTGCCTGGGTACCACACAAGGCAATTCTTTTCCTCAGCCTGCAGATTTTCTCTGAAAGGGAGATGGTACAGATCTCTTTTGTTCTGACAAGCAACAAATTGAAAAATCTCTCATTTTGTGTCTCTGTATAACAATCAAAATAGCATTACAGGGGCTGGAGAGATGGCTCAGTGCTTAAGAGACACACTGCTCTTATAGAGGATCCTAGTTGTCATCTAAGCACCCACCATGAGTGGTATACAGCCGCCTGTAACTCAGCTTTAGGGGATCGAACACCCTCTTCTTGTCTTCATGGGCATGTACACATGCCCATGCCACCACAGAGATGTGCATACAGATGCATATTGTTACCTATTTATCATTTGTTGAAAATGGATTTTTTCTCATATAATATATCCTGGAACATATTATGGATTCCCTTCTCTCTACTAACCCTCTGCTCCTCCCAATTACTCCCTTCCAGATTCACTCCTTTTAGTTCCTCTGAATACAAACAGGCTTCTCAAAGATAATAATAAAATAAATAAAATAAAACTTAACATGTCAGAATTAGACAAAACAGACAGAAGAGAAGGCACAAGAAACAGATACCTACTTGTTCACACACCTTGTTCACACACTAGAAAATCCAAAACAAAACAAAACAAACAAGCACTAAACTGGAAGCTAATATATGCATAGCAGACCTGTGCAGGTCCTGAGCATGCTGCCTCAGTCTCTTTGAGTTCATATGAACATTGATTATTGATTTATGTTTAAGCTTTATATTAAGCTTTCTTGTTGATTTAGAGGGCCTTGTTTATTTGGTATCCTCAATCCCCTCTGGCTTTTACATTCTTTTACCTCCTCTTCTAAAGGGTTCCCTCAGCTTTGAGATGGATTTGATGGAGACAACCCATTTAGAGATAAGTCTTTCAAGGTCTCTCTTTTTCTACATAATGTCTGGCTATGGGTCTCTGTATTTGATCCCATCAACTGAAGAAGGAAACTTCTCTAATTATGACTGAGCAGGGCACTGATCTATGAGTATGGTCATTAGGAGTTACTTAATTGTTTCATTGATTTTAGAACAATAGTATTTGGTTTTACCCTTGAACTACCCCATTTCAGGTTCTTAGACACCCAGTGTCAGGTATGTGGTCCATCTCATGGAGTGGACCCTAAATCTAATTATATATTGGTTACTCCCACAGGTTTTATGCCACCAGTAACCTTTGTACCACTGTTGCACAAGTATATCTTAAAGGCTGGATAGATTAACGAATTTGTAGATTAAAGAATTTGTAGCTGTGTTGGTGTTTACTTTTTTCTTTGGTAGCCTGAAGGGTATCTTTCTGTACCAAAGACATTAGTGTTGGCCTGAAAACTCTATGTAGGCACCAATTTAACTTCTCAATGTTCATTGATTTATGTAGGTATTGCTTTCAGCAATGGGGCCAATTGTAGAGAGCAACCTATAGCTTTAGTTGCATAAGTTGTCCAGAAATTCTCATGGAACCCTGATGGCCAACAACCAAATTAGATGTGGTACAGTTCTATACTGGAAGCTTCATTTGGTGACAAGAGACAGCCACTTGGGGCTCTGACTATCCCATTATTTGATGATTTCATTTAGATTGCATTCAGATCTCTATGTGTTTTAGGTAGCTTCTGCTGTATTAAATTTTATACTACCCTTCAAATGGCCCTTAATTTTATCTTTCTTTCCCTGTATTTTCTCCTTTGTCCTCCCTCAAATTTTATGCTATCAGGTCATCCATCCATGCATAACAACCCATTCTATTTCCTTTTGCTAATGAGATCTTTCTTGCTTACTGTATATCTAACCTCTGTGTATCTACAAATTGTAGCTTGTGTATCACTCAGTTAACAGATAATAATTACATGTAAGTGAATACATACAATATATGTCTTTCTGAGATAGCTAAGGATAATTTATTTCTAGTTCCAGCTGTTTACCTACATATTTCATGATTTCACTTAACACCTGAGCAATATTCTACCATGTAAATATACCACATTTACACATTTTCTTTATCTACTTTTCTGTGACGGACTTCTAGCTCATTTCCAATTTATGGCTATTATGATTAGAGCAGCAATGAACATGGTTGAAAAGGTGTCTTTGTGGCAGAATGAAGCATCCTTTAAGTATGCCAAAGCATGATATAGTTAGATCTTCTGGCAGATCAATCCTCTTCTTACTGAGGAACTGACATACTGGTTTCCATAGTGGCTGTACAAGTTCACACCCCCACCAACAATGGATGAGTATTCCCTTACTCCAAATCCGCATTAAGGCTGAGCAGCTAGCCTACAGAAAGCTACTGGTTCAGTGAGAAATCCTATCTACTGACCATAGGGTGAATAGCAATTGAGAAAGATACCTGACTTCCTATCTTGCCTTTGCAAACAGGTGCATGGGTACATGCATGCCCCACACACCATATCTCATATGAAAATTTATGAAAAATTTTGCTCAATTTTTAATTCTGAATTTGGTTTTATTCAAATATGTGGATTTGACATGCTACAGCAAATGCTCCTTGTTTTATAAAAACAAAACAGTAATAGTTATTAAAAATTTAAAATACTTTAATAAAATTATATGCTCAGGTTTTTTTCCCTTAATTTCTAACAATAAATTTTCACCACAATATTCTAAATGGGGTTTTAAGATGCAGTCACATCAAGTACAAAGCCGTGTTACCAGTGACTGGTTGAGCCCCTGAAGCCAGTGTTTCTGGAGGTCAAGGGCTGGAAGTCAATTGCCTACTGTGTTAGAGGCTAAACTGCATTCTCAATAGAGCTCAATCTATCATCAAAACACTGCTGTGTGTTTTTGCAGAACGAATGGCATACAGACACCAAATTACAGTAACTCAGACAAAATGAACTAGTGGCTTTAAATTCTAATTTTAACATAGTTTAAAAACTGTATGTTATAAGAACAAAAGAAGTCTATTTTCTACCTGACAATGATAAATGATGGTGAATATAGAAAAACAACCCATCTCATATACTGGTGCCAGTTTTGTAAATTGCTACAAAATTTTTTGGAGAGCAATTCAGCAATTTCTATAAAAACATAATATGCTTATACCCATTGTCCTAGTCATTCCACTGTTGGAAATACATGCCACGAATATGGTGCTACATGCAAAAAGAGAGTGAATGAGAATACTCAATGGAGCTTAAGTGCTCAGTCCACCCACAAGAGCATCAGCCATATCCCCTGTGTCCATATGCAGTATGCTTAGATAAGTGAGAATAATGAGGATAAATCATATGTGTGAACAGAAAAAGAATAAAAGCAGCTAAATCCAATGAGGGTAACTTTGCTCCTGTGAGATCATTTTTTAAAAGATTAACCTATATAATAGATGATCATGGGTAAGCAGAGATTTTCCAGAGAAACAAAGTCAAAATTACATAGTAACATAGAGACAACGGAAACAGATGGGAAGCCAGGAAGAAAGAGACACAGTATTTGCTTCTGAAGACCTTCAACTGATTTTATAAGGCCCACTCACACAGTGGAATATAAATATTTTCGACAAAGTTCACTGAATTTAATGTTAGTAACAACCATAGCATCTAGACTGGGGTTCAGCCAATGAAGTAAGGACCACAGTGTGCCATGTAACATAAATTATCAAAAACATGTATGTGTATGACTAGATAGCAGCTAAAAGGGAAACAAATGCATGGTAAATTATATGGAAAAAATACCCACATCTTCATGGAAAATTCCTGTCATGAAACCATTAGCTATAGCCCCTAGCCCAAAGTGATGTAATGTAGTGAATATGGAGGAGCTGACATTATCATCTAAACCCTGTGATGCCTTCTTTTTCCTTTTCCTAACTCGCACGCATGCACACATTGGATCTTAGTAACTACTTAACATATCAAATAGCATAAATGTAATTAACATGAAAATACATGGAATTACTCTTGTTACTCATGAGTCCTTTCACTCTGTCCTCTACCACTGCCACTAAGACATGCACCTTAGAGACATGCATGTCTGCACCTGCTTTCTCTAAGCTGCCGCTTGGGGCTGGGAGATGGCTCAGTGAGAGAAAATGCTTAGAGTGCAAACATGAGGATCCATGTTTGACCCAGGACACATGTAAAAAGCAGATGTAGTATTATGTGGCTATAACCAAACAATGAAGGGATAAGATAGGTGTGAATCCAAAGAGATCACTGTCCTGCCAGCCTACCTAAAACAGTGGGATTCCCAGTCAGTGAGACAAGGCGAAGAGTGATAGAGGAAGACACTGGATGCATGCTACACTCGTTAGCAATTATACCTGTACATTTACATGCATGTCTCACATGTACCCTTCTCACACACATCATTTCTGATATTCTTCCTGTGACTTCTCTGAATCTACATTTCTCTTTTGTCCTTGCCACCTTCTCTATGTGTTTCCTTCCTTCTTGTCCTGATGGCCATATGCACTGCTCCCATTAGGGTATGAAATAGTTGGTCATGTGTTTACACCTGACACATGTTTATGTTATGTGCCTCCAGTAGGGGCCACTGAGGATGACCATCCCTTATTTATATCTGTGTCTTTCTGTTCTCATCCAAAAGCATCGATCTTGCCTTATATTTATCATGCCTGCCAAGCATCTGGAAATGTGCTTGAGGTGACTGCATGAATATCAGAATTCAATGTATTCAAGAGTCAAAGTTTATGAAATTCTAGAGATCCTGAAACCCACAAATCAGCACTTTCACATAGCCACAGGTGGCAGTAAGCAACTGAAAGCTAAGGTGCTTACATCAGGTAGTGCCTGAACATTCAGTGTCCCATACCAGTATGTTAAACACATGTTCTCTGCAACATGCAAACCAGCTGTCTTTGCTCTCCTTTCTCTGAACCTACAATGTGTTAAGTATCTTACTATGCTGTGCTGAACCTGCTTTTAAAAAACATATTAAATGGACTTGAATACTGTTATTCAAGAGTATTCAGATGAGTATTGCTTTTGCTTCTTTGACAAGTAAAGACTGAAAGCTAGGAGAGATTGAGGCATGTGCCCAGATGGTGACATTAATGGCAGTTATGGCAGACCCACTGAAGCTCAGCCTTGAGTTCTTTCTGCTGCTGCTACCTGTAACCTCCACTGAGACTCTCTACATAATAACTCCTGCCCTAGTACCGTAACATAATGTACTTAGATTTCATTTAGATGTCCATCACTCCCAGCCACACTGCTCCTTCTTATCTCTTACATCCAGAGGATAGAAATGGAAAGAATAGCATTCCTTCCAAGGCAAATTCATCTTTCTGCTTTCAGTCACCACAGTGAAGTAAGTTTGAAATCTACACTGACAATAGAATGCTTTCTTTACAGTATATGACACATGAGCTATCTCTTTTCTTAAGTAGAATTCTTCTTTTTTTTTTTTTAGAAATATAGACAAGTGTGATGATTTGTATATGATTGGCCCAGAGAGTGACCCTATTATGAGGCGTGGCCTTGTTGGAATAGGTGTGTCACTGTGGGTGTGGGCTTAAGACCCTCACCCTAGTTGCCTGGAAGTTACTCTTCCACTAGTAGCCTTCAGATGAAGATGCAGAATTCTCAGCTCCTCCTGCACTATATCTGCCTGGATGCTGCCATGTTTCTGCCTTGATGACAATGGACTCAACCTCTGAGCCTGTAAGCCAAACCCAATTAAATGTAGTCTTTTATAAAACTTGCATTGGTTATGGTGTCTGTTCACAGCATTGAAACCCTAACTAAGACAACAGGGCATCAGGGTATTTCAATTTTAGTTCTATTGACCCTTTGACCCAACAGGTCTTCTCTTTTGTAGTTTTTCCTACCATTGAGTCCTATCCATGTTCACTCACTAGACATCAGCAGCACTGTAGAGTTCCAGCAGGGACACTCAAAATGTCCCCAGACCTCACTAAATGTCATCTCTGTGAAAAGAGGGAGTGTCAAGATTTCCTCATTTATAACATGCAGAATACCACCTGGATGTCCCACCATCCCAATACTCCATCAACTTAAACTAAGTTAATGATCTTCTGTCTGTCATTTTTGCTTTTATCTTCTACATTCCACTATAGTATTTATAGCATTTTTGTTGCTATGACCAAAAATAACTGATTAAAAACAATTTAAAGAGGGTTGGAGAGATTGATCAGTTTAGTGTAATTTCCAGCAGCCACAGGAGGCCACTGACCTCCAAGTCCTGCCCTCTTCTGAACAAACATATGCACACACACTTTCTAAAGAAGAAACTACGTATTTTGGCTCACAGTTTGCGATGATGAAGCCTGTTGTGTCAGGGAAGACATGGTGGCAGGAACATGGGTCACACTGGAGCCACAGTCATGAAGCAGAGCAATATATATATATATATATATATATATATATATATATATATACACACACACACACACACACACACACACACACACACACACACACACATATATATATATATATATATATATATATATATATATCCTGGTGCTTGAGTAACTTTCTCATATCTCATCTTGGGGTGGCACTGCCCACATTCAGGTCTGGCTTCCATCAATACCCACTAAGACAAACAGACCTCACTGGATTAGTCCATTCCATGCAATGAAATAAAGGAAAGCTTTCCCTAAGATATCCTGTACTACCTGACTTCTCTTCAGTGCTCCCCTGTGATAGAGCAGATGAGGTCCAGGTTGCTTGACCTTGCTTTTCAGAGCCTACAGCATATGGTCCCTCTGGATCTCCAGCCTTGCTTCACAACTATCCTCTGCAAGTATCAACAGGGCAGGTTGATACTCATCAACACTGGGCTGTGCACATGGCCTGATGCCTTTTCCTAACGCTACCACCTCCTTTGGAAAAATCCTCCCATATGGCATTCTCTTAGGAAAGATTCTTTTCTTTCAAGACCAAGGAGATAACCTACACTGCTCACAAATATTCACTTCCTTGGTTGACCTGAAATATGCTGTTTCCCTGCTGAAGCAATATGGCTTTTACATAAACTCCCTTTCATCTCTCGAATAGCCTTTTTGGGCTAACAGAATTTTCCTTGTTAGACTGAAAACTTAATGATGGGAGACATTTAATCATATTCTACTTTACAGACCTGATCACACCTCCCACACCAATGCGCATTTAGGTGTTTTTGTCTAAATATATAATAAAAGCCGAATTATTTCTTGCTATCTTAAAGCAGTTACTACAAATGCTCTCTTAATTGGTCTATTGACTCCTTTCACCTCAACCCATCCTTTGCTTGCTACAAAAGGAACTTTCCAAACACAAGTCTGATCACGTTGATTCTGACTTAGAACACGGAATAGCTCCTGTTGCTGTAGGATGGAAGTAAATCCCTTTGTAGAGTACAGAAACCCTTTTGTGTTCTGGTTATCTTGATGTGTGTCAGCAGTACAACCTCATCCTCTTCTGTGGCATGTTGTCAAGTTTCTCGCTGTAGCTATCCTGCCAGCCTTCTGTTTCTAAGCCTTCTGTCTTAGTTAGGGTTCCATTGCTGTGAACAGACACCATGACCAAGGCAACTCTTATAAAGGACAACACTTAATTGGGGCTGGCTTACAGGATCAGAGGTTCAGTCCATTATCACCAAGGTAGGAGCATGACAGTGTCCAGCCAAGCATGGTGTTGAAGGAGCTGAGAGTTCTCCATTTCTGTCCACAAAAAAGCCAGGAGCGGACTGTCTTCCAGGTACTACAGAAACGCACCTCCTCCAACAAGTCCATACCTTCTAATAATGCCACTCTCTGGGTAAAGCATATTCAAACTACCACACCTTCCATACATCTAATTGCTCTGTCCCTTCACCCAGGAATTGCTTTGCCTGTGTATATGCACCTATATTTTTAGTCCATCTCACAACACTGTCCAATTAGAGTCCCCCACTGCTAAGTGCTGAAATCCATTGTAGTTCCTGTAAAGTTTGGTGAGCTGACCTTTCACATAATGGAATATCACTACTTGATAGATATATAGATAGCACGAGCTATGTTTAATGGTAGTCTTTCTAACACCTAATATGATGCTGAACATCAAAAGAAGTTGTGGAAACTGGCTTGCTGAGTTCCTGGATGGACAGATGAATGCATATGTATGCATGTATTATGGGTGCATGTATGCATAAATGAATGCATGGGTGAATAAATAGATGAATTAAAGCTAGAAAAAAATCAGATCAGTATATTTATTTACCAGTGAAAAGTGTAAGAAGCTTTGAGAGTAATCACATCGGTGGGTAAATTTGGCCAACAGGTGAGTAAATGTTTGACACTACTGAAAGAGGGACATCTGAGCGAACACACTGCCACTCACTGCATTTGTCCATTTTATATTTAGACAATTTAAGCTGAATTATGTATTGCCCTTCCTCACCCTGTCAAACACCCAGGAAGCATCTTTATTCTTCTTCTAAGTTGGTGTCACACAATACAAATCCCCCCATGTGAGTTGTGATGCCTGTCCACAGAGGCCTTAATGGAATCTGTCTATGGACAGGCACATTTGCCCTCACTCTGCCTTCAACAGGTGCTACTTCTCAATGCTGTCTGCATAAACACTTAAGCATCACTCCGCCTTACTCCTTCAGCACTCTTGACCCCTCACCTCCACCAGGCATCAATCTTATGATTCAAGAGCACTGCCAGGAGAATTGAGAAAAACCAAGGGTGTTAAATCACACATGTGGTCCCATTTGATTACTAAAACAACATGTCATAAAATAATAAATTTATAAACAATAAATGTATTCCTCACAGACCTGGGGGCTCAGAAATTGAGATCAAATTATCTGAAGATTCTGTTCCTGATAAGGACACCTCATCATGTCCTCACAGCAGAGATAAAAATATAGAAGATATTCTGGAGTCTTCTCTTATAGCCTGAACCCCATTCAAGAAGGTTCGGCAGCCACAGCCTCAAGTCCTAAAATCCAAATGCTGTACACAGGAGATTAGCATCATTGTGTAGTTTTGGTGTTGGGAGAGGACAAAACCTTGAAACCATACCATATAATAGTTATAAACTATTCTTACCAATAGGCGCTGCATTGAGTTCGTTATATTTCTATCTTCTAAAAACAATGATGAGGCTTTTCCATTCATATTGCAATGACTTTACGCATATGCTTCTGTGTATGAGCTCTCTCAAATGGGCTTTGTCTTGTTTAAAGATAGAAGCTGGCTCGACATGGCCATCCATACCTCTCTGCTTCCTTTCTGTTATGCAGTATAAGCAGCTGCCTCAAGCGCTGTGTCTTAACTTCCTCACCCTGAAGGACTAAACTGAAACTGTGATCCAAATAAACTTCCTTTCTTTATAGTGCTTTTGTCTGAATATTTTATCACAACAAGACAAGCAAACACAGAAAATAAAGAGAGAAAACTAAAAATAGTGGGGAAAAGCAGTTACTGGCTAAGAGAGGACAAAGAAATTACAAAGGGGAGTGATGGAGTCACATACAGTAAAATACAAAGGTAATTCTATACATGCTATAGCAGTCAAATATTGGGTAGAAATAAAGCCTGAGTCAGCTGTGCTGGCTGACTCATGCCTACAATCTCAGACTAAGAGTCTGAAGCAGGGCATTGAGATGAGTTTGGCCAACCTGAAGTCTATATGAGGGTACCTGGCCATTCATGACTGTTGCCTTTTGTAGGGTTTTTGTTGTGGTGGTAAAACACTATGGCCATAAGCAACTTGAGGAAGAAAGTGTATTTCACGCTACAACTTTCAGGTAACAGTCCTGAGGGAAAACAGGGCAGAAACTCAAGAGAGGAACCCAGAGGCAGAAGCTGATGCAGAGGCCATGAATGGGTGCTGCTTACTGGCTTGCTCCTCGTGGCTTGTTCATCCTGCTTTCCTATAGCACCCAGAACCACTAGCCCAAGGGTGGTATGCCCACAGTAATCTGGACCCTTCCACATTAGTAATAAATAAAGAAAATGAACCACAGTCTTGCCCACAGGCCAATCCAGTGGGGACATTTTCTGAACTGAGGTTCCCTCTTTTTAAAGCACTCCATCTTATGCCAAGTTGTAACCTGAGCCAGGACAACTATATTGCAACATGTAGTTGTTCAACATGTAGCTAAAAGGAAAACAAACAAAAAGGAAGAACCTAATAAAAGGAAGGAAAAAACAATTACAGTATAGGTATAACTATAACACAGTTAGCAAAATAATTTGCTGGCCCATGAAAGAAAATATAATCGCAGAGGAAGAAAATCTGTCCCAAAGAAAGGACAGAAAGAGTGAGGTCAACCCTGGTCTCTGAATAGTAATAATTAATACTTACTACGCATGTATTTCCCAGCAGGCCCAGACAAGATACCTTCCATCCATTATACCATTTAATCGTCATAATAATTTTGAGGTAATTACCTATTTAAAGGTAAGAGGCCCTTGTGATTCAGTTATCTATTTCAAACAAAATAGCACATTCATATAGAGTCATGTGACTATAGCAGCCTGTAACAATAACTGTGGTCCCAGGAATGAGTGCAGATAAGCCATTAGGCTCAAGTCCTACACACTGTGCCTGCACCTGGTAAAGTGTATGTGACCAAGTACAGGTGACTAGTGCTCTGTGTCTGGGAGACAGGACAGGTGACAGCTGTTCTCCAATGTCCTTCTTTCAGTCTGAAGCTATTCAGGTGGGCTCCATAAATCTCATCCTGCAGCAAGCTAGCTCAGGCATGTCCTTCTGCAATGATGGCCAAAGGAAAGTTTGCAAATAGGAACTTGCAGATGCAATTTGAAACCACCACCCATCACCCATGGTTCATAGGCAGTCAAAGTGCCAGGAACAGAAGCAAAGTGGGCATATGTGAGAAGGCTAGGGACTTAGTTGAGAAAATGCCTCCAAGAACAGGCTGTAGACAAGGCTGCAGGGCATTTAGTGATTGATTGTGGGTCTAGACCATTGTGGGTAGTACCATCTCTTTCTGAGCTGGTCGCCCTGGGTTCTATAGGAAAGCAGGCTGAGGAAGCCATGAGGATCAAGCCAGGAAGCAGCACTCACTGCATCAGCTGATGCCTTTAGGTTCCTTCCCTTCTCAACAGTGCAACTCAAGAGTGAAGTGAAGAGTGATCTCCTACAGCAGAGGAGGTCAATCAGACCATTGGCCAACAGCCAGCAGCAGTTAGGTATCAGAACAAGGATCCAAACTTGAACCACATGACTTTAGCTCATCCCTGTAAAAAGCTAACATGATTGGGAGAGGGTTCCATGAATGAGATTATGAAAACCTACAGAACATTCATGAACAGCGTTCCTGGGAAAGTGGTGGAATACTATGAGCTTAGAGAGGAGTGTTTAGATTAGGCTGTGTCTTGCTCTAAATTCCTCCATATTATATAAACACTGGATTTTCATGCTGGGTCTTACCTAGGAGACTGCATTTTACAAGAAAATTTATTTTGAGGAAGAAGGATGAATATAGACCATAGGTAGATCCAGAAATTGTACCACCAATTCAATATAGGCTGACTTATCACTTATCCCTGGGAATAAAAAGCCACAAGACACACTATAAGTTTGGAGGATGTGAATTTAGACTGTAGGGACACATTGACATATTAAAAAATCATGAAAATGAAACCAAGCTACTATATCAGCCACACCATACCAATAAAAGGGTATCATTCCCTTGGCTAAACTTTATAAAATGATGGACACTTTAAAGTCATTTTATGCTCAGACAACAGAGCACTGATATGAATTTCCAGCATTGACCAAGACAGCAAATCTAGACGTCTAAGGACTATGAGTCAGCACACAATGGTTGACACACTGGATATCTAGGGTCCCAAGAAGTAAGCAGCAATGCAATATATTATATAACTATTCCTGCAGAATGCCACTGTAGTGTGGGTTAGATATAAACGTAAGGCCTTCCATCTCCTCTTTAACCAGCCTGCCTGTTGTGTGGGCTTCTGTGCCTTCATGAGTCCTATGTGCCTGCTGGTAGTTGCTTGCCTAGCAACCTTCACCCAGAGTCAATAAAGTATGTTTTGTCTGCCCTGGACTCCTTGCAATCTCTTCAATCAATTCTGGCCTCTACTGTGCCCCCTTCCCTGGCATTAGAACATGGACTTTACACATGCATCTATCTGTCATCTGATACCAAGCATGCTTAGGACCAAGGACTCTCCAACTTGGTTTCTTCCTGCTGGCACAGTCTACTTTATTCTACTACTTACCTGTCCACCTGTTCCTCCATCTGGACCTGGAACTGACATGCTGTTTCTTGTTCCTGACCCATTTCCTGCTCCTGACCAGCTTTGGCCTACTACCACACTCTGCAGCTTCTCTCTCAAATCTTATTCCCACGGTTCCGACCGGAGCTCTAATCTGATACTGGTCTGGTTTATTATTTTGTCAATATAAACACTTTCTTGTTCTACCTCTAAACCATCTTGAACTCGGCTGAAGCATCTTTGACTTGTATACCTATAGAGATGGACATATTCATTAGGTAATGTATCATGTATGATATGAGTGATTACTAATATTAGTAATTAAGATTGGAACAAAGAACATGCATTCACCTTGACCAAACTACATAGGTAGGCATAATATGTGACAAGTTTCTAACTTTGGAACCACTAAACATTGCAAATTCATTATTATCTAACATTGTAGGAAGATACAAACATGTTCATCTCTGTCTCTAGCACCGCATAATAATGACACCTGCATTCAACTTTAAAGTATCTCATATCATCTCTTCCCTACAAAGACCTAGAATATTAGGGTGGACTATTAATGTTTGAGATGCCTACAGAGCAGTCATGGGAACATATCTGAGAAGGTATGAGAAGAATATAACAGAGACAAAGTCCAAAATCCAATGAAAGTGAGAGACAGAGGTAAACTAAAACCAGATGTCAGATTGCAATGATAGATGCACCAAGATAGGAACCTTGGCCTCTAAATCCACAAGAACAGCCCCATCAAGAGAGGAAAGCACTGAAGAAAGAGAGGACTCTGAGAATGTCACAGCATTTATTTATCTTTCAAAGGTTACTCACTTCTTATCTTATTTTTCTGGTTTTCATTGTTGAACATTCTACAATGGATTTTTTTTCTTTTTTTAAAATTTTATTTTCTATATTCTTTGTTTACATTCCAAAGGCTTTCCCCTTTCCCAGTTTCCCCCCACCATACGTCCCATAAGTCCTCTCCCCCCAACTATTCCCTAATCACCCCCCACCACCATTTCTCTGTTCTGGATCTACAAAACTGGATCCAATCTTTTCAGGCCCAGGGTTCTCTCCTTTCTTCTTCTTGGGAATCATTTGACTTGCTAATTGTGCCTTGAGTACTTAGGGCTTCTGGGCTCATTAATATCCACTTATCAGTGATTGCATTTCATGTGTATTCTTTTGTGATTGGGTTAACTTGCTTAGGATGATATTTTCCAGATCTAACCATTTATCTACAAATTGCATGAATTCATTATTTTTAATTGCTGAGTAGTATTCCATTGTATAAATATACCACATTTTCTGTATCCATTCCTCCTTTGAGGGATATCTGGGCTCCTTCCAACTTCTGACTATTATAAACAAGACTGCTATGAATGTAGTGGAGCATGTGTCTTTATTGTATGTAGGGGAATCCTCTGGGTATATGCCCAGGAGTGGTATGCCAGGGTCCTCTGGAAGTGACATGCCCAATTTTCTGAGGAACCGCCAAACTGATTTCCAGAGTGGTTTTACCATTTTGCAATCCCACCAACAGTGGAGGAATGTTCCTCTTTCTCCACATCCTCGCTAGCACCTGTTGTCTCTTAAGTTTTTAATCTTAGCCATTCTGACTGGTGTGAGGTGGAATCTCAGGGTTGTTTTGATTTGCATGTCCCTGATGACTAATGATGTTGTGTTAAAAACTGCATGGTATTGGTACAGCAACAGGCAAGTAGATCAATGGAATAGGATTGAAGATCCAGAAATTAACCCACAGACTTATGGTCACTTGATCTTTGATAAAGGAGCCACAACCATCCAGTGGAAAAAAGATAGCCTTTTCAACAAATGGTGCTGGTTCAACTGGAGGTCAACATGCAGAAGAATGTGAATCGACCCACTCTTATCTCCTTGTACTAAGATCAACTCCAAGTGGATCAAGGACCTCCACATAAAACCAGACACACTGAAACTATTAGAAAAGAAACTTGGGAAGACCCTGGAGGACATGGGCACAGGGGGAACGTTCCTGAACAGAACACCAATAGCTTATGCTCTAAGATCAAGAATTGACCAATGGGACCTCATAAAATTACAAAGTTTCTGTAAGGCAAAGGACACTGTCAGAAATGGCAACCAACAAAGTGGGAAAACATCTTCACCAGCCCCACATCTGACAGAGGGCTAATATCCAATATATACAAAGAACTCAAGAAGTTAGACCCCAAAGAACCAAATAACCCTATCAAAAAATGGGGTACAGAGCTAAACAAAGAATTTACACCAGAAGAAATTTGGATGGCCGAGAAACACCTTAAGAGATGTTCTACAATGGATTTTATAGTGCAAAATGCTGCCTGATATGTATTTGTTAAAATGCATCTATGGGTTGCAGCTGGAGCAATGGTCAAGACAGCAAAGGTAGACATCATCATCTTTGTTTTTTCCATATTTATTTTGTATCCAAGGAGATTTCAACATGTAGCACAGGGTAATTTGAAGCTGGGGATCCTCCTGCCTCATACTCTCTAGTAGTAGGATAGGTATGCACTTGCATATATAGCCCAGACTATCTTTTTGCATCTGTTTTTATATCATGCCGTGTTTACACCTGTGTATGCATATGTGTGGGCAGGTGCATAAGCACACAGAGATTACCCTCAGGTGCCAATCTTACTGCTATCCACCATAATTTTTGAGACAGGATCTATCACTAACCCAGAATCTCACAGGCAGAGCAGGACTACCTGGCCATGGAGCTCCAGGGATCCTCCTGTTTCTGCTCCCAAGCACTAGGATTACAAGTGTGTCCACCACACCTGGCTTTTTACTTGGGTACTTGAAAGCCCAAACTCAGTTTCTCATACTTAACAGCAGATATTTAAACTACCCACTGATCCATATCTTCAACTCCTCCAACCACCCTCATAAATGAACTAGTCTGACTGGTTGACCTCGAACCATCTTATCTGTCAAAAATTGTACATGCTTTTGAAGAAAACACGGTAGCCAAATTCAACAAATATAACTGATGACAACCTTCTTAAATGTTAGCAGAGTGGTGTGTTAGGGTGGCATCAGGCATGAATAAAAGCAAAAGCAAAGAAAAACATCTTAAATGTTAATTCAGCTGAAATGAATCCTTTGTGAAAGCAGCTGCTGGGGTCATTGCCAACCACACTCAACTTCAACACAGAATAAAGTAGACAGGTAACATTTTTCAGCGTCCGTGAATGACGTTGAATTTAATTTTGTCCTGTGGCTAACTTCTAACACGGTGTCTCCCCTGACAGAACCATTTTCACTGCAAGGCTAATCTGGATGTCACGATCACGGTCGGAAGCACTTATGATACCGTCACTTCCGTCACATGTCCTTTGCCATCAGCTGTTCTGCTCTGACTTCTTGCCTTAAAGTCACTGGTACTCCCAATGGGATAGAGTGAGAGTCTATCTTGGGATAGAGTGGGATTCTCTCTGACCATTATAGAACTTATAAGGGTCAGAACCGGATAGGGAGACAAGACTGACCGGGAGCAGGGACTCCACTTGCCACTATGATATAGCTATTGTCCACTAAGTCACCCACAGGTGTTTTTGTTAGTCATCCTGACACTGTCTTTTACAATCATAAGAATCAAAAGCAACAGCATTTTCAATGTTGACTTTGATGTATTTATTAGTTCCTTTTTATCATGGTACCCAAATAGAACACAAGCAAGTAATTAGAGGAACAGGTTTAGGGCCTAGTTCCAGGACTCAAAGTTCATGGCAGAGATGTGCGGAGCCTTCAAAGCCTGCTACAAGTCTTCCACTTCTCCTCACTAAGTCCCGCAGGCTCCCCAAACAGGAGACCATCAAGACAGCAAGTGATGAAAAAACGGGATCCTGTAAAGGATATTTTACATTTGAACTTGAGATCATCTAGCCCACAACATATCTTTCAACCCTGAAGATATTTCTAGGTCAGCAGGTTGTACTGATTTTCAGGCAATTTTCTTGGAGTATCTGTGATGGATTTTCCAGCCTACGTAAGAAGACCCACCCTACATGGGACCAACACAGTGACCCAGGCTCAGGTTGTAGGATGCAAAAGAAGAAGAAGAAGAAGAAGAAGAAGAAGAAGAAGAAGAAGAAGAAGAAGAAGAAGAAGAAGAAGAAGAAGAAGAAGAAGAAAGAGAGAGAGAGAGAGAGAGAGAGAGAGAGAGAGAGAGAGAGAGAGAGAGAGAGAGAGAGAGAGAGATGCAAGCAAGCAAGCAAGCAAGCTCAACCAAACACCATTAACCTCTATTTACTGGCTGTGGACACAATACAGCCAGCTACCTCACACTGCAACCAAGCCTCCCCTGCCATGACAGACTATACTCTCGAACTGTGAGATATATAAGCCTTTCTTTGGGTTGCTTTTGTCAAGTATTTTGTCAGAAATACAGCATCACCGTGCATAATTTAAACACAGGGCAACAGTGGCTTGTCACTGCAGGAATGACTGTGGAGAGACACTACCCAGCCCTTGGCTCCGTCAGCCCCATTTCTGCCTATGGATCGGATTCTGTGGAAGACAGCATCTTGCTCTTGGTTTTGTCCTCCTGCTTTAGACTTGGAGCCACTTATCAAGGTGATTCTAATATTATAGATTCCCCGTGGTTTTTATTCACCCTGACAATGCCTGAAGCCACATGGCAAACTCTGATAGGGGCGGGAGGTACAGAAGAACAGAATTCAGATCTGATGTTCTGTTAAACCATCCATGTGAAGTGAGGCAGGCTATTTCCCCTTCCCAGCTGGGTTCCCTACTTCTAAACATGAAGTGACTAATCTTTGCCTGGCCTCCCCTCAGGGTGTGTCAGGAAGACCAAGGAGGACAAAGTAGATGATGTTCTTTGTAAACTGCCGAGCAATGCATGCATGCTATACGGGTTTCTGCCTCATTAATCTCCCACTGTGGCCTTGGAAGAGCTGTGTCCTGTTCTTTTTGCCAATGAGGCCGCACAGCTGGACGGTCAGGTTAATATCATCCCACCTTTAGCTAGGTCCCCCCTCCTGCTGACCCTCTGCTCTTTCCCATACATGCCCATGATTTATCTTTTAGAAGCAAAACAATATATCCTGATGACTTCCCCCTGCCCCTGCACTTGTTGCTCTGGCCTGCCTGCTGTGCTCTTTCGAAGGCATTCAAGGAGCTGGAACCAAATGCAAACATCATCACCAATTAACACATGCTTACATCTCCTGCAAGGGACATATCCCTCTCTTTTCCAGAACTCAAACAGTGTGGCTTCCCTCTCTAAGTTTTTCTAAGCACTATGCAAACACCCGGCTACATGCTGCTGAGAGTCTGAACTCAGGAGCAAGCTGTGACTCTTGGAGCCATGGGGCTTTTTAAAATTATTAGTGCTGTCCCTGGAGTCCCAGAGAAGCACACTGAAATATCTGTTTGTCTTAAAGCTACCCTATTTAGAAATTGTCTTCAACTGATTACAACCCAGTACCTAAGCCTCTCTGTCCACAGAGTGGTGAGGACAGGTGGTAACCTGTGCCTGTTTCATTGCCAGCACCTAGATCTTACATCTTGGGAAACTACCCTCACCTTGAACAAACCACACAATTAGTCACTCCAGAAGAGTGGTTTTTTATTTAGCACCTACCTGAAGCACAATGAATAATTATTAGCTATCATTTACTTGTACAAAGCATTTTTGGGAAAAAAAATGTTGAAAAACAAAACTGTGAGCAATTCATTTTTGCTCTTTCATGAGAACAAAAATGTTCTTTCTTTGTCTTCCTGGGAATTGTGGCTGACCTGGGACACCCACATCTAAAGCCAAGCCTGGGTCCTTCCCTGCATATTCTGTCTCCAACCCTTTCAATAAATTGTCGGCTGGTTTTCATGTTTGCAGTTCTCCCAAACAATAAAGCAAGAATGTTTGTCATCCACAAACTACAGCTGCAAGAATAGTGTAGGAGTGATAATTGGCTGACACCCAGGAGAGGAAAAACCAGGGAAACATCTCCCCTAAGGAAATGGGATCCTTGGAGAAAAGAGGCTATCGCTTAGAGCTCCTGGCCAGCTGGGGCCACTCTCTCTTCCTCCTACGATGCCCACCTGGTGCCAGCAATGGGGTTCCAGTTGCAGCACGCTCCCAGGTCCCAAGACACAGATCACCTGCCAACACAGTGCTTCCCACACCCAGTGGTGGTGGCTGCTGAGGTGGCAGCAGTCTGAGGCAGCCTGGGGGGATCTTTGCTTCTGTTTCCAAATGGGCCTCAGTGCTAGAAAAGGCCAACCACCCTTAACCCCACAAAAGACCCCTTTAACAGTGAGGCTTTGAGTCAGGGAGGGTTTGTGGCTCTCTGCGACAGGCAGCTGTCAAACAGGGCCTCTGGCAGAAAGCAGTAGGAACATGGATCCCCATGAAAGAAACACTACAAATGTTTGATCCTCTTATCCCTATGCATCCCACTTGGATTCCTCGCAGACAATGGTGCAACTTAGGAGATTCTTCACACAAAGAGCCATTTATTCTCCCTGATCTTGGCAGAATTGCTACTGCCTTTGAACATCTTGTTGAGGGAAATCCAAAAGGTTTAAAAAATCATCCCACTAGTTTTGAATCTTTCCTTGTAGCATTTGAGACCTGTGATCATTTATATCAAGGTCAAGACTTACAAATAATGTCTCTATGTTTTCTCGCTTCCCATGGAAAGGGTGTGAGGGGAATGGGAGGGTCTTTGCATAAACCTGAGAAGATTTTTCAAGTCCTCTGCAGAGTAAAGAGCTGTGAAGCTTTACTCTGAAGTGACACATAAAGTGACACCTACAAATTGCAGTACAAGGCAAAAACAGGAGGACAAAGGAGGCAGGGGCCTCGAGATTTAAATAAATGAGCTACAAGCTCTATAAAGAATGGGGGGATTTGATTTGAGCTTCCTCTGCCCACTTATTCTCTCCAGAGAAGGGAAGGTGAGGATTCATGTTGGTACCATGACACAGGCTACAGCTTCTCTCATTGAGGTCCAGATGCTATAGATTCCAGTCAGTGCATAGAATACATCTGTAGCAAGTCAGAACAGAAGACCCCTCTGAAGTTCAGAAAAGGTTCCGGAGATCCTAAGTACATGCACCTAGCTGCAGAAGTATAAAGAAGGACTAAGCATATATGGTCCTCTCACTCCCAGAAGATATATTTTTGTCCCTGAAATGGTAATTCTTAATCTTGGTCCCTACTGACCACTAAGGTCATATCAGTCAAGACCTGACATTTCCAGTTCAGCTACTATAACAAACTGGGATAATTCTGTATTTCCCTAGTATTACAGGCACAGGATCAAAGGGATAGGTGATTCCATATCTGGTAAGGGCTCTGGAACTGATTTGCAAATGAGCGTTTCTTTAGATCTTCTCAACTCAGGGAGTAGAGAAAGAGCAAACAAACTCCTGTGTCTCTCCTCATATGGACACTAATCCCCTTTCCCAAGGAGACCACCCTCATTATGTAATTACCTCCAGGGAGCTCCATCCTGTGTCATCACAGGGGAGATATAGATTTCAACACAGAAGTATTTTCAGAAGACACATACACTCAATACACACCTGGATCTTCTAGAGAAACAGGACCAGTCTTATGTGTGTATTCCCCTCATTCCCACTGTGGGAATTTTCAGGCTTATCACTTGAAGTCTTCAGATTGGATAAGACACGCACACTCTGAGTAATCTGTCTCATCTAAAGTCACTAAAAGGTATTAACCAAATGTACAAAATGCCTTCACATCAGCCCCAGCACTAGTGTTTAAATAAAGATCTGGTTTCTACATGTGGATACATACATTAGTCCTTTGCATAGATCCACCCAATTCTTTATCAAGTTCAACTGTCTTGTCCCACCAGTCACAAGGTATTTAGCATTATTCTTGGGGTTCTGCCTGGCATAGGCCAGTCAATGTCCATTTTTTAATGTGGTAATCATAATTCCCCTCTCCCCCACACAGATGCACCATACTGCTGAAATCTTCAGGGTACAGGAAAAAATCTTTAACTTGAGAGCTGCTTTCATAGAACATGTGGTAGAAACTTGGGTTTTTTATGTAATACCACAAACAGCTCTGCACTGTTCCAAGAGTAATACAGAAGAGCCCAAGCATGGGCCAGCAAGGTAGCCCAGCAGATAAAATCACTTTGTCCATAAACCCAATGACCTGAATCTAATCCCTGGAACTCACATCCTGGTGAAAGAAACAATAGATTCCATAAAAACTATCCTTTGACTGCTAGACTTGAGCTGTGATATGCAGACCCATACATGTTCAGCATACACACATAGACATATAACAATAAATACTAAACAGAAATAAAAATTTTAAGAGTGGTGGCATTTCTCTTTTTAGATTCTTGTCTTTTCCCTAGGGTATTGTTTTAGTACAATGAAGGTTAATCACTTTAATTAATATTAATTCTTCTTAATTGATATGTCCTTGTAGATTCCCGGGGAGCAAAGCTCCATCTCTTGTAGGTGCCACCCACCAGAGAACATTGACCTACCACAGCCTCAGGTACCATACCATTCTGAGCTCTTATTAGAGCTACAGTAGCTTTTCTCCTAAGACTTATAATTAAAAACTGGGGGCATGTATCCCAGTAACGCTAGTTAACCCTTGCAAGCAAAGCCTTAGAATCTCTAGTCAAAACAATGTAAAGGCTTAATATCATGATTTTATTTGATATTTCATTAAACAGAATATATTTTTCTTTCTGAATACATAAAAATCCCTTGAGCTTGATGTAGATGAAGGCAAAGTAACAAACCTACTTTTCCTAAAGTATGGATCTTTTTTCTTATTCATTATGTTGCTATTAACAGATATGTATGTACCCTCCTAATATATATGTATGTATATAAATGTGTCCTGTGCTCTTCCAACCATCTGGAGGGAAATGGCACATGGGTGGCAAACTGCTATTTTAAGCACTGAATGCATTATCTATAACTAAGCATGATTATCTCCTGCACTGTTAATTTCCTGCTGGGTGTGTGTAATTCTGGTATCTTCATGGTCCATGCACAACTGTGCAGCGTCTTACATTAAGCAGCCATGTACATTACGAAAGGAAACCAGAGTTTTCTTTAATAGTATGTTAGCTACAACATTCTGGTGCCAGGGTTGCAAGATGAAGACCCCAGGAGGCTAGTAAACCACTGTTTGTAACTGAAGGATACCTGTTTATTTAGCTGCTTCAATCAAGGCAAAGAAAAGCATCCAATTTGGCTTTTCGGCCATTAAGCATCATAGCCGGATATGGGAATTTCTTCTTGGCATTCCTCTCTGTTGATTTAAAACAAAGAAAAGAGCTTTTTTTTTTTTTTACTGGACTCTTAAGTGGCTGCATCTTCTGTTTTACACTGAGGTCAGCTGAGAACCATATGCTAAATGTGCACACCGTGAAGTACATCAGAGTCTGCATGTCCAATACAGTGTTCATTTTGCAAACCTAGCAAAATGGTTGTACCGACTCAGGCAGAAGCCAACTCTGAGGTTATTTCTGGTGAGAGGCTCCTGGGGTTCACCAAACCTGGCTGGATGATAGTATAGGGCTAGTTCCCAACACAACCGAGTGCTGACCACTATCCTCTTCCCCGTGTTCAAAGAAAAATAGGTCTAAAGAGCCCAGAAGGAGTAGACAAGATGTTAAAGGATTTTTTTTTCATTCCTCACCCTATTCCTCTCTGTGTGGCACTTTCATCCTGCTTTAAGACAAAAGGAAAGTGGATTATGTGTCTTAAGGTCTTCTTGCAAAAAAAAAAAATCTGTGTTCTACATTACCTTTCTAGTATAGACTTTCCCAGGTTAGAAGTTAACCTTACATGCTCATCAAGGAAGATGTCACAGATGTCAGGTTCTAGTCTGTCTGAGTCCTGGAACTGCCCAGCATGCTCCTCTCTATTCACCTGGAAAAGTCATGGGCTTGGGCTCCACCTCCTCTCAGAGAACATACATCCTAACTAATTAGACTTTCACTCTACTTTCTGTTATATTTAAGAAAATTCAGTCTTACACTCACAGTGAGAGAAAAATGGAAAACAGGTCTGGGCTCATTCTGTGTGAATGTATGCATTTATCCCCTATGATGGCAAATAGCCTTTTGTACTGTTTGGTTTGCAAGTTTACCATAGCTTGAGGGTAAAAGCAAGCAGCTCAGACTTGCTGGTTTGCATGTGTATTCTCAACTATTTCTCACAGAAACAGTGCAGAATGAATATAATAATTCACATTTGCCTACACAGATACTGATTGCATTTCTTAGATTTATAAGAATAAAATAAAATGCAACTGATTTTTAAGCCCATGGCCTTCCTATTTAAGTACGACACACAATAATTAGAACTGGGTGGGGAGGGGGTACTGGGAAGTGAATCCATAATGCTGTTCTTCTACATGGTAGAACATTGTTCTACAGCTATGCTGCCTCGACCAATTTAAATCATAACTTTAGACAATTACCATTGTAATTGGGACACAGATTCCATATATTCTCTTACCCTGAGTCAAAGCAGTTCTAAAGTTGTTTTAAATGGTACTGATTACAGTAGTAAGCATCTGCTAGTACTGAGTATGGTGAACTGATAAGAGACAATAAGTAGAGGCATGCTTATTGTCCAGCAGAGGACAAAGTATTCCCTTGGTGAGGTTTAGAGAGATATGTCAGTGTTTACCAACAAACCCAGATACTTTTCAAACATCCCACTCTAGAGTTTGAGCTCTTTCACTGGGTGTGATGAATGTTTCTCTGGGTTAAGATTCATTGAAATAAGCCAACAAAATTTCAAATATTATCCCCTAAATATTGTCCATTAAGCTATGTGTAGTTAGTTGTACATGCATGCAGTCTCAGTATTCCTGAGCCAGGGGTAGAAGGATCAAGATTCAAGCCCAGGTTACACACTGAAACTCTGACTCAAAATAAATAAATTTCACTTCATTTTAATCTTCCATTATACCAAACTATATCTTTGTTTGCCATGCAATCATACCCAACCAACATGTCATTCATGTTTTCTTGTTAAATCTTGAGTCACATGCAAGAATGAGAACCAACATGAGCTAAGAAAACCTTTCTGAACTCTCATCTCTGGACACTGTCTCATTCAGAATCCCAATGTGGTCCTGTCTGTGGGTAAAAACACATCTAAAGCTGCTATGCATAGTATAAATTCTAACAATAAGGGTTCAGTGTTGAGTATCTCACAAAGAGAAATAAGCCTAGTAGGACAGAGCAATCCTTTCTGGGTTCTATCCTCAAGACCAATTGCTAATTTCCAAGAAGTATCTATTCAATATTTACTTAACATCAATGAATCGATGAACAAAACGTTTCATATCAAAAATTCCAGAAACTTCATGTTCTAAGATTTTAACCAAGGTTTAAAAAAATGGATAGTCTGGAATGTCTGTGTAAAAAAAAGAAAAGAAGGTACTTGAGATTTCTCTGAATACAAGATTGCCTACACACTGGAAACACAGCAAACACCAAGTGAAGGAAGAGACAAACTGAACCTTGTGGGAAGGATTATTCATATAACCTTATTTGTCCCAAGAGACTTGTAGAGTAGACATAGACTCACCTTGTAAATGAATAGTTGGCTTCAGTAGAAAGAGAAGATAAGGCAAGCCTTGAGGCCCTGCCAGCTTTCCCACTGCCCAGCCATCACCTACTGAGTAACACATAATTGGTCTGGGAGACATGGAATGGGAGAGGTTCTAATTATGGACAAGCTAATGATGCCCAAAATAATTACTCCGGAGCCTTTTGCATTGTGTGGTTTCCATTTTATGGTTTTAAGAAAAGAGAATGTGACATTCATCATGGTCAAGTCCAAATTCTTTCAAGATGATAGAAATGTAATACAACTTGACATGAAAGAATTCTACCCCGCGACTCCATGTGTACCCCTCCTGACAGACTCTGCAGCTCTCCTATTCTTAATGTGGATTTCTTTGTAAGGCCTGTCAGCCATCTCAACCATCACATTGCATTTACTCTCCATGAAAATACCATGCTCTGACCTTCTTCATTTCCTCCCAACACTTTATATCTCCTAGAACATTACCCAGCCAGTTTTCTGTTTATCATCTTCCTGCTATTTTATACTTTCCGTGTGTCTCACCAGCCTCTTAACAGGGTGCCCGCTCTAAGCCCACACCCCATAGAAAGCCTCCTACAAGTTAGATTCCTTTCCCAAAGTGTTAAATGATAATGGACTCATTAATTCTGAAACTGTCTTCTATTTTTCTCACTTCCTCTTTTTGTTAATTGCATTGCATCTAAGCTCAAACTTCCCAGGTTGCCACATCAGTATGCATTTTAAGTGTAAGATTGCTTTACTGTGTGTAGGGGGTGGGGGATCTACGGAAAGGAAGATGAGACTCCCTCTAGTGCCTTACTCCCACTCAAGGCTTAGTAAGAAGTGTCATGAAACAGAAGGAGGGTATGTTCAAGGCATCAGGCACTTCCTGATAAAGATAAAATGGCTCTCCAACTGGCAAGAGGGAAGAACCTCCCACACTGAGGACCTGGGTTGATAAAGAAGCCAAAATATCTGGAATATTTTAAATGAGCTACTGTAGAACTGCAGAAACTTTGGAGGGATGAGTCCCTTTCACATTGCTTCTTTCTAAACAGAGTACCTCATCATCAGGCCTTCTTACTTGATGGCAGTGCTCTCTACACACCAGTAACACAGCTATGCTCACTACACACCAGTAAGGCTATACAGCATACATACTTCAGTAAGAAAATGAAAAGATGTGAGATGACAGATATGTATTAAAATATCATAAGGAAACCCAATATTTTGTACACAAACAAAATGGTTAATTCAGTGTGACTAGAAATAGAACTGGAGATGAATAACCTCACATTTGATCACATTCTGTGACCACAGATATTATATCAATCAGCTACTTTGTGAAAGCCTTCACTGAACCTTTCTACTTCTTTGCTAATTCTTTAATCCTTACCACAAACTCATTAACACAAATTTGTCTTACCTACAAAATATCAGTACACTTCTAATTCTGTATTGTGTTTTTGCATGCCTCTGTGTCTGTGTGTATGTGTGTGAACATGCATCAATACAAGAATATGTGTGAATGTGAGCAAGTATGTATAAATGTGTATATGTGAAAATGTGTGATTGTGAGCAAGTATGTGTGAGACTATGTATGTGTGTGTAAATGTGTGGATGTGAAAAATATGTGTGTTTGTGAGTGTGTGTAAATGTAAATCTGTATATCAGATTGATTGATGTAAAATGAGCACACAGTGAAACTCAAAAACTTTTGTCATTCAGTTACAAGGAAAATAATAAATTCACATTATTGCAAACATTATAAAATAAAGGTCCACACAGCTGCTGTGCCCCACAGGTTCCTCTTATCTGGATAGCTGATCCCTTTCCTTAGCCTCATCATTGGTGGGCAAAATACAATTCCTTGTGCCATACTCTGGCCTCTTTAATAATGTCATAAAATGCATCTTACTATATTTCATTTTTGTACGACATCAGAAGACACAAGTGCCATTAATAGAATTCTGTTGTTGAATTAGGGAAGGCTGAAAGAAGCTGAGGAGAAGGGCAATCCTGTAGGAGGACTAGCAATCTCAATTAATCTGGACCCCTGAGATCTCTCAAACACTGGACCACCAAACAGGCAGCATATACTAGCTGATATGAGGCCTCCAACACTCATACAGTGGAGGGCTGCTAGGTCTGTGTTCATTCAGAGATGATGCACCTAACCCTCAAGAGACTGGAGGTTCTAGGGAAGTTAGAGGTCAGATGGGGTGGTGGTGGGCACAACCACGTGGAGACAGGGGTGTGGGGAGGAGGTATGGAATGTGGAACAGCCAGAGGGTAGATGGGGGCAGTGTGGAATGAAATATGGGGTGTAAAAAATAATTAATTGATTAATTAATTAAAAAATAATTCTGGAATTCCAAAAGTGTCACAGAAAAGAGACTGACATTCATGGTCAGAAAGTAAACAGCTATATAGAAATATCCTTCTACATCCAAGAAAGACAACACACCTTTGTAGAAGCTATCAGAAATCCCTGTGGAGATGATGACTAACAGAGACAGAGTGGTGGCAGAGAAAGCAAAGAGAGAAATTAAAGAAGCAGAGGAGGGAGAGAAGAAACAAACAAGGAAGGGCAAGTGAAGAAGGGAAAAAAAGAAAGATACAGAGTTGGCAAAAGAATGGAGGAGAATCAAAAGTGCTGTGCTCTAGTTGTGGCAGAGAGACAAATGACCAATATATCAATATAGGATTTAAAGGGAGGCAGTCTGAGTGCTGAGGAAAGGCAGATAGCTGTTGAGTTGTGCTTCTCTCTCTCTCTCTCTCTCTCTCTTACCTGCCATCCCCTCCTGTGCTTATAGCTGCTCTTAGGACATTGAAATGACACGTAGGGTTTGGTCTCATCTTTCTACTGTCATTTCTACTGTGAATTATGAGTAGTGGGGGATTACAGTAACATTGTGACTGGCTCAATGGCAAGGACTTTAAAGCTCCTCATCAAATCTCACCCAGTACTTCCCACAGTACCTCATGCAGAGCACATGCTGGCAGATGGATGCCAAGTGTTCCTGAAAGAGTAAACCAGTTAAGATGCAGACAATACCCTACTTCAAAAGCTAGATCTGAACCAAGATTTTCAACAAGCACATATTATTATAAAATTCTTTAGAGGACTATTTCAATCCCCTGCCTTGTATTGCTGTCCCCCTTTGGCTATTGAGTTCATGTAAAGAATCAGATAACCCAAATTAGTTCACAGTGGAAACAAATCAATAGTAGACATGGACAGAAGAATGCACCTCTGTGAAAATTGGATCATTATGGTTTGTGGACTATGAAATTATAGAACACCACTAGGCATATGCCATGGAGTTTCATGTGATGTCCCTTCAGCAAGGCACCATTAATTTCTAGAACTCAGTGAATGGAGCCACCATAGACAGCCATTTGCCTTGATGGTCTCCAATTACATTATTTTATTGCTACATTCATAAAAATAATCCTGTGACCCACCATCAATTGGCCATGTACAAGAGGCAGCTTTCAACTCCTGCAAATTGATCTACTAACCTGATGAAGGCATTCAGGACAAGCTGTGGTAAAGAAATACCTGAGCTCAGGAAGGATGTTTCCTGATGTGAATGAAATTATAACTACCTCCTTCCATACTTAACCCCATCTATAGTTGACTGATAGACTTATTATGAGGCTTTCACTGTAGGAGGGTAAGGAGGGTAAAGACAGTTAAGAGTCTGGCTTCTCCTTGAGATAATTAGTCAAAAATGAAGCCTATGTCACCCTTTCTGCAAGTCTTGGAAATATATTGCTAGAAAGTAGGTTCTTCGGAATTTTGTTTCTCAAGCAAAACCAAGACCTTAAAAACAAAACAAAACAAAATACCTAGGTTGTCTCTAAAAAGAATATTTTGGAAAATGCTATCTCCATAGTTTCTGAAAAGCTTAACTCAGACCCTCTCAATGTGGGTTCATTGTGGTTCATTTAACAGGTCATAATATATGAAGGCAGACACTGATTCAACATTATATGCCCCTCTAAGAAGGAAACTGGCCACACAGATCCACAGAAAAGGTAGAAAAGGAGGAGTGTCCTGTGATTGACATGATATGGGTATGAACCTAAAAGAGCAACAAGCTGGAAATGACCAGAAGCTAGGGAGAGGCCCAGAAGTATTCCCCCTACATTCATGGAGAGTATGTACCTTAGTTAACCCATCCATTTCGGGCTATCTTCTAGAGATGTAGACTAATAGACCTCTAATGGTCAAGTTATCAACCTGTGTGCTCTGTAACAGAAGTGGAAGACAGTAACATGAGGATTAGTCTTGAAGATCACCAGGTCCAGGTATCAACAACCAGACTCTGAAGGCACCATCACATAAGCAACACTAGCCATTCGCTCACCTGTCAGGTAAATGCCACATCCTTTAGACACAGAAGTTGGGGATGTCCTATGAAAAAGAGGCAGCATATCAAGGCAGGAGGTGGTGTGGATGTTCAAAGAGTACATGAAGGGTGGCAGAAGTTCAAGTGGGGCACTATTCACAGCTGTGGGCTCTCTGGAATACACATTCTCATTGCTAAAATAAGGCCAACAAACATCCTGTTGTCCCACATGATATTTTCTCTACCTAGACATGTTGATGGTCAGAAGTGAAAATCTTAAAAGAAAATCATATGTACCCTATAAATGGTAATACAAACATTTGTCACCTTTATTAAGAATCTTGAGGGATTTTATATTCCATAGAGAAGGTTTGTATTTTCGAGTGAATAATTCAGGAATGCTCAGAAATTATATCTATTTAATTCGCCAGTAATAAATTATATATCCTGGATCAAAAGTGTAAGTGAACATAGTAAGGATAAATTACTATTAAGAATGAAAAAGGAGAAAATATTTGCAATCCAAAGTCAGAGCTAAAGACATGGCTCATTGGGAAAGAGTGGACCTCAGGATGAAATGCCTGCTCCCAATGAGTAGCCATGATCACCCAAGCCATGGGGGGTAGAGGTAGGAGAATTGCCTAGAGATACTGCACAGCAGCCTAGTTCCAGGTTCAGTGAGAGACCCTTTCACAGGAAATTAAAACAAGAATGACAGAGCGGGACACCTGGTATCCTCCTCTGGCCTCAGCACATGTGTTTATGGGCACACACATTCTCAAATACATGTCTGCATACATCACACATACATGCACCACAAATAAAAAGGTCAATATACTTCTATGAATGAGCATATGTTTACAGCTAAGAAAAAGTACATGGATGGAAGAGGTAAAAGCATTATTAAATATAATTAAAAATTAAATTAAATATAAATAATGGGATGGTTTAGAATTATGTGCAAACATAAGGTATTTACAGAGACATAGGTACACACAAGTGCTCTTACATGTACCCTAAAGAAGTATTATAGGTATATTATGCAGGTCTGCACTTGAGGTATTCTCAAAATGCCAAGAGATACCACTCATTCCAATAGTCTTTACAAATGAAAATACAGTGGGGGTTTGATAGTTACTAACACTAGCTGCTCTTACAGGGGACTTCAGTTAAGCTCCCAGCACCCACATTACAACCATCTGAAACTCCAGGTCCAAGGGATCTGATAACTTCCTGTGGCCACTGAAGGTACAGTATGCACAAGGTATATATAAGTACAAATAGGAACTCATACAGAAACAATATTTTTTCTATAAAAATGGAAAATACCATGTGTCATTTCACACCTAGGTTGAAGTTTTTTATATATTCTTTTCTCCTTAAAAATATCTATCACTTATTTCTCAGATTGTTTATAGATTGAAACTAGCAGTGGGTGTTCCAAGATAACTCCCATTCTACTTCAAATATCAGGGACCAAAACCACCAACAACAAAAATGATGTTTCCAAAAGCTAATTTCCTGTCTTGCTGATGTTAAAACGTATCTTTTTGCCCAAAAAGTGATGCCAGATAGATTGGCAACTGTAACAGGAACTCAAGGGGAAATGTAATTTAATTAGTACTCATTGAGAAGTACATGATTTTTAAAGGTTGTAGCACATGAAGTTGAAAGGAAGACTAGATAAACTTGTTTATATACATGGATGCATATGACGTTCTTATGGTACTCAACACAGCTGTGAATTGTCTCCTGTACTCTGATGAGCTGGGATACCCAACACTTAGCAGCCACCCGGAGTCCTTAGCACCTCTCTCAGCGACCTTACCCTCAGTGTCTGACTTCCCCTCCAGCTCCACATTCATTTTTAGATTGGTCCTATCATGAGCATAGCATCTGACTCATTGGTAAACTTTATATCCATATGGAACTTGCCTGGAGCATGCTTCCAGCCCACTCATGGCCTGTCTTCCCCTGCTCTCTACTCCACAGCAGCTATTCTCTCATTGATATCTTTGCAGCCAAATCACTCCTGAAAAGTCTAAAAGGTGTGATTCCACCAATTCTGCAGGCGAGCCTCATTCACTGTGCACTTCACCTCTGTGACGTTCAGTGTCTTGGGCTACAGAGGACAAACATATGCTTGTTTATTAAACTTAGTTTGTTCATCTCCCGTCCTGCTCACCCCTCGCTCTTTCCCATGTTCTCTTCTCTTTCTATAACTTTGGCCAATGTACAGGCACCTCCAGGATTTGGCTCCAGTCTCTTCATGCCTGTGGTTTCAAACATCCATCTTGTTGAGGGAAATAATAAAAAAGTAAAGCTGGCACATTCACATGCTTGTGCCTCTAACTCTCTGTCCTTGTGGCCTGGGCGGCCATTCATTGAAAAGCAATGGCCGACTTGGTTTTATCTCACAGACATTCACTGACCCAGAGCTCCTGAAACATCTCCACCCAGCTAGCTAGGTTCCCAGTGGCAGGTTGCTACCCCACCAACACGGGGGTGCTTCAAATCCCTCCCGGCCTTTGTGAAGCACCTCAGGCAAACTCACACTTGGCGACAGTACCTAACTCCCTTGAACCTAAATGAACCACTGTGTGAAGGAAAACGCAACACAAACTTACTTCAGAAACATTGATAACTCAAATCTCTAGGCACAACAACTAAAACCTAATCTTGTAAGGCTTATATCCCTCCAGTGGAAACTATAGCAGCTACATTTTACCCTTATGCTGTCCAAAAAAACACCTCACTCCCTCCTGCTTCCTCTCTTCTTCAGTCCCACCGGAAGTTCCACCTACTCATCTAGTGATTGGCCACTTTATTCATTAGAGGAATGGTTCACAAAAGCAGCACCAGGCCTATCTAAAACATTTCTCAGTTCCAACCAATATCAACTTGAAAAGCCACATGTCCAACTGCTTGCAAGATTATCTCCAAAATAAACATTTCCTTGTCCATTAACCTACTTGATTATTAACTTAAAATTATAACATTGTATTTCATTATAAAAGAGTTGAGCCTGGGACCTAGAAAGCTGCCCCAGCAGTTCGGAGCACTGGTTATTCTTCCAGAGGGCCCAGGTTTGATACTCAGCACCAATGCCACAACTCTCAACTTTCTGAAACTCCAGTTTCAGGAGATCTTACGCCCTTTTTCTGACCTTTGCAAACACCAGGCATATATATGGTTGGCAAACACACACACATGAAAAACACCCATAGACATAAAATAAAATAATTAAAAATTTAAAAGAAAAAAGTTGTGTCCGTATACATATGTACAAATTGACTTTGATACATGTTTGGGTACCTTTTTCAGTATTTGAAATACATTATCAGCAACTCATAAGCTATATAGCAAGTACATTAAATTTCTGTCAAAACACACCAGTTTATTTGCATGAATAATGTCAGACATAATTTATATTGATAAAATGAAATTGAGTAGTATTCATGGAGAATTTTACATTGTCCACTGCCCTGATGATTTGAAATATCACATGCAGGAAACAAGTGATCCCAGCAAGATGTTGGCTGTGTCATTCTACACTTAATCACATGTAGCCTGCTTCTGCCCCAAATCCCTCTTCCATTTCATTATTCCTTAGACCCTTAGGCCACCCATTAAAGCATCTTGTTTACTGGCCAGATAGGCCAATACATACTGACATAAAGCAACCATAGCCTTCATCTCAGAATTCACCATATGTCCAAAGCAGTGATGACCAGAGTATTGAGACTGAGTCAGAGATGCCTCTGAACCCCTGATCTCTCCCTGGTATGTTTTCCTACTTGTTGTTTTCTGCTTTGTAAAAAATATTCTCTTACAGGAGACTTTCAGTTGACTACCTGTGGCATGATGCATATTTAAACACAAGTGATGTTTCTGTGGGGACAGAGAAACTATAAGTGAAGAATTTATGAGTCTGTCAATTCCAAGTCTGGTCAATGGCTCCCTCCTTATGGATGAATTTTGGAATTTCTTCGTCATCTAGAAAGTCCAATCAGATGTCATTAATACTGAAAGTACTGTGAGTTCATATGGCCCTTTACTCTCTCCTCCAAAGATCTGGGATCTTCATGCAGCTTCTCTCCTACTATTGCTGACGACAAAAAAAAAATATTTTGGAAGAAACACATCCCTGTGAGCTCCTCCAGATTACACCACTGAGCTGTAGAATTGAGAGAGAATAAATGTCTATATTTTTTGATGTCATGACCCTCTAGCCCTCAAGGCAGACACATAATTTTATATAAACAAGTAATATTTTGGCATTTGGCAAGGGAAGCTTTAAATGAAGGAACCCCATCAACCTCTTCTCCAATTTCTGTATTAAAATAAATTCTCCTGTTGTATATAGTTGGCACTTATCTTTATCTTATTCAAAATTTTCCTGGATGAGTCTTCCATGTTCAGAACACAGCCAAAATTCTGAGCAAGAGTCTTCAAAGACAGATCCCACTTCCCAGCTTCTGCAGTGTCATCAAACTTTCTTGATTCCCATCTTTCCTAAAAGGCCACAAAATTACCTTTCACTTTGCTCTATGGAATAGACCCTGTTCACCCACCAGGTTTGAAGTGATGCCCCCACTCAGGAGAAAAATGCATTTCCTTACCTCATAAAACCATATGTCTATGCAGTTGTACATCATTTGTAACACCTAACACATTCTTCTATCCTGTGCTATAGTGAATAAACACACTTTAGTTCCTCAAGTGGTTCATATATTCCTTGAGAGTTTCCTTTCTGCATGCCTTGAGTTGCCTTGCATGCACACTGGCATTGTTGGATGATAATGGACAGATTGAAGTAGAGATGAGTTGAGGTTATTTGAGTAAAGGTTACTGACCAAATGTTAATCAAATAGCAGTGTTCTTCCTTATTCAAAGGACTATCCAAACACGCACTGGCACATAAGACAGAATCTACACAGAAGTTGCAAAATAAGTGATTGCATATCAGGAAGAAGAAAAAGTACAGATTAAACTGCCCTTCATGAAGAAAGTTGTTGTCTTTGAATGTCTGTGTGTGCCCATGTGTCTGTGTGTGAGCCCATGTTGTATGTGTGTGTATATGTGTGTGTATGGTGTGCATATATATATTGTGTGTATATATGGTGTGTGTTGTATATGTGTGTTGTGTTGTGTGGTGTGCATGTGGTATATGTGTATATGTGTGTGAGAGGGAGACAGAGAGGCAGAGAGAGAAGATCAAAAAGGCAGAGATGGAAACAGAAAGGGAGACACAGAGAAAGAACCATTTTTATTTTCTTTCCCTTGTCTTTTCTAAATGAGAAAAAGGAACATATGAGCATGTGCATATGCACAGGCACACATACTCCATACATGTAGAAACATGAACAAAACTGAACTCTACATATACCTAAAATAAAATATGCATGGCTTATTTTCCCTTCAGCAGTTGTAATGAATATTCCTATTTGAAATCAGAAATTGAATCTTTCTTGTAACCTGATTTTTCTGTGTCACCTTTAGAATTCTTCAGCTAACTCTGCAACATAGCCTTCATTGGACAGCATCTGTGATTTGTCCTTGTAACGTATAGCGCCCATCCAATGAGTCTGTATCCTGAGTTACTGGGAAATTGCCATCTTGCAGGAGAGTTTCACATGTTGAAGCCCTCTTGGTCACTGTGGGCTTACTAAGTACTTTCATTGCTTCTGTTATTTCTTTCCTCTTTAAGGTTTTCGGTGGTGGTGGTGGTGGTGGTGGTGGTGGTGGTGGTGGTGGTGGTAGTGGTGGATTTGGTAAAGTATCTCACTATATAACCATGGCTAACTTGGGATTTTCTGTATGATATTTACCTGTTCTGCCTCCCAAATGCTGGGATTAGTAGTGTGTGCAACCATTCCCAGCATCTCTCTAAGTTCTTTATTGCTTTGTGTTCTATGAATTTATTCTGGCTTAGTTAATAAACACCTTTTTTTAAGTATAGATTAAAAGACTTCGATACAAGAATGATTTTCCATTATCTAGAAAGGATAAAAGTGAAAAATAACTGAAGCATGTTCTGGGAAATGAGGAAGTCACAAATGTGTTCACAAAAAAACCTAAAAACCCAAATTACTTCTACTACATTAATGTCTAGCAGAGACTAATACAGACATTTGATGAAAGTAAGAATGGCTTTTAAAAACAAGCATTCTAGTGTAGTTCTAGAAATATGACATCCTATGTTTTTAAAAAAAGGCACATTTATTTGCCTTGGCTTGTAAAAATATCATAGCTTACATTCTGATGATAAAATCTGGGTGTCTTCCTGTTAATTTCTAATCACAGAGTTCACATGGAACTACTGGGATCTGCTTTTTAGGCAACCACACTCCATGGTTTAGAATGCTTTGCCTCCTGATCTGCTTAGAATCAAGCTCTTCACCACTGTTCCACACTTCTGTATTTGCAAGGAAGTCAAAAATTTGTAAAGTTCCAATATCAGTATTCGTACTAACTTTCAGTGCAAGGTGAAGTATTCAAAGTTTGGAACAAAATGATGACCTTTCTCCTCCTGTAATTGTTACAGAGGTTTTTTTTTAAAAATAAATGTAGCCCCCACTTAAATGAATGGCACAGCTTAGACAACCCAGTATGACTGTGTCTCAAATCAAAGAGTGAGAAGAATTCTAGGAATATAGCTCAAAGACGGAAGGCTTTCCTAACATGTGTGAAACCCTATACTGAATCTCCAACATCTCAAGAAAAGGGAAGAGCTCAGGGAGGAAGGAGGGGGGATGAGGAATTAGGATACTAATACCATGACAATGATGAAAACTGGGTGAAAGAAAAACACAAAGACCATTTGAAATATTGGATTGCCATCCAGTAGTAGAGCACAAATCCCTTAGAGGCATCAAGCTCAGGCAGAGACAGGGAACATCTCAGCATTGCATACAAGGCTGGCTTCAAAGATGCTGTAAACATACTAATTCACCCTGCCATTTTATCTATCCACTTCTGCTATTTGGCCTGAAATATATCTTCAGAAGCTGCTGAAATTAGGCATTGACTTCTCCTTTAGAAACTGGGGGGACTCATAGTAAAGAAATGCAGACTTTAAATAGTGGGTTGTTTTCCCACATTGATTCTAATCTGTCACTAAATTTGTCAGCATACATAGGTAGCACATCAGATGACTGTCAGCCTCACCCTCTCTCATTTCCATCTTGGAACTGCTATCCACCATTATCCCTATGCATCACTTTCCCACATTGACTTCTCCTTTTTTGACCCATTTGAGTTTAACCAAGACCATCTGTGTGACATTGGGTTTGGAACTGAACCTTTAACCACAGTTGGCTCATCAGTAGGTACACAACTGAAGACAGTGTATGCTCTTCCCCCACAACAAATCAGTAGCTTATAGTTTAGCAGGGATGGGTAGTATAACAAGGGCCCCTCTGCATTTATAGTTGACTATTGGTAAACACTGCTGGTGTGAGAGTGTGATTTTATTGGTTGTACAGCACATAAAGATAGTATTTCAGAGCTCTTTTCCCCTTTCCTGTCCCTTGAGGCTTTCATTATTCCTCTCCTCTCTTATATACCATTGTCTGAATCTTAAAGGTGAGCACATGACTATCCTGTTTGGAGGTGAGTCCCCACAATCACTTGATCTTAGCACCTTGAGCATTCATGTATCTCACCTCTCACCAACATTCATTGTGAATTTTCTCTAAGTGAGAATGAAGCAACCTTTGTTTGTGCTTATAAACCTAAGTATTTAGAAGGCAGCTTCTAGCTTCATCAGTTTAGCTAAATAACAGTAGGAAGCCCATGCTCCAGGCCCTATAACATTCTCCACCATGGGTTTTTAGCATTCTGTCTTGTAGAACTTGCCTCAAAACTAATCAGAGAACACGTGTTTGCCCCTTAAAAGTTGTACCACTAATGTTCAAGTGAGAATATCTTGCCTGGCAGGGGGTACAGTAGTGTGTAGGGTTCAAACTGGGTAAAACAATTGAAGCCCTTTCTTAGCTAGCAGACTGAATTGTACCTTCAAGCACTATGAAAGCTGTCCAGCAGGGAGAAACCTCCCAGCTTAGTTCCTGCTTCCCTTCTGTGTCTTGAAACAAGGTATGTACTATTATATGCAAGAAGAAAGTATCAGCTAGTTGTGGTGAGCAACCAAAATGAATGTCAGGAGCTTATATTATTTGGAGTGTCTCTGATACCTCTGTAACCAACACCTCATAAGGAGATACCCAACACGTGGCATTGGGATTTTTGTTAAGTAGTTTGTTAGATGCAGCATAATTCAGCCATGTAGGCTATGGCCCTTCTGCTTCTCATATAGTTTAGATGTCTCAGAAAGTCAAACGAAGTTTCCTTGTGGATTTTTCAAGCAACTTTTGTTTAATCTCCCTCCCCCTCCATCTCCTTCATCCCTTTTAAAGTTACTTCTTCAGTGTCACCCCTCTTAGCTTTATCATCTAGGTTCTGCTATTTTCCCTTCCCTGACACCTTCACACCAATGATCCTCTTACAGTTTTCTGACTTCCAAGTTAAATACGCAGATCTAAACCTTTGAAACTATGAGAGAGAACATGTCCATTTGTCTTTCTGGGTCTGAGGTTCCTCATGCTGTGCAAATTCTATCTTCTTGAAAATTTAGTAATTTTTATCAATTTTTGTGAAAAAATTGTTTCTCTTTACAACTGAACAAATGTCCATTGTGAATGTGTACCACATTTGCAATACTCATTCACCCACTGATAGACATCTAAGCTGACTCCATTTCCTAGCTCTTATGAATAGAGTAGCACTGACCATTGTGACTGCATATGGGTATATGCATTTGAATGGGTTGCCTGGGCTATTTGGTGTTTCTACTCTTAGTTTGGTGAAGAACCTTTACATTGACTGCTATGATGTCTGGGCCAGTGTATACCCCCACTAACAGTGAATACAGGTTACTTTTTAAGCATATCCTCTCCAGCCCTTGCTGTCGTTTGATTTCTTAGACTGCCATTCCAACCAGGATAAGATGAGATCTCATTTGCATTCCCCTGATGGATAATGCTGCTGAAACTTTCTAAATATTTATTAGCCATTGTATTTTTCTCTCAAGAATGGACTATTCATATCCACAGTTATGATATGGATTAGCTTGTTTTGTTTGTACTCAGTCTTTTTATGTTATTATATATTCTAGATAGCAATACTCTGTCAGGTATATGGCTGGTAAACAGTTTCTCTCATTCTATAAACTGGCTCTTCACTCTGTTGACACTTTTCTTTGCATCACAGAAGCCTCTCAATTTCATAAGGCCTGCCCACCAGCTGTCAGCCTTGTTCCTGAGCAATGCAGCCTTGTTTCAGAAGTCCTTGCCTATGTCTTTATCCTAGAGAACATTCTCTAAATTTCCCTCTTGCTTTATATTAAAACCTTGTATCCATTTGGGAGTATTTGGATACACACACACACACACACACACACACACACACACTCACACTCTGCTTCTCCAGCATCATTTGTTGATGATTATTTTTTTCAAAATATCAGGAGGCTGGCATTCTGTACATTTGTATCTGGGTATTATATTCTGTTCCATTGATCTAGGTGTCCACTTTTGTGTAGTACTGAACTGCTTTTACTACCATGGCTCTGTAGTACAGTTTTAAGTCAAGAATAGTAACTCAAATTGTTCTTTTTGCTAAAAGTTATGTGAATTTTATGATTGTTTTTATTTCTGAGGAAATTATTAGGATTGTGTTAACTCTGTAGAAGGCTTTTGATATGATGACCATTTTCAGTGTTGACTCACTGAGCATTACAGGTCCTTCTAGTATCTTCCTCAAGTTTGTTATTTGGTTTTTGTTGTTGTTTGTCTTTTGTTTGTTTGGTTGGTCGCTATCTTAAAGTTTTCTTCTAGAAATTCATTATTTCCTTGCATAAGTTTATTTCAAAGTAGTTTTTTATTCTTGTGAATAAAGCTGTTTCCTTAATCTCTTTGTCAGTATGTTTATCATTGGTATACATGAATGTTCTGACTTTTATACATTTTAAGTTTAAATCATGCAGTCTTTTGTAAGTGTTCAAAAATTCTAAGATTACATCTATAATCATGCCAATTTGAAACAGAAACATTTTTACATATTTCTTTTTTTCTTTATCCCTTTTATTTTCTTTTCTTGCTTATCAATCTGATTAGGACCAACTAGATCTTATTCAGATTAAGTACAGAACTGAATAAGAATGGGGACTGTGAAGACCATTGTCTTGTTACTAAGTATAGTGGAAGTGCTTCAAGATTTTCTCCATTTAGCATGAAGATGAGTTGTCATATAGAGCATTTATTGTGCTTAGATAGGTTCTTTCTATCCCTAGTCTTTCAAAGGTTTAATAATATTGATATTTGTAAGAAAATTATTGTTCCAAAAATTCTTCTACTGAAAATACTTTTGTGGATTTCATTAATCCAAAAATTTTAGAAATATCCCCAAGGGTCTGCCTAAAGTGAATGCAGGACCACCCTTATGACTCAGTGTACTTTGTATGGTCCCAATAACACAATACTATGCTGTTTAAATTTATAGTATTTAAATTTCAATTGTATCACACTCTGATTATTCCTGGATGCTCAAATGTGAGTATAATTGATTAGGTTTGAATGTGGGACTACCACTCTACTTGAAATAACTGCCTGGACATGACTTCCTACTCTTCTATGGAGGTATATCAGTAACAGAATTGAACAGATAACCCCTATACAGTACTTACATCCAACTTCATTGATTATCTGCAAAATGACCCAAAAAACATTATGAATGAATGTGTAGGAAATTGCCAATGTGAGTCATGATGTCAATCCTAAAGGCAGCTAGGCACCAAGATTCTTTTTTTACTTATTCTGGTATCTTAGATATACAAATTAAATTCTAGGAATGACTGCTTCATACTTTGGGTTTTATTTCCAGGCTAATACATGCTTTTGTTTGTCTTCTTTGTAGGGCTCCTCCAGATGCATCTTGGTTTATGAGTCTCCCACTGTGTGACTTTTTCTGTTACCATTTATTAGACCATTGATAGCAACCAATCCTATAGCATGTTAGATCTCAAAGCTGGCTTCCAATAGCTATTTTTAACAAAAATAGATAGACTTCTCTATTGCTCATTTTTTCCTTGTTTTCTTTATAATGAGCACAATAAAAATAATATCCTCCTTAACAAAATAATAAAAAAAAAGAAAAATGACAAACTTCTTGGACAATAAAAAACAAAAAGTCAAAATGTAAACATGGCAGGGGTGTGAGTGAATTCAGAGCCAAAAGTAAATAATCAGCTGATTTGTAGAAGCTAGAATTTGAAATGAACACAACTGAACTGGTATTTTCAAACTGAACATATGGTATCTTACCCTTAATAAATTGGTGTTAATATCAACAGCAAAAAAATCAGGAGAGAACATTCATTTGAAACTAAAACCAAACTGCCAAGGAGGAAAAATAGACCAAAGAAATGCAGCAAGCTTAAACTCTGAATCTATTCCTTCTGTCCTTGTTAGTTAAGCAGAAAAGGAAAAAAATCAGTGTTATTCTAGTGAATGTAACAATCATATAAAGGGGAGTTTTCAGGCAGTTATGATACAACTGAATGATATATAAAATAGCACTTTTATCTTTGTTTAAAGGATCTCCTTTATGTAAATAAATCACATTTAAGAGGATTTTAAAGAAACAGCTCTGAAAATAAGAAACCTTGAAATACCAAAGATCTGTCTTCTGGTTTGAGGACAAATCTCCCACAGAGCACAGTTCACCTGCCACCTGACAACTGAAGTTGTTCATATGCGAATAAATCTAAAAGCAATGAGTTACCTTAAGTGTTGAATAAACACTGGATACATTAATGGTGAGTCTTCTCTATGCCAAACATGTGTCCTTCTCCTGGCCACTGCACCTAAAAACATATATTGCAAAAAATACTGAATGTATTAATGTATCAGATGGAGCCAGGTATCTTAGTTAGGGTTTGTATTGCTGAGATTAAACACCATGACAAAAAACAAGTTGAAGAAAAAGTTTTATTTCAATTATATACCCAGACAATAGTCCATCACTGAGGACAGTCATGGTAGAAATCAAGTCAGGAACCCTAAGGCCTCAGAACGAAAGCTGAGGCCATTGATGAATACTGCTTACTGATTTGCTCCTCATGGCTGGCTCATCCTGCCTTTTTATGCACTGAAGTCCACCAGCCCAGTAATGGCACTGCCCATCCCTGAGGGATATTTTCTCAGTTGAATATAGGCCTCTTCTAAAATGACTCTAACTTGTTTCAAAGACATAAAACTACTCAGCAAACTAGCCAAACTAGTAAGAGATCAGAACAAAATTGGAAAGTGTGTACATATGTGCATACACTGAGAAAGTAGAATTTTTTTAATTTAGCAATACTCTCTATGACTGTACTTAAATTGACTACACCCTCCCTCCCCCCCCCAAAAAAAAATCATGTTTGCAGGAGACGATGGATCATGAACGCAATCAGCACTCAGAAGAGTGAAGCGAGGAGGGTAAGAACACAGTTGAGGCCATCCTGGGCTACATAATGAGCGCTAGGACAGCAGGGATTGCAGAATTAGACCTAGCTCAGAAAATACATGATGGCATTAATTAATCAAATCCAGTAAGACCTAACATTTCTTGAAGGTTTCCTATATTATCCTCCTTTGAACCTTCATGTTTTTGTAAAACTAACTTTCTTTCCAAGAAGAATTGCATACATTTAAATTTTATTTTCTCCTACATGAATCAAATACAAATTTAACCAAAACTACAATATACATGACACATAGCCAAGAAGTTGGAAAATTACATGTTTAATTAAATGTTGTTTATGCCAAAATATTTCAAAGGCCTGCACACAGCTTGGACTCTGAAAGCCCGTGTTGGACAAGAGCTGACTCAGGTGCAGGGACATGTGCTGGAGTTTCCTCTGGCAGTCATGTACTTGAAGAAGCATTTGCTCCCTCTTTGGAAACTTCAGTCTCTATGTTAGTAAATTCAAAGAAGACCATCCTCATATCATTGTCACAGGGCCACAGGTAGAATGTGTAAGATGGCATCTATATAGAAATTCCAGACACATAATTGAATTATGTGATTGTTGTTTAGATTAGCATTCTTGGCTTATACTTATAAATCATAAATAATTAGATTATATCAAAAACAAAAATAAAAGGGACATTAATCTTTTCTCCAATGAAAAATCTTAAAAAGAAATAACATGATGGAGTGTAGGTAAATCCAGAAATATGAAATGGCATTACTGCTGAAGTCAGGAGTACAGAATATAGAAATATTCTAAGCAATTACTGACTGAACTCTGCTCACTTTGTCCTTTATGTAACCACAGAATAATGGTGATTTAAACAAAATCCTTTTCCTACATAAATCCCAAATGTGATAGCAAAAGAAGTTGGAACAGGCGAACCAATGGCTTTGGAGTATGAGACAGAAATGCTTCAAAACTGTTCATATTCAAAAGGCATTTTTATAGAAAAGCTTCAAAACTGTTCATATTCAAAAGGCATCAATAAGGTCTAATATCATGTGAGCTGAAACTCTGACCTCAGTCTATGGTTTCATAAAATTATATTATGAATAAAGTACATTAATCTCTATACGATTTTTATGTATTTTATTATATAAGCAAAAAAGAAAATGCAGCCTCAGAATACCAAAGTGATAAGTGGGCCAGCCTGCTGTGTACAAGCCTGTCCTAAGCACAGGAGGATCAAGACATAGATAAAGAACTGACTTCCAGCCCTGGCAAGGATGAGGGGACTACTCTCTCACATATTTCTGGTAGATAAGCACATGACTACAGCTTCTTTTGAAATGTTCTATGCATTTCTTTTTAAATTAATAGTACTTAATATTCTCTGTTTTCTCCTTTAAAAGATAGCTAGTACAGAAGAACATGGGATGCACATATGAGGATATTCACTCGAGTGTTTTTAGGATGTCAAATTCATGGAAAATGTGTTGATATTTTTCAAAAAAGAATATAAGCAACTGGAGTAATTTAACTTTACTGTCAATTAAAATAACTGGTATGCCTAAAAGCCTGGTGTCAATATGCAGGACCCATAAAAAGGGTCAATGTATGTATAACCCCAGCACTTCTACAACAAGACAGAAGACAAAGAATGGCTGGACAGTCACAGGCTAGCAAGCTTGTAAAATGCAGTGCAATAGTAGAAACAAAAGTGTCTTTCTTGGAAAAAGTAGAAGGAGAAAACTGATCCCTGAAGAGCCATGCATGCTATGGCACACACACACACACACACACACACACACACACACACACATACATGCATGCACATATGCATGCACACACACATATATACACACACAAGTACGTACACATGCATACACACAAACACATATGCATATACACATGCACACAGATATACATGCACAAACACATACACACATGCACATGCCCACACACATACACACACGAAAAAACATACACACACATATACACCTGCACAGGCACACATGGTATACACATGTATACACATACACACACATACACATGCATACACATACACACACTTACTTTTAAAAGAACATTTACTTTTATTCATTTTGGGATGTTTGTTTGTGTGTGTGTGTGTGTGTGTGTGTGTGTGTATACATTGAGTTCTGGCAGGATGATTTAGTGAGTAAAAGTGCTTTACCAAGTCAGAAGTCAGACAACCTGAGTTTGAGCCCTAAGACCCATATTATGGCAAACAATAAGTGACTACTTTAAGTTGTCCTCTGACCTCCATACCCATAGCATGGCACACACACACATATACACACACACTCCAAAACAAACCATACACACAAAAAAATAAATACATGTTAAAATTTTAATACATATATGCAGACAAATATTGAAAATGAGTTGTGTATATGTGTGTGCATGTGTGTGTGTGTGTATGTGTGTGTGTGTACACCAAAGGAAGGTTATTATATATTGCTCAATAAAACAATAGTAAGCTTCAAAAAAGTTCTTTGATTACCCAATTAGCAGCACTTTGTTATTTAAAACACTACACAATAGCAGCATATTTTAATTTCCAGGAGTATAAAAAATAGTTTTGAGAGATAATGGCAAAGGCATCCCTGAGACATCTGACATTGCTGTGAAAATATCACCTAGAAAAGAAATTATTACACCTGTGTATCATGCAGACAGGTCACTGGCTGTCAGGGGAAGGATTTGTATCTGGATTGGTGTTAACCTTTCCTCATTGGTAACATGAAGAGTACTTTCCAATACCATGAATATTGGTGCTCACTGGCTGGCCACCTTGACCTATTCAATGAGAGACCCTGACCCAAGAGCCAACAAACAAGTAACAAAAAGGCAGGCAATGCTTGAGAAAAATCCACCTGAGGTTGTCCTTAAACACACACACACACACACACACACACACACACACATACAATCACATATACACAGCATCCTTCTCTAACTAGCAATTTCATGTCTTTCATCCTATATAATCTTAGTGTTTCAGATTCCAACAGACTCAGAATTATAAGTAAATTGCCTTTTTTTTTATCCAAGAAAAATTCTGAACTTCCTGTGGCTTCATTAACCTTCAACAAATAGAAGTACATGAGCAGGCGAATGTCCCTTATTTTTATTTCACAAAATATATGAAGCCCATTGATTTCAATACCAAGTAAATGTTTATTGTTCCTTTTACACATTCTCATCCAAATGCGAAAACCATGTTGTAAAATAAAAAAAGGTATCCCAATATGATATTTACTCCAAGCTCTTAGTAAAGCTCATTGCCCATGTGCTGGGCACAGTTATGTCTTCTGGTTACTGGCAATACAGCAGTTCAAACTCTCTTAGATTCTGTAAACATTATGTGCAAATATTTGCAAGATAATTTTCATCAGTAGTGTGGTATTGGAGACATGAGGCCGATTACATACAAGAATGTAAAGAGATCATATGATTTATAAATCAATTTTATTTAAATAGTGTATCTAAATTGCTAGTAAACAAGTTTGCCCAAACATGTTTGCCTTTGCACTAAGATATCATCTTCATTCTGGCTGGAATTGGTGTCTATATTAAATAATTTCTTGTTTCAACAATTTGCTTTCACAGTAAAATAAGTGTTTAGGCAGATAGACCACAAGATACAAACAGACTAAGAAGTGTGCTGGAAAAGGCTTAGTTTTATGGCTAACACCACCTAAACCTTCAGAAGGTGAGAAACAAAATTCTTGATTTCTTGTGACTGCTCCAAAACCACGTATACAAGGGGAAGTGGGCCATTTATTCAAATGAGAATAAATGGGCATTTTTCAGGATCTTGCTCACTGCCATACCCTATGACACACCCAAAGATCAGAAGATTCTGAACTCTGTTCTTCCATCCTGGCTCTTTCATCTGCTTTTTTAGACAGGACTTTTCTCAGAAGGCTTCAAGGATGTTATTCTGTAGTGTTTCATGTCCTTCCATGTAGACCAACCTTCACACAACACCTCAGTCCACTCCAATGCTTCTTGGATCCTAGCCTCTGCTGTATTACTAGACCTCTGTCTACTTTCTTCTTTCCTTTTTACAACGTGCATCTTCCATGGAGTAGCTACATTCTTCTTTGTACTGTATCTTCTGACTTTCTTTACCAGGCAAGTTCTCCCAGTTGAGTGAATGCATCTAGTTGCTGGTGGAGATTCTCATCTGAGTCTTTGAGGGCTTCCACACCAACAGCTCCACACCAAGGTCATACACATATTCTTCTAGTCACATGGTCATTGGCACTCTAGGTAGACTAATTGTGTACCGAGCCCCTGATGTTTAAGTACATAGAACACAGGGAGCATTTTAAACTCATGCCTGAATACTTTGTATGATGTGAAATATTATTGATCAACAAATTCTTTTAGAAAGCTTTCCAAGTGAATTTTATAGTGAGAAAATTAGAATAACAGACAACATCCAAAAAACAGAACAAGAAATTTTAAAACAATAGGACAATACCAAAACCAGAGGGTTGTTGTTGTTGTTTTCATTATTTTTGTTGTTTTGTTTTGTTGTTGTTGTTGTTGTTGTTGGTGGTGGTGGTGGTGGTGGTGGTGGTGGTGGTGGTTTTGAAGAAGGGGACAGTAAGGAGATGTGTCTGTGGGATATTGGTTGTGGTGATTGTAGTTGTTGTCTAGTTTTGAGAGGACAAATATAACGAGGTGTCTGGGATGTTAAGCTTGCAGAGTATGTCTCCAATACCGGTAGCAAGCAGGCATCCAAGAAATAGATGTTCAGTGATTTCTTGAGCAAATGTTCTTATCAGGAAACTGGATTTACTCTTTAAACTTATAGCTGAATGACTGACATATTTAGAATTTCTAATTTTGCTAGTGAATCCCTTTAATCAAGATGTGCAAAAGACAGTTCAGGTTACTGCTACCAGTAGGGAATAGATGGGATAAGACATCAGAACTGCACATGTACTTATTCATGACTCAAGGTCTCTTTGAGATTAGAAAGGCCATGTACCTTCCCAAACTGCAGTCTTCTCATATGTAAGGGGATGTAATCATATCTAATTTGCATAGCTATGTCTGCATCAAGAAAGTTTGTGTGTGTGTGTGTGTGTGTGTGTGTGTGTGTGTGTGTGTGTGTGTTTCAACAAATACATCACCCAGAGTTGGAAGAAGATCACAAATTTCACAACAGGAGGTACCTGAGGACAGGCATATTTGAACCTCTTATCAAGGTGCATGGCAAAATCAGCAGCAGCTCCAACTGTAGATAAGGTGCCTGCTTTGTTGCCTCTGCCTTTCTGATGCTCACAAGCCAAATGTATAAGGTCTGCTGGCTCATACCATGACAGCGATATATTACACTTCACAGCCATGTCATTCATTTAAAGTGTTTTCAAACACATTTGCTTCCACAATTCTTACAGGACAAGGAGCCACTGAGTCTGTCACACTCTAAGCTGGTCATGTTTGAGCATCGGGCAATGTGTTCAGTACTGAGGATGAGGAGTAAAACAACACTAGACATCCCTTGGGCAGTCCCTGAGGATGTAATTTATATGACAAGTCATCCTCAAACACTAACTCAAACAAGTCTAAAGTTAAACCAGGCCAGGTAAGAGGAAGGAAAGAGACAGCAATGATGAAATATCCACCCAGGCCGAATCAACAAAGAAACAGAAGATCAGTGGGGCCACTGTGCATCTTAAATCAACTTCATCAGCCATGACCCAAAAGAGTAAAAGAGTGGTTTTGTTTTAGCATGAAAACTCTGCCATCTGTAAAAGTATTCTTATCAAGTCCTAGACTGGATGTTTGTAGACACTGAGGGCACAGATTCCCACAGAGCTCATGAGTGACAAGTTGACCTGGGATCATGTCAAGAAGAAGAAAAAGATGCTTCCCAAAGTTTCAAGACTGTAAAACAGGGCCAGGGGTAGAAGACAAGAGCAGGCAAGCCAACATGAGGAGGAAAAATATAGACCATGCTCCCCAAACTGTATGTCATTGGATGATGTGCCCTTCCCAGGAAATTTCAGGGAATACAAAATTAAGATCTTTCCAATGTGCATATCTTAAGAACACAAATTCTATATTTAGGAATTAAATTCTCAAGATTGCCTTTAAAATTTTACAAATGTGCCTTAGATATATTACTTATAATTTTATAAAAATGGGAAACAAATGTTTTATTCACAAAGAATTTAGATAAACATGATCTACTCATGAACTGAAATGTGAATGGTCACTAAAAACTATAGAGATGTGGGGCTGTAGAGATAACTCAGCAGTTAAGAGGACTGGCTGCTCTTCAAGAGAACAGAGGTTCAAATCCCAGCACCCATATGGTAACTCATAGTTGTCTGTAACTCCAATTCCAGGGAATGTGATGACTCTTATAACTTCCACTGACATTACACACAGGTGTTGCACACACAGATGCAAACAAAATACCTGTTCACATAAAAATAAAAATATAAAAAACAAATTGTAGAGATATAAAAATGATAGAACACATAAGAACATACACATACATGTGTACGTAAGTATGCATATATGTGTGTACATATTATTTGATTTGAATTAGAACAACTACTAGCTGTGTGTGATCTTTCTTGTGTGTGTGTGAACTTTTGTGAGAATCTCTGCTTCTGTGTGGAGAAATATACAAATGTGTAAACGATGGCTAATCTGCCTTTTAGCTTCATTCTGTCTCATCCCTCACCTCCCTCCCCCAAAAGTCCACTTTTGATTAAAAGAAATGCAAAACAAAGCCAGGTGTTAGTGCAAAGAGAGAGCTTCAGGAGAGCCTTATCTCCTCTCTCTGACCCAGAGGCTTGGGAACACTTGGTGGCTTTTTACAGAGGAGCAAGGGACTGCCACAGAGGAAATGGCAGTAAGAATTCAAGCAACCAGAGTCTTTGAAAAATGCAGAAATCTCTTTCTGAAGCTTTACCTCATGTTGCATGAAGCATGTATTCCAAACAAGAAGCTCACAGGTCATTAACACTGTTTCAAGTTGTTTACAAATCCTAGGTGAATAGTTCCAGCAATAATGGTCATTAAATTATGAGCATATTGTTTAGAATAGAATAATCCTATTCTTCAGACATCCATCAACTGTCTGGAGTTTGAATGGGATATCTTTCCTTACAAACTCATATCTACTTCTACCTGTTTCTTTTAAAGACTCATGTCTTTATTCTACATTACCAATTCAATGCAAGCATATGGCCCCTAACTGGGAGACTTGGTCCATAGCTGTATACTATCTACACTGTCATGTATGCTGAAGCCATGACATCAGAAACTGTCACCAATGGACATCCCATAATCATAGAAGATCCCTCAGGAGGCTCTGGGTGACACACCAGCACTGAACTTGGCCAGCCACCCTGTGGAATGATGCTGCACACTCTCACATCAGGTCTGTGGAGCCTGGAGCCCGATGCGCCCAGGGGGTAAGACACACAGGCTGCCCTCCCAGCTGGTGGCCATCTGCCTAAGTGACAGCTGCCAGATGGGGAGAAAGCACTGAACTGGGGATCAAACAGTAAATAAAAGAGGATTTCTTGGGAAGTGGCACTGACACCAATTCTTCATATGACTTTTTAATGCCTTGGAAGTTTTTATTTGAAATATTTTGGGATGAATTTTTTTAAGGCAGATAAAATAATCCTAGGATGAATGTGACTAGTGTGCAAGACATGAAATGCTTTGGGCTTCCTACAGAAAACACACTGAACTGATTTATAAATGTACTTGTTGTTCCATTCAGACTTCAAACTAGACAGATCAAAGAATCAATAAACGCAGGCTTGTGCCTCCCCTCCCAGGATAGGAAGCACTCTGATTCTTCCATTTCGTGGTAGAGTTCCCTGAAGCTGTTCTCCCAGGAGTTACTAACCTGCTTGTTGTCACACGTTGGAACTGAACCATGAGTAGAAGAAGGGGTGAGGTGATGGGAGCTTGGACAACTCTTCCGGTTTGCAAGCCTTGCCTAAGGAAAGGAAGTATGAACCCTCAGAAGCTGTCCACCTTGTTTTTGTGGTAGGTTTTCTCACTGGGACCTGAGGCTTGCCCATTAAACTATCCTGGATGGCCACTGAGCTCTAGTGAATCACCCTGTTTCCACTTCCCCTGTCCTGGATTGTAAGTATGTACCACCATATTCCTTACAAACAATTTTAGTGTAGGTGTTAGAGATGTAACTCCAGTCTTTCTGACTATGTGCCAAACAGTGTACACACTGAACTATCTCCCCAATCCCTCCCACTTTCATTTTAATATAAGATTTTATATTCAGGGTATAAAAGGAGAAAATACTACAGGGAGGAGTGAGTAACCATTAACAACAGACAGGGGAAGAGTAAATCAGGTGGGGATGACCAGATTAAGTTTTTCCTTTAAAGAAATGTAAATCTTAATTGAAATAAAAAAAAATACCCAGCCTGGTCTACAGAGTGAGTTCTAGGACAGCCAGGGCTACACAGAAAAACCCTGTCTCGGAAAAAAAAAAGCCAAAAAAGAAATAAAAAAAATAAAAAAGACAAATTTCATTCATTAAGTTCAGATCAAACCCAAACATCGATAAGGATTTAACACTGAAGTTGAGGACACTTTTTAAGAAGGGTACCACTGTGCTCAAGTCTTCTCATACAAACAACAGGAGGCAGAGTGGCTTCTAAAGCCCTGTAAATGGGGCTACAGTGATGGCTCTGTGGTTAAAAGCTGCAACTGCTCTTGCAGAAGACCCAAGTCCAATTCTAAGCGCCTCTATTTGGCAGGTTACAACTACATATGACTCCTGCTCACAAGGATTCAACACCTCTGGCTTCTGTAGGCATGCCTGCTCTCAAGTGTGCGTACACATGGTTAATATATAAAAGTAAATCTTAAAAGAGTTTAAAGCCTGAGAATGTGAGTGATTCTAGTGTATCTGTGACTTGGGGGTGGGCCCAGTGTCTGCAGTGGTGTCAGCTGACCCTGTGATTTGGGGGTAGGGCTTCCCTTTGCATCCTCTTTAGTAACAGAGCCCACTTCTCCACTCTGTCTAGAACTGGTTTTATCCAAGCACAGGTGAAAATCTCTAATAAAACCAACAAACACAAACCCTCTGATTTGACATTTCCCCTGATGTTTGACTCTGGCATAATTGCTTAAAAGATGGTGCTTATTATTTTAATATATTTACATTTTTATAATTCAGCCTTCTATAATGCCGATTTTTATCTATTGTGTTATTTGATTTCCTCTCTGGGGGTTTACTGTGGAAATATACATTGATACTACCCCTAAAATGATACTATCAGTAAAAGCAAAATTTGAACACTAACATTCATGTAAATTCTCAATTCTACCATGGAAACGCAGCTGAATTGGGCTCTGTGCCTGAACAATAAATTTATTTCTAGGCAAATAGATATCAGAAACCCAGACACTCATGAACTTCCTACCAAAGTGTAAATGTCCATATTCTAGAAGGTGCTATTGCTTCTGGATTGAAAGCATGCAGATGTCTAGCTAGCTGTCTGTAACTGCAAAGCTAAAAAAAAAAAACATACACAACAGAAGAGATCATATAAATCATTTTACAAATGGTTCATCTACCTGCTTTTCATAATCCATATTAATCATGCATATGTCAAATTGAATTGAATACCATATAAAATAACAAGACATCCAATGGTTTTTTAATATATAGGGCAATGTCATGAACAGTGGCATTTTCCTCCTATGTACTTGTTACTGTGATGTGTGAATTAAATGAACAGTTACCTTTCTGGCTAATTCCAAATGTGCAGAACATCACTGAACTAACTGCACATTTGTCCAAGAGAGCTAAGTAACAGCACTGGAGATGGACATCCATCTCACTCTGTTACCCTCACACTTCGAAGATATCTCCTATCGTGTGCTCAGAGGAAGAAGGCATCAGTGGTTAGGTTTGTAGCTCACCTAGTGGACTGTTTGCTTAACATGCACAAATCTCTATTTGATCCCCACACTGCAAACAGGACACATATCTGTAATCCTATCACTTGGAGGATGGAGGCAGGAGGATTATAAATTCCTAGTCATCCTTGGGTGCCCAGTAACTTTGAAGCCAGCCTGAGCTAAGGACTCTGTCTCAAAAATAAAATGAAACAAATAAAAGACAAATTCACCTAGAAGGTATAAACACAGCTATATTTCTGAGAGCCAGAATATAGCAGTTCGTCCTCTCAGTGATGGCTAACTTGATCTCCCACGGGCTCTACGCGTCAACGGGAGTTATTCTTACCTCACGTTGGGAAATCCAGTGAGTGTTATTTTGCAGTTTCTTGTGGCATGTCACATTCTTCAAAGTGCTGTGCTTTAGAGAAATATTTCCTAATTTGTAGCCAAAATTCTCAGCATTTGGGAAATAGTGTTGAGTTTCTGGCAAATTCCCTGATGCTGAGCTTTGAGGTTGAACTGCAGCTGCTACAAATCCTGAGAGGACACAAATACGACAGTGCGGCTCACACTTCAGACCATTTCCCTCAGGTTTTTCAAAGATGATTGTGGCTTGTAAGATGCCCTGCTTCAGGGCTCTTCCTAAAAGCACAAGAAAGTGAAGGCCTAGGTATAAAAAAAAAGTCTTTAGTCCACATGCCACTGTGAACAGCTTGAGATGAGATGAGGCAAAATACCACATATAATCCGTTCCCAGTTTCCATATTTGAGAATTAATGACTCAATGAGACTATTCAGGCTAACTGCCCGGGTGGTGAAATGCTTTTTGAAAGTAATATTCTAGGAGTGGGATGATAAATCAATAGTCAAGAGCACCTGCTACCCTTGTGAAGGACCTGGGTTCAGCTCTTGACACCCAAATGGCAGTGCACAACTAGGCCTAACTACAGTTTTCTTTTCTGGTCTCCCTGAGTACCAGGCATACAGTACACATATATACATGCAGGCAAATATATATACACATAAAATTAAAAAATATTTAAAAATAATAGCAATATTACTTTTTCTGGGACATAGAGCATCCCATCAAGGTATCTTATGCAGCTGCAATCTTCCCAAAGTTTTATGAGGCAGATACATTATATATAACAAGAATAAGACCCTTTCCTCTCTAAACTTTTACTTTGCAGGTATTGGGACCTTAACATACAACCTTGTGAATGTTAGATAAATATGCTACCACTGAGCTATGGCTGCAGTCTCCTAAACTTCCTTTAAACAGAAATTATCAGGCAGACCAGGTAATAGTATGTATCATCATCTAAGGAAGCATCTATTACATCATCCAGAGGTGTGTTGAGGCACACAGAAGTACCTAACATGATTGCCAACGTAAGTTCTTGGTCATACTCTCTCTTAAGACATGTATGAAAGGACACACACACACACACACACACACACACACACACACACCCTTATGTTTAGCAGTGCCCAGCTAAATTTCATTCCCAAATAAATGAGTTTAAAATTGGAAAGCTGAGGAATTTGGCAACAACAATATCCCATGCTTTCATGGTTATCACCAGGCAGAGTCAGCACTGCAGGAAATCAGCCTCCTAAGAATCTAAAACTTCCCGCCCACCCCACCCCCAGATTACCAGAGTGTCTTTCAGTGCTGACCTTGGCGATTTTCCAAACTCTCTATTTGATTTCTTTTAGTTTCTCCTCACTGTGGCCACACTTGAGGTTATCTCATAGAGAATCAGTTCTGCTGGGTGTTTATTGTGTGCCACATCAATTATAAACCCCTGGCATAAGAAGGACTGAAGCAAACCACGCCAATTTAGATCCTAGATGAGGAAAAATATTAATGTATGCTCAGTCGATCAATAAAATATTGATAGGTTGAAGATAGATGTAATTTGAATTATATAGCATAAGGTAAAATACGGTCAAGATTAAGAAATAATCATATGAGAAACTCATTAGTTTAACTACAAGAGATAACTTCTTTAAAAAAATTGAGGCTATTCATCAAATTGTTGGGAGTGACAAAGAATCAGACCTAAGGCTGCTGTGCCAGATATTACTCCCCCATACCATGCCATAGACGTGATACAATATCAAATGCTAATTTTCTACTGCCTGTTGCTCAGTTAGGCTCACATTTTATTTCAGCCACTTCCAACAACTCTCTTGCTCCAGTTTTCATGAATCAATCTTGTATACACAACTACTGACCCTAAAAGGAGGATGTGTCCTCTGATGTTATCTTTCATTGTCCACTTGATACCATCTAGAATCACTTGAGAAGAAGACCTCAATAAAGGGTGGCCTGAGGGCAAATCAGTGGGTGGACTGTCTTGTTTAACTGGTGTAGGAAGATGCAGCCCAGTGAGAGCAGCATGGTTCCTCAGGCAGGGTTTCCTGGACTCTATAAGAATGGAGAAAGAGAGCTGAGTGCAAACAGGCACTTTCGTCTCTCTTTTCTCTTGAAGATGATGTGACTGTCTGCCTTGACTTTTTCACAGTGAAGACCGAAACCTGGAATTGTAAGCTAATGTACATCTTTTCTCTCCTAAGTTGCTTTTTTGTCAAAGTGTTTCACCACAGCAACAGAAGCTAAACAAAAAATAGGTTCTGAAAACGAACTTCTTGAGCCTTAGTTCTGAATGTATCTAGAGTTGGTGAATTTGACTAGCAGAGCCCCTGAGCATTTTAAGCAAGAGAGGCTGGCATAAGCACCAGTGCCTACCAGAGGAATTTTCTTTCATCTACATTAGATTCAATGAAGAATCACTAAAATATGCCCAAGGCCACTCAAGATAAATAAGAGTTTTCCTAGTTCCAATGCTCTAGGTAACAGCTTCTCGCTGAAAACTCTTACCTTCCATCTTCACCCAGCACCCAGCACCCAGCACCTAGCTATGGCTTATCTCATAGAATGTACTTACTTTATCAATAAATAATGAGCTTTCTAATCCATAGTCCTTCTGCCCCTTCTCAATGAGTAAATTTTTGAAATATAGCCCAGGCTGGTCTCTGACTCAAAATCCCCCTGTGCATCCTACTCTCCATATTGACAGTGCATGATGCCTCGCTGCTTTCTTTTCTTATTTAGCCCATATAGTAACAACGGTTATCACTAGGGAAAACTGTACATCAGATCCATCTCTGTCCCTCCATCACTCATTCCATGGTTGTTAAGTGTTGAATCTCTTCACTAGAATATCTGGTGCTTCTCTTGATTGCCTCTAATTGATGCTTCTATTCTTCAGTAGTTTGGAATTGCGGTACTTAGTCATTTTAAAGAGTGTTTGGAATCATATCAATCCTATCTATGGCTTTCCTGCTTTACAAGTTACAAGCTATTGGCAAGATGACTAGCAAAGAAGAGGGATTCACAGCTTATGACCACAGCCTGATCTCAGTCATCAGATGTTATCCTGTCTTCCTTGTTACTACATAGAAGGTTCAAGTCCTGCTCCCTGTTTGCCAAGATTCCCAGCTGATTCTGACCCTACACAGACACTGTAGTTTCTAACTCCTTTTCTCTTGCTTCAGTTCACTCCAACTGAAAACATAAGCCTCTTTGTAAACGCCATTCCCAGAAAGCCTAACCTATTCTCTGACATGCTCTTACTCGTGTGCTACGTTTGTGTTTTGACATAGTTCCCACAGTTGATAGCCATTTTCCATTTAGTAACCTGTGGGATTACATGTTCCCATTCAGCCCTCCCCTTGGCCCTGTGAAGGTACAGATAGTTATGCTTCTTTTTTACTCAATGCAAGAGACCTGGAGCCTATTATCATTTATCTTCAGATAGCTGGCATTTGAGTAAACACAGAAATGACCAAATAAACCAATCCAGGTATGGCAGACACCACATTTAGAAGATATACACAAGTAATAGATGTTCCTTGCTGAAGGAAGACCAGATCAGAACTGATTCTGAAGACAAATATAACAAAAATCACATGGAAAATCAACAGGCCAATAAATGTAGTCGTTGCCTACAATGCAAACTACAAATTTATAGTGGGAAACTGATGAGAAAGGATTAGAGGAATGTACAGCAAGCAGGACTGGGCAGGAGGCCATGCCCTGTCACTTGAGAATAGGGCAAAGAGGAGAGGAGAGGAAGAAGAGCCCATGTGTTGACAGTGCAGAAAGCAATGGACATCCTTCCCTGGAGTCTCCCTGCCACTAAACCTGGCAGCCACATGCCTAATGCACACAGCTGGAGCTGGGTGTCCATTCAGTGTCTTTTCCAAGTGTCTATTATGACCAAGGCAAAAAAATAACAATTCTTGCTTCCAATAATTTAAAGTCCATTAGGAAACAATGCAAGGACTTCTGTAAAATCATCAACGTGCACACCTGCTTTGGGGTTTCACTTGGAATCTACAAAGTGCTTTCACGTGCAAAGATCTCTCAAAGAAAATGTGCTCCGGACTGGAAGAGTGGCAGAGTCATAATTGTAGTCTATTACAGGAAATTGCTTATCCTTAAGCGTAAAAATAAACACTTGAAAAGGTAAAAGCATAAGGAGGTCCACACTTCACAAGGCTCGGTGCAGAACCTAGTGAGGACTGCGCTCCTGCAGGCAGTCCAAAATCCATTTTTAGAAGCCATGGAGGATGGATAGATCTCCCCCCCTCTCTCTGTCTCTCTCTCTCTCTCCCTCCCTCCCTCTCTCTCTCTCTCTCTCTCTCTCTCTCTCTCTCTCTCTCTCTCTCTCTCTCTCTCACACACACACACACACACACACACACATCTCTCTGCATATGTAGATAATATTTGCTTGGAGACAACACTTCTGCTACAAAAAGAATTAGCTCACCGTAGAGGTGCCAAATACCATATTTTATCCTGAAATAGACTTGGAAATCATTTCCCTTCATTGGATGAACTTAGGTCTCACATCTACATCCCTCCTGCCCCCAGTGAAGTTATTCATCTACTGATATATAATCTCCTAACAACACATTCATCTCCAAAAATTTAGGGAAAACAGCTACCCGTTGTCTAAATAAAACATCCCCAAAAGGTACTGTCCTCAGTGCTCTTGTTAAATAGCTATGATTAAAAATATATATTCTTCCAAGGTAAACTCTCCATTTATTTTCTAATAATCCAGAAATTTGGGATACAAAACTAAGCTTGCCAAATCAAAGTGCCATGCATCTTAAACAGATGAATACACACAGCTTTAGAGAATCACTGTCCATTCTGTAAATGTCTGTAATCATCAAAAATAAACATTTAAAAATACTAATGAAACAGATGCTATTGAACTTTCCCTTGAAATGCTTCAGTGATTTAGTTCAGTTTGCTTTCTGATAATCACACCAGGCAAACAGAGAAACAATACAGCTGATAATGAAAGTTTAACATTGTTTAACTCCCTTTGCTTTCCAGCCAAAACAAATTGGTCTGATCTTACATTCATTCGGAATAACAGAAAGGAAGGGAGAGAGGAATATTTAGTGAATGACCTCAGTGCATCTTTCTCTTTGCTTAAATACCACTTGTTTTCCTTCCTGATTTACTGCAGTAAAGGCCAAAGCAAGGATTGTCATTCACATGGACATACAACACTAGGCCTCAAAGAGGGCAGTGGTCTAAAGAGTATCAGAATAGAAAACCAGTGCACCTGTCCTTCTTCAAATGTGGTCTCCTTCAGCCGCAGAGAATAATCTCCTTAACTCGCACACTTTGCTTAAGGAACAAATGTGGGTTCACCTGTCTACAGGCTCTGATCATTCTTGGAATATCAAAACCACAAAGTGCGTTCACTTAAAACTATGCAAAACTGTCATGATAAGTCAGCAAGTAAATTAAAGGAGAGAGAAACACGTCCTATAACCCATAAGAAGAAACTCAGGGCAAAGCTGTGATCCAACAGTTTTGCTGGAGGTCTGAAGGGACAGCTGCATTCCATGTAAATTTGCTGACCCTCCCAAACTTCCTATCAACAAGGTCTTCTCAGTCTCCCTTTGTCGCTGTTCAACAATTAATCAACAGCTGTTGAAACATTATAAGCATGCATGTAATTTGGGGTAAAATTAATGATTGTCTATCTACTAAAATGCTGAGGGAAGCTTTGTTTTCCAGCCCCAGTGTGAACTTGCTGATTTATTCTTTAAATCAATTACCCTCCTGAACTCCCAGCCTCCTGACTGTTGGCTAAGAGCCTCCCACATCCTAGGCCTCCCCTAAGGGATCCTTGACATATTTAAGACTGTATATGTAGCCTGCCATGTGGTTCTACAGAGCAGAGAAATATGTCAGTAGAGAAAATATAAAACATGCATATACATAGTAAGAGGAAGATTTTTGTGGGTTCTACAGTTATCTGAAAGTAATTTTTACAAAAATTCTGACTTCATAGCTATGAAATTCCATGAATCAGTGCCTCAAGTATTAATGAAGATATACCATGTCTTATGTGAGAATGGAATACAGACAAGTCAATGAGTAGCTTTGAGTGGGTTGACTGCCCTCTGGCAACTATGAGTCAGCTTCAGGGCTTCATGCAAGTGCTGCCAAAGTCCACTGGAAACTCAGTTTCAGGAAAGTGGGTTCTTATCAGTGGTGGTATTCTCAGCCTTGCAGCAGGCCTGTGAATTCTATGCTAAACGACCATTAGCCTTGATCCAGTCTGCCTCACCCTTTATAGCACTGGGCCGGACACCGAAAACTACTCTGCTTTAAGGAATGTGGTCACCTTTAAGGAATGTGCTAGAGTACTATGGTCTGTTTTAAGAGTTTGCCTTTACTTAACTGTTCATATTTTTACAGTCACAATTTGTAATGATGATCCAAAAAATGTAATTTGTGTATATATGTATGTGTGTGTGTGTTTATTTGTATGGCACACGTGTAGTTCTATATACACACTTGTTTAGACGAAAGCCAGAAATAATGTCTCATGTCTTCCTTGTTTGTTTTCCTTTGAGACAAGGTATCTCAGTAATTCTGGGGCTCACCTAGGCCAGCCAAGGTATCTTCCTGCCTCTGTGTCCCTATTCCTGAGATTTCAGGTGGTCACCACTACACTCAGCTTTTTACACATGTACTGGAGATCCAAACTCGGGTACTCATGCATATGTGGCAACACCTTTACTAACTCACATATTTCCTCCATTCAAAAAGTGAACTTTTAAGCTCAGAGACTTCCACAGCTGAGACTGAGAAATAAGCATGAATCGATAGGATCTTGCTTATACTGCTACAGAGTCCCCATGGCTCTGTGGCTTCTTGCTAACTCACAGAAGAACACAAATGAGTTTCTGAATTCCCAGCTGTACAGCCCATACCTACCAGATCAGTCCCTGCCAGCTTTCTCTAGAGCTTCCAGTTCTGCTACCCATCGAAACCAATTACATTGCTTTACCTATTCGTATTATTTCAGATTAGTTATACATAAGAAAGAATAAAGGCATGGTGAGACGTCTCCACCATGGATAAAGGTTCTTGCCATCCTGCCTGATAATGGGTTCTACGTCTGCAGCTCACATGGTAGAAAGGCAACTCTTTGTATTGTGCTCTGACCTCCACATGCTCACAGTGGTACACAAGCTATGTTCCCAACCACATATACCAAATAAAAAAGGCAAGCCATGTTTTTAAAGGAAGTTTGTTGTACCAAAACATGCCAACGACACAACACTTTGCAAACATAGTCATAGAAGAAGCAGGCTTCACTGTGAGAATATGATAAACATATTTAGGAGTGAATGATAATTTTAATAACAGACTACGTGAAACTCAAGAAGGAAGAACAAAGGGTGGACACTTCAGTCCTTCTCAGAAGGGGGCTCAAAATACCCATGGGAGAATATACAGAGACAAAGTGTGGAGCAGAAATGGAAGAAAAGGCCATCCAGAGACTTCCCAACCTGGGGATCCATTCCATATACAGTTACCAAACCCAGACACTATTGTGAATGTCAACAAGTGCTTACTGACAGGAGCCTGATATAGCTCTCTTCTGAGAGGCTCTGCCAAAGCCTGACAAATACAGAAGTGGAAGCCCATAGCCATCCATTGGACTAAGCACAGGGTCCCCAATGGAACAGCTAGAGAAAGGACCCAAGGAGCTGAAGGGGTTTGCAACCCCATAGGAGGAACAACAATATTAACCAACCAGTACCTCCAGAGCTCCCAGGGACTAAACCACCAACCAAGGAGTATACATGGAAGGACCCATCGCTCCAGCCACAGCAGAGGATGGCCTTGCAAGACATCAATGAGGGGAGAGGCCCTTGGTCCTGTGAAGACTTGATGCTCCAGTGTAGGAGAATGCCAGGACGGGAGTGGGTAGGTTGGTGAGCAAGGGAATGGGGGAGAGGACAAGGGGTTTGAGGGGAAACTAGGAAACTAGGAAAGAGGATAACATTTGAAATGTAAATAAAGAAAATATTAATTAAAGAAAAAATTAATCTATTACAGGTTTCCATTCTCTTTTATCATTATTAAATGTACAGATTCTCCATCTAACTAGTATTGTCTTATATTTTGCTAAATTATAATAACTGTATCAACACTTGTGAATAAAAATACGTTTGTTTCTCTTCTGTGAAGTAGCATTATTTTTTTATCCACTACAACTAACATCTTGGCAAAAAATGGTAACAAATTAGAAAAGTCATGTTAGTGTTGTAGCAGAGAATAACTCTTTGTAGGCCAATGTGGATAATAAAATAGTACATTTAAGGCCAAGTTACAATTATATACAATTACTTCTTCACAGAATCTTGAGACTGTAATAGACTACAAACTACTTAACTTGCTGCAAGGACTTCTATTTAAGAAAAATTATGCTGTCAGAGACATCAGCAGAACACATCAATCTGTGTTCAGTTACTAAAAACTTATTTAAATTTAAGGAGCCAACAAAGCACAGCTCTCACACAGCAACTCTACTCCCATGCACACCTCAAGCCTGGCAACTCTACTCCTATGCACACCTCAAGCCTGGCAATTCTACTCCTATGCACACCTCTAGCCTGGCAACTCTACTCCTATGCACACCTCTAGCCTGATGTGACACCTGGCAAAGTGAAAGGACGCCTGGAGAGATTGTTGTCATCAAAAGTCAAGACTATAGCATGGCTATGGAGGGAAGAGCTTGAAGCTAACCTGAGACTGCCATGATGAGGAGGAGGAGGAAGAGGAGGAAGAGGAGGAAGAGGATATCATCAATAACAATGAGTAATAATAATGGGTAGGTTGCATATCCTTTAAGAGGGTGTTTTATTTAACTGTAGATTATAAATAATAACAACTGTGCATCCACACAATTTTCTTTTTTAAAAGTAAAGCCATGCTTAGAAACTGAGGCAGGAGAATAGAGCATCCAGAACCTCTAGTCTTTATTAGACAGTTCCAGATTAACTTGGCCTGTATAGGAAAACCTTGTCTCAAGACAAATCACAACTGGAGGAGGGGGAAATGAAATTACATGCCACATACCTAAGTGAGCATATAGTACTGGCTGGACTGAATTTTTAATTTTCCCTGAAGTTTGACTTTTAGATGGCTAATGTGAATTCTCTGTTTTAAGTGGGGACAAATGGACTCATTGATAACTTACAAATTCTTTATTCTTGTTAAATTCTTCATTCCAATTAGAGAAAAATAGATTCCTCAAGTGTTCTAGTGTTTGCTTCCATTAAAAAAATATGCTTCTAGGTTTTATAAACACCTATTTGTTGGCTAAAACTGTAGTCATGCCCTTATAATTTACTTTAATGTTTTTCATATTTTATCTACAGAAAAATAAACTAACTGAAGTCAAATGTGTTTATACCGATGGTTGGTTTACAAGACAAAGTGACAGAACAGCTTGATTTATTAAGGTATTACAAACACTCAGGAAAGCCACAGAGATCATCACGTAAAGCAATATGCAAGTCTGTCTTCTATGTGAGTGCATACATCCGTGCTCACACACAGACTAGCACACATCTCTTGAATGGATCTTAAAGAAGACATTGCACGTGCATCTGAAATGCCATTTGACAATGATCTCTTTAAAGCCTCTATTAACAATCAAAGTCCCATTCTTCCCTTTCCTCCTTTCAGCTTGCCTTTCTGTGCACTAAGAATGACATAGTCCCCCAATCTTCTCCATTCTCCCCCAACACAATCTTCCCTCCATCTGACTAATATTATTAGTCAAAAGTGCATGAGTAAGCAGTGGGGGATGGGACCCATCAGGCAGTGCAAATTCTACAAAATCTGGGAGCTAAATTCTGATCTGAGATAAACAAGAAAGCAAGACAGCTGCCATCACGAGAGAAAAAGAGGCAGCACACAAGAGGAGATGCTTGCAGGTTGAATTTTTATTTTGAACATAACACTACAAAGTGGTAGAAATTATAGCTTGCTGTGAAGAAGGGTTAGCACTCTCTCAGCATACCTGCTGAGTTGGGTCATGACCTTAGAAAAGTCATTGAACTGTTTTGTGACTCAACCTCTCAGAAGCTAAATTGGCAGAAACTTCACCTGACATCTCCCCATCAACAGCACAATGAATATTGCAGAGAAATTTGAGGAAAGACACTCCTGGATCCCAGATTCAAAAGATTGTATTCTCCTGATGTGAGTAGCTTCCTCACAGCAGGGTGCCAAGGATGCTGCCAGTCCATCCATCAAGACAGAAAAGACAAGAGCCCTTAGCATTTTTATTATTTCGAGTGTATCTTGTAGCACCTGTGTTGGTTACTAAGCTCCTGCCTTTCCTTGTTCACATAGTCAGTTTAACCTTCACAGTCTGCAGCCATCTGCTCACAGGGGCCAACCCACTGACTACAGAAAGCATTATGTGAAGTCACCATTTTAGGGCCTGCAAGATTGCTCAGTAAGTCTAGGCCTTGTCCCCGAGTCTCTCCAGGCTTGGGTTCAAATCCCCAGAGCTGACTCCCACAAGTTGTTTTCTGACCTTAACATCTGTGCAGTGTCATAAACATGCACATACATAACCAAACAAATGTAATAAATAAATTAATCGATCAAGTACTCAGTGGATATTTGTATGTTAAAGAAGCCTTTAATTGCCATTCTAACAATTTCTTTATTGAATACTTTATAATTAAAATAATAATAAAACCACAATTTTCTCCACCCTATATTACTATATGCACCCACTTCCTTAGAACAGAAGGGGGAAAATGCCTTTAAAAATATATACATTATGACATGTTTGCTTGTCCTGGGCTATGATAGAGTAAGCCTTGTGGTCTGCATTCTGAGAAACCCCAAATTTATGTTTTAAAATGTAATCACCATTGTGATGATACTCAGAGGTGGGAGTTGTGTGTGGATCTCAGAGTATAAGGACAGAGTTATGATATATGGAATGAGTACCCTATAAAGAGAGGCACAGGGCAGGCACATCTCTTCGTGTTCCCTATGAGTTCAGAGCACCATCTAGGAATAGGAAGACATCCCTCATCACACAGAGACTCTACTGGTATCTTGATCTTGCACTTCTAGCCTTCAGAGCTGTATAAAATGAGTCCCTGATGTTTCTGAATTGCCTGGAGGTAAACCCTAAAAGATTCATGAGATGATACTATCTCATCCATGATTTTCTTGGACATAGCTAGAAAAGTAAAGGGAGACCCAGGGCAGCTCCACTAAACTGAACATTCTTGACTGACTTTATCACCGTGAGTCATCAAAAACAGACTTGCCTTGCTATCTCTGTTGTTTAAAACCATGAAGAACACACTGCAGTATCAGCACTTAATGTATAATACATTATCTCCTCTCAGAAGAATTCACAGGCCGCAAAAACCATTAAGCCCTGCTCTTCAAATCTCTGCAGTAAAATGTGGGTTAAAAGCTTTGAAATTTCACAGTCTGGTGCAGTGTCCAACCTATTTATAAGTGATTCAATGCATACTTCTGAGAATCCAGGGTCAAGCGTGTAATTCATATGAGGTAGCCCCCCTAGAAATGAATGGATGAACTGAAGAAACTCGATTCTTGGGCTTCATACAAATTTGAATTTTATCAAACTTATTTCACAATCTCTTTCATTTAATCAATACTCATTTGGAAGTATTCTGGTAGTTATTAGACGACCCACTCATGTGACAAGACATGATCTCTGCTCTCAAAGTACCATGTCATATCCTATTACCCAAATCAAGTATGTGCAATACAGAGTCTAGCAGGTAACATTAAATTGCTAGCAATAAATGTTTTTACAACAGGAAATATAGGTACTGACTATTGAAGAAATGCTGAAAAATGTGTTGATACAATACCTATGGCACAAGGAAGAAGACACTTCTGATTCTGACATAAGGAAATTTGACATAGGCAATGTCAAGTTTATACTTAAGAGAATGAGAGGTGTAACCTAGGAACAGGGTAGGCGAGCACATAGAGAAGAAGTAAGAATGCCAGACCTCTATGAGAGAAGAAGTGAGCATCTGGGACGTTAGGACCTGGCAGGATGTGGTTCCCAGTAGATTCTTTCTAGGTGGCCACACATCCCCTTCCAGATAACATCAATACTGGAGTTTCCGTGGCTTGCTTAAACCTGCATTGATTTTTAAATTCACACTACAAGTGTGTGGGTTGATTTAGCAATCATATTCTCTATTGCTTTATATTGAGTTTGCAATCACCTAAAACCTGCACATTTTCCTCTGAGCAAATGTTGTCAAGCTTGATCACTCTTGAATTTTTGTCAAGAATTTCTTAACTTAAATGCAGAGCCCAAGGCTGCCTTTAAATTTCTTCTCTGTTGTTACAGTCATCTGTTATTTTAATTTGCCAAATTTTTCTTTGAATCCTGACTGTGTCATCCTCTACAATAGCTATTCCTCCATGCACTAATAATAGCAAAAATTATAATTATACCACACAATTTTGAGAGAATCAAAAGATTGGGCCCAGTGGCTTGACAGTGGAGACCTTTAGTCAAGCTGACTGTGCTCAGTCAATCAACACTTTTTAAATAATAACTTGATGAGCTATTCATCAACATAATTATTATACAATCTGTGTTTCTTTAACTTCTACACAAGTTCATGAGATATTTTTGAACTTCTTGCTTGAAATTAAAACCCGCTCTCTCATTGCCTCTCCATAAATAGCTAAGCTTTTTTCTTCTGTGGATGGGACATGTTCCTTAACACAACAAACTTATGCTCAATAGTCCTATTTTTTATTGATCTATTATCCTTCCATTTAACTAACATTTATAAATACACACACACAAAAAAACTTTTTTCCAGTTGTCTAGAATTAATTTTGGAATTAACTGTAGTATCTTGTTGCCAATTTCTGCCAACTCATTAAAGTCTACTGGAACTTTTCTTTCCAGCTCATGGTCAAAAACTGATTGGTAGGTTGGAACATCCTGGTAGGAATATTTATTCCATGACCACCATCAAATGGTATATCTCAGGGATTGTTAGGAATATTTTTTTTAAAAAACTGGTTGTTGAAATTTTTATTTAAAGAAGATGGTTCTAAAAGTCTCCTCAGGTTTCTAGCTCTTAGCAATTCATCATCATCATTGTTTATAAGTCAAATGCATTTCATGTGACCTAGGGACCTCCAAAAGAAGACATAAATAGGGAGGAAAAGGTAGAACATAAGTAACACAAAGCAGAGACTCCAGTTTCGAAATCAACATGTAAGCAATGTGGTTCCTAGACCATAGTAGACATATAAAAGATAATGTATCAGATGGGAAAAAAGCAATGTCCTAAGAACCAAACCTTATGTGGCCCCTACTTTGAAAAAGGATGGACTGGGAGCCTCTGTATAAAAGAAAGACCTTGATCCAGGGAGAACAAACTTAAAGCCACCAGCTCCTGATTAAGATACACACAGGACAGGATAGCCCTGGATGATTCAGACCACATTGAACTCCAGTGATGTATAGAAACCATCTAACACAGCAAGCAACTAAAAATTTATTGCACTTCCAGCCTAGAGATTATATTTGTCTCCAATATCCCAACATGTAATCAAATATAATTGTGTCTTGTGTATTTTGGAATCCATTTTCTTTTTTTTTTTTCTACTATAAAGAATCTGGAAAGAAATCACCTGTCTGTTCTTTCCCTTGCCCTCCTTGGCAGGACTTAATACAGAATCTCTGTATCTGTTTCTTTTCTATTGATGTAATAGAGCACCCTGACACAGGACTGCAGAAATGCATCTGCACACAACAGCACTTGTCACTTTGGCAGAGGATGCACATCGGGAAGCTTACAACTGACTGTAACTCCAGTTCCATGGGATGCAACTTCCTCCTCTGGCCTCTATGGGCACCAGGCATGCCAGAGATGCATATACACAAATGTAAGCAAATACACATACACCTAAAATAAAAGTAAATAAGCCTTAAACATAAAAAAAGCAACAAAAGCAACTTAAGAAATAAAGGGTTTACTTTGGCTCCCAGTCCCAGAGGGGATACTGTCAATCATGGTAGTAAAGGAGTGTGAGGACAGTTTATCCATCAAGAAACGAAACATGAACACACCATTTATCCACACAGAGAAAGCAGAAGTGGGACAGGAAGTGAGGCCAGGCTCTATAATATGAATTCCAGTGGCAACTTCCTCCAGCCAGGTTCTGCCTCCTAAAGGTTCTATAACCGTCCCAAAGAGTACGACCAAGAAGAAACAGACTATGCAAACACATGAGCCTATGGAAAACAGTTCCTATTTGAGCCAAAATAATCATTAATGAGTATTATATTATCTTTTCAAAGTGGGATGATTGGAGGAGATTTATAATTCCTCTGGATTTGCTTTGCCAGACTACTGAGATCACTCCATACCACAGCACTGTGCATGTGGCTGACATACTTTCAGAATTATAGAAGCTGTGCCAGTCTCCATGGGATTTCTGAGCATTGCTAAACATTTGACACTATCAATAGACCTCATGGTCTATGAAACAATGACTTGGAAAATGTAAATATTTTCATGACTCCAGAAAATTTGATTTTGGTTTTCAACTGAAACTATGCATCTTTAGCTAATAAAAATTTGTAACAATTATGTGATTTGTCATAAAACTTAATACTTTTAAGTATTTTACAAAAAAATGAGTACATATTTTACTTCCAAGTAATTTTTGTAGTTCATGTTCCTCTTACATCTGTCACCCCATTCTAGATTTGTAATCCAGAGTTCTAGTGAGGTTGGTTTTAGTATATTTAGTTTTTCCCATTCTATTTTTTCTGTATTATCCATGTTTTCCACAACTAAAATAATGGAAAATGTTGTGTTTTTTTAAAAGACATATGGCCCACAAAAAGGAGGATTTGGTTTTATATAAACAGGATGCTTCATTCTGAACAATGTTATATCAGTTTGCTTCATTGTGACAATTCAGTTAAGGGGGGGAAACATGTAAACTTAGTAAGTGATTGTGTTTACAGGCCAGAGCACAGCAATTAAAGATGCTACCTTAGTGGTTTAATTAGTAAATACTGATTAAACTCTAACTTCATACTAAAAAGTTGACATTTTAAGAGAGGTCATGGATAAGGACAAATATGTGTCACACATGTCCACAAGCAAAGATACTTTCATCATGAATGAGATAAATCTCAGGACCTTAAAGACTTGTAAGATCATGAGAAGACTTGCAACACCAATTCTCACCATATCATCATGTCTGAACAGCTCAGAAGAAGCCTCAGAATGAAATTTCTGTGTGTGTGCACATGGATGACTCAAGCCTGCAGTACAGGCAACGTAGGAACAAGGCTATTTTCACTTCCATGATTGATTTCATTCTTTTGCTAGCTTGAAAATACATTAGTCATTTCTGCCAACAACAGCAACCTTCCAGCAACAGATGTTATGTCATAAAGAGAGACTTATACATGCTGGTATAAATAACAAAGGTGTTAGCTAGAATTAAAAGTAGATTATATATATATATATATATATATATATATATATGCATATACATATATATGTCTTTAGTGATTACTGAGTGAGTGTAAAAATCTGCTATAAATAAATTTTACATAAACAACATGTTTAACGAACACTGGAAAGTTTGACTAAGAAAGAAAATTTATCTTCAAATTGATGACTGTTTTCCTCACCCTAAACAGAGTTTACATGACTGTTATACATAAACAGACTCTAAGATATTCATTAATCACCAGCTTTGAACTAAATCCCTACTTGAAGAGAACACATGTGCTTCTGGATGTGAAATTTTTATAAACACCAAGATGCCTTAACCCCTTCCTATACCGGGAATCAGTGAAGGCCTCTCAAATCACCTCCTAGACAGACACCATGCGGAAAGCTGTGTGTTACGGCTGCAGAGTTATGGCTACTGTACAAAGTGAGTGTATATGGAGGCAATGCCAGTTCAGCCTGTCATGTCCGACACTTTGCTCCATCCTCCACTGGCTAGCAGATCTTTGTTGACACTTCTGAAGGACTCTAGGAAAGAAGCAATGCCAACAGCGACAGACCATGAATTCTAGAAAATAAGCCTCCTCTGCATCTTTTGTATATCCTTGGAGGGCAGAGCCTCTATAAACTGGATGGAGAAACAGGATTCCCTGGCTTCAGAGGTCCCTTCTTTTGTGTATTTATCTAAACCCTCAGGAGGTAACTCAGAGCATGGTGCTTTAAAAAAAAAAACCAGCGAGCAAGCAGTCATACTACACAGGCTGCACAGAGCATGGTTTAGGCCCTAGCTCTTCTACACAGGTAGATGGTTCCACATCATCTACATGCCTGTCTTTACATTGGACTCCTCTCCTGTACATTAGGAATGTACGGGTTTCATGTGATTGTTAAAGTAGTTGATGTATAATACTTGTGGAGGACATGAAATTTTTTCGCAGGGATTTATTAGGGGAAACGACTAAAATTGCCCACATGCAATGAGGAGCACGTTCGTGTTTGTTCCTTAGCTTCATTTCCTGAAAAAAATACATGAACACAGGGCTTTTAATTCCACTCATTAGATAAGAAATCTGAGGCTTATGAGGTTAACCACCTTGCCAACCAAGAGTTCGGTAATAGGCCCACAATTGTGTGCGGCTGAGGGAGCGTGTTCCAAGCCCTTGTTAAATCAGGCTTGATTAATGGTGAGAGGATCAACTGCCAAGCTACTAATTAAAATATCCACCAAGGCAAGTGAACACTTGGATCCCATGTTGCTCAAAGATGCATTTGGAGAAGCTGATAAAATAGAATCCCAAAACAACAACAACAACAACAACAACAACAACAACAACAAAATTACCTATATATATATATAAATAGATGAAGAAAAAAGTATCTTCCAACCAGGCGGTGGTGGCACACGCCTGTAATCCCAGCACTCTGGGAGGCAGAGGCAGGTGGATTTCTGAGTTTGAAGCCAGCCTGGTCTACAGAGTGAGTTCCAGGACAGCCAGGGATATACAGAGAAACCCTGTCTCGAAAAAACAAAACAAAACAAAACAAAAAACAAAAAACAAAAAAACAAAAACAAAAACAAAAGTACCTTCCATATCTTTAAGTTGTCACTCTCCAGAACTAAACAGTAGTTCTTCATACATGTAGGCCAGTGACACTTTGAGTTCTCAAATTACTGTAGGGAACCTATTAGTAGAGAAATATACCCACTGAAAAGTATACATAAATGCCAAAAATACCAAAGACACGGAGCTCACCTCTATCAACTTGCTGGGAGTCTGATACTAATTACCAAGGAAGAGAAGAAAAGATCTACAAAGGAATGTCTTTCATATAAATTATTTTAATTGTAGGGATAAGGCAAGTCTTCTCAAACCTTGCTCTGTGAACATGTGCACATCCTCAGGAAAGGTATGCCATCAGTGAGTGAGTAAAACAGAAATGTTCATACCTGGAACACAGCCACTAACTAAGAGAACCAAAAGTCAGCATGACCTGAAGCAACCCAGGCCTCCTCAGAAGGTGCCGCCACTGCCTCCTGCCCAGTGTGTTTCAAGGTAAGGTTGTTTGAACTGGAAGAGAGTAGTATCTCCTTGCTCATCTCCACAAACTTGGCAGGCAAACATTACCTGCTGTCTGGAAGTAATTCAATAAATTCTTGAATTAATAGAAGAAATAAAGGTAGCTAGACTGGAAAAATGAGTTCAGGGATCGGGGGCTGTACAGGCCACAAACTATTTTAATACAGAGCACCGTTCATATTTGTTTACTTGTTTATTCACTTATTTACTTTATGTATATGAGTATTTTGCTTGCATATACATATATGTGTACCACATGCCTATCTGGCACCACGAATCCCTTGGAACTGTAGTGGGCTGTCACACAGATGCTAGAAATTGAACCCAGGTCGTCTAGAGGAGCAACCAATGCTCTTAACTGAAGAGCTATCCCTCCAGCCCATGCAACTGCTCATATTTAAATGGCTACATTAATAACCTGGAGTATAATCTAAAACAAATAATAAGCAGAAGCTCATTTCAGAATATACAGCACAGCATGGACTATAGAATTTTATTTCTCTATCTCACTGTTTTGAAAACAATGTCAAATTGAGAAAGAGGAAGAACAATAATAAATTGTATGAACTTACGTGTTTGAACATGAAGTTTCTACCGAAAGATTCATGTACTGAAGTCCTGTTTCATGATTCAGGCTGTGGTCAGAGAATAGGTGTTTGAGAAATGCTTAGAAAGGAAAGGTTTTTCCTTCATGAATAGGTTGAGCCATTCATAAATACCTTATGTGACAGACTACTGACAGGTGGCAGAACTCCAAAAGGTGGGGTCTGGCCACTGAGACTGTACCTTCAGGAGCGGTATCTTGTTCCCAGCCCCTGCTCAGTCACCTTTCTCTACCTTTTGAAGGCTGTGTTGGAAACGTTATTCTGTCCTTTCTCAATCCTTTTTTTTTTTTTTAAGATTTCTTTATTACATGAAAGTACACCTTAGCTGTCTCAGACACTCCACAAGACGGCATCAGATCTCATTGTGAATGGTTGTGAGCCACCATGTGGTTGCTGGGATTTAATCTCAGGACCTTCAGAAGAGCATTCAGTGCTCTTAACCCCTGAGCCATCTCCCCAGCCCTGTTCTGTCCTTTCTCATCACTGCCATGGTGTTGTGCCTCACC